>CM071791.1:600000-1188781 GCA_036559045.1 Platycarya longipes
ATATACTCAACTAGTGGTGAGCGCATACTTCGGTGCGGCGGGAGACATATTCGACCCCGTGTAATGCGAGTACGGAACTCAAATGTGACCACGTAATTAGCAAGCGCAAAGCTCGGCACCGTGCTCAACTACGTAAGGTACGAGGGTGGTCCAACAATCAAGTGACTTGCCTACCAACAAGGTGCGTGAGGTCCATGCTGGCAGTAAATTAAGTGGAAAATATGATGGACTGCTACTACAGTACTATTTCTAGCTAGCTGGAACAATGATGATGATGACGTAACGTGAGAATTATGCAGAATTTCTTGCAAAGCCGCCAGCTTCTCATCCTCCTCAGACTGCATGCAGTCAGTCTTCGCGTGGTCTGTAAAACCCTCTTTAATTTTACGAGTGTATTGCACATGTTCTTCAACCTCTTTTATTTTTATGGTGTAGTACTGTCAGTCCAAAAGAAAGGCAGATCTAAGGAAAAAAACAGAAAAGAATTAACCAAGGAAAAGTCACGTAAATATTAATTCTCTCATGTGTTTTTTATCTGAAATTAATCTATTCAAAATCCATGCTATGCAACACTCCATAGAACTCATATGATGCACGCCCAACATGAGGGCAGAAAAACTACTCTCTCTCTCTGTCTCTTTAAAAAACCAGTACTCTTATATATTTGTCGTTTGCATGATGCAAAGCTTAACCCACATATGATTCCCAATTAGAGGCACAAACCTCTAGTAAGCAACCAACTTAATTAAGAAAAAGGATTAATAGGGAAGATCACGAAGCCAACGTCTCAAGTACAGAAGGTTTTGAGCCAAATAATTAAGAATGATGAACTTAGTTTAATTACTACGAGGACCACAGCATTCATCGATCAGCTGATAATAATGGCCTTCACATGTCTCATACATCAGTGGCTGGCAGGCACCAACCTTTCTTTTACGACCAATTTCTTACAACTTAATCTCAAATTCCTCCCCCTCTTTCCTTCCTTCCTAACTAATATTAATTATCAAGTTGCTCCGTACAGCAACAAATTGTAGCTAAATACGCATTTGACCATTGTTTTTTACGCCCAATTGGCCATCTCAGGCTCTAGTTCGAGGTCAAAGACCAGATTTTGGCACATACTAATAGGCTTCAACGTAATATCAGGCTAAACAGCACCTGATCCCTAAATTTATTGGCATGTTTTTCTGGTTCGACAAGGTGAAGGCAGGAATCCCAAAAGGAGCTACTTAATTAGAGCCGTTGCAGTAAACAGAAAGGAATAGACATGAACCCAACAGCAAGCAAACTTTATGACTCCAATCTGCTGCAAGCCACGTGCAAAAAGTAATTGCAAAAGGCAAAAAAATTATGTACCATCAAATTTCTGCTTTCTATCTGATCTCTACTTTTTCAGCTTGCATTATTGTTGTAAATTAAAGGTTTAGTCCAGCTCTAAAGCTCCTAATCCCTGTATATTTGCTGATCTTATTTTAACTAACCTGTTGCTTTCCTCTAATTAAAACAGGTTAGCTATTATATTTAGGGAACCTCAGAACTTCTGATGGCTTTCACTTTTCAATACAATTGAGGACTACCCAATTTGAGAAACCTTCTTGAAATCTCTCAGTTGAGAATTGAGATGGGGGTCACTGGGGAGTTGGTAAGGAGTGTCTTCTCTAGAAACCGGTCTGTTGGGACTCATGAGAGCAGTGTGAGTCTCTACAACTGCAGTTTTACAGATTTCTTGATGCTATGATCAATGATGATTTGAATTCTAGCTTCCCCACCCCACACCCCCCCTCCAAAAAAAAAATTGGTTACTTATCTTTTTCATCTCTCTCCAGTGTGTCTTCCTTTGATCACTTTGTATTAATTCGTTCTCTGTTTAATTATGTCAGGTAAGGAGCAATGTGATGGAAAGGAAAAGATGGAGCTCTGTTAGAGCATACCTATGTGGGGATGAATTCAATTCGGTTGTTGGAAATGAGGATTCTGTTTCAGTTAAAAGCTCAGAAGCCACTGTTACACAGCCCATACTAGAGGACTTGACAGACAAAGGAGATATCCAAAGCGAAGAAACTAATGAAGATGTACCTGAGGAAAAGCAGGATTTTTTGAAGTCTAAATTAGTATTTCGTGAAGAAAACGCTGCAACCCTCATCCAGTCAGCATTTAGAGACTTTCTGGTTAATTTATACTGTTGATAATACATCATTTGTTTGACTTCCAATGAATCTCCTATATGGCACTTGGAATTCAAATAATTGTAGTTATTTTATTCGTCAAATTTCAGGCTAGGCGTGAAAATGAAGGAATACAATTGAAGGATGGTAAAGAGGAGCTTGTTGTAGGAAAACAAAGTTCAAGCAGGGAATCTCTGGGCACATCAGTTGAAGTTCAAACAGGAAATTCTGTGGAAGTTTTCCCAACTCAAGAAGAAAGAGTGGCTCTTCACCACCGCATCCAACGAACTCAATCTCTAAAGCTAAGGGTAACTTCTTCTGCTTTAAGTTATAGAACTAGATGAATTTACACAAAATTGACCAAATATGCCAGAAAAGCAGGCCAAAGGTATTGCAGCTGTTGTGTTTTTCCTTTCCAGGATTTGTTACGTACATGCGAATTTGTAGACCGATCTGCGTACCAATACTGCTGTCTTTATATCCAAAGGTCAAATTTGTACCGTTTTAATTAAAGTATGACTTTCTGACCAATTATATTGGATGGGTGCGCGTATTGTGCGCAAAATTGCTTACAAATAGAGATTTTTCCTTTTCAATATTGGAAGTGTTCTTGTAGAACAGATCTAGCACAAGTACACCTGTAGTCTGAATTATCAACTGTAATCTCATTTGGGATTTTACAATTTGAAACACTCAAAAAACTAGTTCTCATAATCCAAAATTTACCTTTCTTTTGCATGGTACCATCTGAACCCTGATTAACCGAGGGAAAGACAATGTGCAGTATTAACATGTTCTGCAACATGAAATTTACAGGGAGACTGGGATGATAGTACAGTGAGTAGCAACATATCAAAACTGAGGATTCAAAACAGACTAGAAGCGACAACAAGGCGGGAGAGAGCACTAGCTTATGCTTTCTCACAACAGGTACATGCGGCAGAGTAACCTGTGAGGTGAAAATGCCACATCCGCTCCTTTTTAATCAGCAAAAAGAATGAGAAACTGTAAATCTGAAATATTTTCCTGATATGACTACATTGCTGATATACATGCACATCATCATTAACTGTTTGCAGCTGCGGGTCTGTTCAAAGAGAAAACAAAACAAAGCCAATGACACAGAACCAAATATGGGTTGGAGGTGGTTAGAACGGTGGATGGCAACCCGCCTTCCGGAAAGCTCGTCGTTTGAAGACCAGATAAACAAGCAAATCGAGCCAATTGACAGCAATCAAAGATTCATGCTTGGGAAAAGAATTTTTGATGTGGCAGGAGACGAAAAAGAAAGTTGTGGATCAAATGAGGTGTCTGTCCAATTTGAAAGCTTTAAAGCAACCGTACCAAAAGAGAGAGACGGGTTGGAGTATACCAAAAACAGGCTCAAGGCCACCAGAAGCGTCTCTGGGCGAAAAACTATGCAGAGCATTCAATGCGCAAAACAGTCTGCCAAGGTAGAATACTTTTTTCCGAGATACAGAAATGATATATATCAGTAAATTTTTCTTCTTTCTTCTTCTTCTTTCTTTCGGTACATTGACACTAGTTTCCTCAACTGGGAAATTTTCTAAAATGCTACAGGTAAATCAGAGAAATGGTTCAAAAGAGACCGAAAACGATATAAAGAACAAGCAAAACCAACCAGGCAGCAAAAAGATATAAAATGCCACAAAACGTTTCGTCTTAACAATCTCCAAGTTTTCAGACCAGTGCCTCATAAAGATTCCAAGACTCTTTTAAGGCCATATGCGTTTGTTGTTCTTGTTGCCCGTAGAAGAGAAAAAGGTGTGTTTGTTGTGCTCTCTAGAATGTATTCTACTATGTGGGTTCTAAATATGATTCCCATGTGAATGTACTCATAATCTTATCTAATAAGCTTAAGCACCGGTTTGAATCACCAAGAAGCATGCCAACAATAGCATTTCTGGCTGAAGAGTTTATTCGGAAGAAATAGCTGGATCATAAAATTTTACTGAACTACCATAAGCAAGAAAAAACTGAATATTAGACAGATTATGGAACTACGAATCTGACACGCTGAAGACATACTAGGACCTTTGACGGGGGTTTACTGATCAATCATAGCTACAGGTTTCTTGGAAACTAAAAACAGGAGAACTGGACATATCTGCCCAAGGAAAGTTTAAACCCTGGGGAGACGAGCACCTTCAAATTCTTAACTCTATGAAGATGTCAACCAAAAGAACCACATATGACATATGAAAACAAGCGGAATCAACATCAGTATTGTTCAGATCAAAAAACGCAAAAGAGGATCAACATCGATAGCAAAAGAGGCAAAACATTACAGCCATCATTAGTAACAACGGGTTTTATATGGAGTACACTCGATTCATCATCTGAAAATCCATACTTGCAAGGTGCAATTCAAAATTATGTAATACTGTCACTAATAATAGCTCTAAAAAACAAAGGATAATCATAACATCCATACAGAAGTGATTCCCAACCCTATATCTTATCAATATCTTCATCCTCAAACTCAATATAATCATCACCACCACCATCATCCTCATCATCAATGATGCCTTCATTGAGACGGGTGTTCTCAGGAAGCTCACCATATGCCTTCAGAAGCCTAGCCTCGTCAGGCATGTACTTGAGGATCACATCAGCCTTGTCATCCTGGTAGTCACGAAGACCAACAAGGATGATATCACCAGCTGCAATCCAAACCTTCTTATGCATCTTCCCCCGGATATGGCAGAGCCGTTTGGTGCCATCAATGCACATAGCCTCACAACGTCCATTGCCCAGCATGCGAAGCACTTGGGCATACTCCTGCCCGTCTTCCTTGAACACAAGCTCACGCTTTTCATCATCTGCTTCATTCTTTCCTCTCTTCCTGTTCTTTCCTCCCTTTCCCTTATTCTTCGGCATGGCTGCTGAATCTGTTGCAGCACCTAGAGCAAAATCATTAATCCAAACTCAGCTGAATCTAACCGATCACATAGGTACAAGAAAATTTAAAACTTTCCAGCAAAAATAGAGGTAATATATTAGCACAAATCCATCTATAAAAGTTTATGAAGAATATGAATTTTCCAGTGAATCAGAATCAGAAAGAACCCACCCAATAAGACTGCTTCAGTAGAAAATTAGAAGTACAAGAAAGCAAACTGACGAGAGCGTTCTTCCATACACCACACTTGAAATAAAGATATTGGGTGGATGAAAACTTGATCAAAACCCGTAAATTAAGGGCCAAGAAAAGTCTAATTCCGCCATAGAAAATAAAAGATAAAAATATTTATTTTACCATATATTTTTAAGAAAATGAAAAACTTTATCAAGCTCCAAAGTTGAGGGAAAAAAATTTATCATGCTCCGACGCCCCAGAAATTACGGATCCCGGCAGATGTCAAGAACAAACTTGAATAAGAAATGAACGCCTAATGACATCGAAGAAGACCAATACCGCGATAATAGTAACGGGCGATCTTTTACCCTAAATTTCCAACTTTAAAATCAGATAATCTAGCTGTTTCAAACAAAAATCTTCATAAGTCGATACAGAACTAGCAATCGATCACATCAGAAAACCATGAAAAACAGGGAAAAAAAACCTAAATTTTGACAAGAATCATATATGCACAAGAAGCACGAAAGTGACAATTGAATTGAAGACCGGAAAATAGGTTAAAACCAATTAAAATATAATAATTGTGGAGGCAAAAGAGCGTACCTTTGCGCGACGAATATAGTTTTTAGAGAAGCTGGTTGAAATCGAAATGAGTTGGAAATCGCAGGGCTTGAGAGGAGCTGAGAAACTTGAGTCTTTAGACTCCCCTACCGCTTTTGTACCACAAAAAGCTCGTCGAAATTGGTTGAGATTTGGGCCGGTCGAGAAAGATAAACCCGGATAAAACAGATTTATGGGAGTTTTCACCATACAATTTAGGGCCTAAATTTCTGGTCCTCAAATGTTGGATTATAAGCGTTGATTATAAGGTCTCCTTTAAATTGAAACTTCAACTCATTTTATTTTATTTTATTATTATAATTTTTTTTAATTTTTATATAAAATATAATAAAAAATTCAATATTTTCAAATCTCCAAATTAATAATATTAAAAACTAATATTCTAATAATATCTTATTTAATTTTTAATTTTTATCTTAACTCATTTCATTTCATCTCAACTCACAATTCGTTAATACCTTCTGACAAAATATAATATATATATATATATATATCAAGCAGTTTTTATGCACCCAATAAGTCACTTCAATAGAATATTCGTATGGGAAAGCTCATACCCATCAATAATTGCATCAATAAGTAATCCAATTTTCTGAGAACGTGTTGTATGCAGGGCAATCAATAGTGTTGACAAACAATTCTAGAGTGAATTATCACGGAAAATTAAAGCAGCAATATTCCAAGCAATTAACTTGCTAATTTTAATAAGTTATTTTTCAACATGATGTCATGAACAGCTTATTCCAAGTCATAGGAAACAGAAGAAAGTCTTCAGAACTTGTCAAAGCCACCTACCTTTGCCCAACTCATCCCAAGAACTAAGGCTATAATTCGTCACAACATAAGTACTCTTTTGAAGCAAAAGTAATAAACTGGAAATATAAATATAAACACACGACAATATCTTTTATTCTTTGATTCTTAAAACTCTATCTTAAAACATCTAGCCTTTGGATAACAACACTTCATTCACCAAATTGTTTAGATTCATGGAAGAAGAACCATGTGGTTCACTTGCTGCCTCTGCCAATCTTTTCCACTCCATGGCCTTCTTCCTCATTTTCTGACTCTTGTCTCCCTCCATAAACTCTCTCACAATCTTTTCCAATTCCTCTCTCTTGACATCATTATCAATCTCCATGCCAATACCCCATTCATTGCATGTATACTTGCAATTTGTATGCTGATCTCCAGAGACAGGCCAACAAAGCATCGGCACTCCTGCACACACACTTTCAAGAATTGAATTCCACCCGCAATGTGTTAAGAACCCTCCAATCGAGGGGTGGTTCAGTACTTCCTCTTGGGGGCACCAACTAGCTATTAAACCCCTTTCTTTTGTATCTACCACAAACTCAGGTGGCAAAATAGCCGATTCACCAACGACTAAGTCGGGCCTAATAATCCACAAGAACAGATGCTTGCTATTTGCAAGTCCCCAAGCAAATTCATTCAACTGTTCTGGTGTCAGGACGGTTAAACTTCCAAAATTCACATACACTACTGAGTTGGGTGCCTTAGAGTTAAGCCAATTGAGGCACTCGGCTTCTTCTTTCCATAAACTATACCCAATTGACTTAAGATCAGAGTCATTGGGTGATTGATTGAGTAAGAGTTCGTGAGGGCCAATGGCATATAATCGACGAAACATGGGGAAGAGTGCATCCAAAACTTCTTGTTCTAACGCATCAAATGTGTGAACTACAATAGCTGACGCTTCAGGAGCTCTCTTTGCCGCCTCAAAGATCAATTTGAAGAGTGCATCATTTGGATCTGTGGCTCTTACCATGGTTGGGAGATCCCTCATTCGGATATCTCTCATACCAGGAATCCAATCTATAAGGGTGTCCAAATAGCCATTTGTTAAATAGCTCTCATCTGCGAAAGCAAATAGCTCTTTTAGTCTTAAGACTTGCAAGTAATCATAAGAACAAATTATAAGATTTCAGTAGATATGCCCTTATCGATACACCTTTAAGTGGTGTAAAGCCTTTGTCCCTGAGCGAAGGAAACTGCATAAAACCCATTAGGCTGCAAGCAGAGATCGTGAAGAGCATTACAATAGGGACTCCGAGTTCTTGAGCAGCAGTGACAGTGAAAGGCAAGAAACCATCGGAGACAACACATGTTACCGGAATATTGAAATGTGAAGCTGGGGAGTTGAGTTTCAGAAGCAAGTTGGAAAATGGAGCCAGCAAGTTTTTGAGAATGGAATCACTAAGAGAATGGATGTCTTGCGTGGCATCGGGATTCGATGGAGGGAGGCTGTCTGGAATAGTTTTGAATTGGAAGCCAGGCAAGCCATGTAAGGAGTCGAGACCTCCAGATTGTAAAAAACGCTGGTGATTGAACTCAGTGTTGACAAAGGTTATGTGAAAACCTTTCCAATGGAGAAGCTTTGCAAATTTTAGCATGGCCTTTATGTGGCTTTGAAAAGGGGATGGAATACATACAGCATGAGGTTTTTGAACTCCTACAGTTTTGGAATCCATTTTCCTCTTCTCCTTCGCTTAACTATACCAGTACAAGAAGGTTTGCCTTTTGCCGCCAAATGATGGGCATTTCAAGCTATAAACTTCTGGAAAAAAATGAGTGGATGCAAATGAGTCGGCATTTCCTTCTACTCGCTTCATTCTTTCTCCTCTTCCTATTCTTTCCTCCCTTTCCCTTGTTCTTCGGCATGGCTGCTGAATCTGTTGCCACACCTAGAGCAAATTCATTAATCCAAACTCAGCTAAATCTAACCGATCTCATATATACATGAAAATTTAAACTTTCCCGCATAAAAAAGGGGTTTATAAATCAGCACAAATCCAAATAAATTTATGAAGAATATGAATTTACCAGTGAATTAGAAGTACAAGAAAGCAAACTGACAAGAGCGTTCTTCCATACACCAAACTTGAAATAAAGCTATTGGGTCTATGAAAACTCGATCAAAGCCCGTAAATTCAAGGGCCAACAAAAAAAAAAAATAAAGCTATTTTTAAGAAAATAAAAAACTTTATCAAGATTCAAGCTCCAAAGTTGAATAAGAAATGAACGGCTAATCACATCAAGAAGACCAACACCGCGGGTCCTCGATAATAATAATGCGGGATCTTTTACACTAAATTTTAAACTCTAAAAATAAGATACAAGAACTAGCAATCGATCACATCAGAAAAGCATGAACAACAGGAAAATTAAATTTAACAATAATCATATATGGACAATAAGCACGAAAGTGACAATAGAATAGAAGAACAGAAAATAGAAAAGTTAAAACAAATTAAAAAATAATAAATGTGGAGGTAAAAGAGCGTACCTTTGTTCGGCGACCATAGTTTTAGAGAAGTGGTATTGGAGAAGCTGCTTGAAATCGATATGAATTTGAAATCGCAGTGCTAGAGATTTGAGAGAAAGTTTAAGACTTGATAGTGAAACCCCCCTAAGCTCTTTTGTACCACTGGTCCGCAAGGATCCGTTCGGGTATTGATGGGATATTTACATGAAATGATATGATTTTAAATAAGAATTAAATGTTGAATATAATATTATTTTTTAATATTATTATAAATAATAATACTCATTATTTTAATTTTCATTATTTTTTGATTATTTTATAATTTGACATTAGATAATTAAAGATTACTTAATGTATAATACTTGTAAATCTATTGCCTAATATCATATTATGAATAATGAGAATACGATAAAAAAAATAATAATAATAATGAATAAATTTTTCATACACATAATAAGCACGAAAATGACAATAGAATAGAAGAACAAAAAATAAAAAAGTCAAAATCAATTAAAATGTAAAATAATATTATCCATCATCTCAATTCTCATCATCTCGCAAAAAACCTCTATTTGCATCACAAAAAGGTCAAGTTCGAATCGCTTGATATTTGGGCTGGGCCTAGAGAGTTAAGCCGGGATAAAAACAGATCTCTAGGAGTTTCGAGCCCATGAAAGCTCGGGCCTAATAATCTAGGCCCCAAAGCTTGGATTGTTCGGCGCATTTGGGGGTGAAATTGAAATTTTGATCCAATGAATTCACAATCTACTGTCTTGAAAAGGTTTTATATGTAAATCGGTACTGATGATGATGAAATAATATAATTTGATTTATAAAGAATTTTAAATTTTAAATTTAATATTGTCACATCAACCGTATGAATGATATATTTTCCATGTCAATTTGCAAATAGAAGCACTCGTATTGTTCCTAAGAATATAAAACATAGAGACCTCTTGTGTCAATTGGAACTATCTCTACTTCGTTTCAGCTAAATCTATTAAATTGAAAATATAAAATTTTATTAACTTTCACTTAAAAATAAGGTCCTTAAGTGGAAAACATATAGTAATTCTCAAAGCATGAATTTTTGTTTCCAATAAAGTCACATCATCTATTCTTCAATTATGTTATTATTTAATGAAAAATTACATTAAGAGCATGTTTAAGATTGCATTTCGAGATTTTAAAAGTATTTTTAAACAGTTAAAAATACTTTAAAAAAAATGGCATGTTTGAATAACTTTATTAAAAGCGTTTTAATTGATTAAAAAAAGTTAAAAATCAACTTTTTTTAATATGCACCAAATTAAAGTTTTTATCAAAAAGCTCCTGCAGATAACTATATATTTTTAAAAAACTATTGTAACTAATTCTAAAAGTATTTTAGACATATGGATCCCAAACAATAAATGACTTTTTAGTAGTAGAGCTTATTACATTAAACTTTAAGCTATAAACCTTAATCTAAAAGCAATATTTTTTACCGCAATATCAAGTATGCACTAAGTTAAGCTTAATGGAGAAAAAATAAATGTAATTTAATGACCGATTTTAATTCAAGATCAGTAACCTTTTGATTGTGATAACACGTTTCTTTGTGGTAGCAACAATTTATGTTTTTATTAATCTTCGAACCAAAGGGTTTATAAATGTTAATGTATTTTGGAAGGAAGTTAGTTATAAAAATGGTCATGAGAATTGAGAAAGGGTGCTAGAGACATGGTTAAGCTTATTACTTGATCATATTGCAGAGAAAAAAAATGAGTACACAATGTCTTGATTTTTTAGGGTAATTGGTGTAAGATGATATATTATTTTTAATTAAATATCTTAAACTATTCTGTAAATGTGTAACATGAAAAAATCATCTTCCATCATTATTAGTCTATTTATGATAGAAAGTTAAAAACGCATCAACCAACTCGAGAAGGGTGAGATAAGATCTGGGTTTGGAAGGAATTAAGGTTTGTTATTTCTTTGTTTTGTTTTTGTTTTTTTGTTTCATTTATCGACTGCCGAATGTGGCAGTTTCTAATAAGCAAAAAATACGTTTTGGATCATTTTCAGACTATTCGGTATGTCTCCCAATGAATTACTCTTTGGCAAGTTGATTCAAGATAACAAGATTTAACACAGGAAACACTCGAAGTTCTGCTTCAACCCAATGAGCATCTTTCTTTCTTTTTTAATTTATATTCCATCCTTTGTAGCAATCAAACAGGGCAAAAAACTAGGTCATATGGAGATTACTGCAGAAAATTATGAAGCAGAACTGGAGATGAATGGATTTTTGACATATGCCTATGTGATAATACAAAAATACAAGGTCATCGGCGGTGCCACCGAGCTTACGGATCCTTATTCTCGGCTCGTATAACATGTGAAATCATTACTTGTACAAACTACAAAGCACTATCACTATATACTTTTTCCATATGGAGATGTGCAAATCGAACACCCGGAAGCATTTATAACTAGGAGCAAATTATGGAACCCCGTAGCATGCTTTTGAAATCAATAGGAAGAGTTCATCCCACCAAAGTAAGAAAACATAATGAAAGAATCATGTATCCGAACCTCTAATGTCTTGGCTCAAAGAAATCCCAACTGGATATGACCGGTGTATTCTGTTTGTCAATGTCGGACCTTTTTCACCAGAGAAGTTGTCAAGATCAGTTTTCCTCATTGTTATCATTGATTTATCAATCACACCTGAGCCCTTAGCTTCAGCAATGAATTGGAGACCCTGAATGATATGATCACACCATGTTATTCGTGAATGAAAATAGGATGCAACTGAAGAAGGAGACTCGAGTTACCTTGGGGGACTTATCCTCAAACGTGATTGTTGACTGATTTGCTACCTTAGCACCAACATCCTGCCAAAGCACAAGAAACAGAAGTTTTACCATTTGAGGAAAAAGATTGTGAGCAATAGATGTAGCCATCTCTCAGCAACAGTGAAGAAGGATCACTACTGTAATGCTCCAAAAGAAGCCACATATGGGCCTATTCTCAAAAAGTATAAGTCAATAATACAATTGGAGTCCCATTGAAACCATTATAAAGAGCAAGGACTTTTTTTTTAATAAGATAAAATTTTATTAATAGAAATAAATAGGCATAGCCCAAATACACAGAAGGTATACAAACAGCATACACCTAGTTATAGAAAAATGAGCTAGAAAGAGAGAAAATAAAGTCATTGAAGCAAGCTCCATTCAGAGCACAAGAAGATGCCCAGAGAAATAAAGAATGGAAGAAGAAACTTCTTAACTCATTCAGAGATCGTTCCTTGTTTTCGAAACTTCTTCCATTCCTTTCAATCCATAAGCACCACATGATACATAGAGGAATCATCTTCCATATATCCTCAAGATGTGAATTGGCCCTTCACCATTGCCAACAAGCAAATAAATCAACCACCGTCTTGGGCATTACCCAAGCAATGCCTGTTCTAGGAAAGATTTCCGCCTATTACATTCTGGCCACTTCACAATGAAGTACGAGACAATCAACTGATTCTCCATTCTTCTTACACATAACACCATGTTGTTCCAACAAGGCCCCTCTTTCTTAAATCATCCCATGTCAAAACTTTCCCAAGAGCTGCTATCCACCCAAAGAAGGCAATTTTAGGAGGCACCTTAGTTTCCATATAGGTTTCCAAGGGAAAGAAGTATGATTTTGGCTTGACAAAAGACTTATACAATGAGTGAACAGAAAACTTCCAATTCCCAGACTTCAGAGTACTAGCAATGGACTTGCTATAATTTCCCTTCAAATTGTACACTTTTGCACACTTTCCAAAAAAATTTCGTCAAATTTGATCAATAGTAGGGAGAAAAATGTGGAGAGAGGAGAATGTACAATTTGGAAAATTATAGAAGATTACTATTCACAAGTGGAAAAATATTCTCCCCTCTCCACATTTTTCTCCCCACTATTGATCAAATTTGACGAAATGTTTTTGGAAAGTGTGCAAAAGTGTACAATTTGAAGGGAAATTATAGCAAGTCCATTGCTAGTGCTCTCATCCACAGCATTCTATCCACCTCATAATTACCAAATTGCAAGGAAATCAATTACTTTTAAAAATCAGATATAATTCCAATTTCCCAATCATGAACAGCTCTACTAAAATAAAAATTACACAAGGGAACCCACTAGAACGATGATCACATTCTATAACTTTTTAGATAAAGCTTCTAACAACTCAGACACTGAAGCCTCCTGATTAAGGACCATCCTAAAAAGAGATGGAAATGTGGTCTTAAGAGCTCAATCACCACCATAAGTCATGCCAAAAGCTGATCCTCACACCGTCACCGACCTCTAATTTAATAAACCGAGTAAAATCCTCCCGTCCATTTCAAATATTCTTCCACAGACCAACACCATGCACACTTCTCACTTCATTTCAACACCAACACCCTCACTTCAACTCAATAATGGTCTTCTATAAAGATTCCCTTCTTGATGATACCTCCATGATCACTTCTCAAGAAGTGCCTTATTTAAGATTTTCAGATTACGAATTCCCAAAGAGCAAGGACTTCTTCTTTCCAAGCAAATGTGGGATCTCATATATCATTTACTCTTATCACTTACCAATCAGTATGGAGTATCACAACTGTTACAAATACATGCCAATAATTGGCTGTTACATGAATAAGCTGACCTCCTGAATTTTGGCATGGAGAGTGCATCTATAATAGGCATAAATCTTAACACATGGATCTAGTATCTGACCTGAAAAAGTTTAGAATTTAGCCCATCTTTGAAGCCTCCAGCCACTTGGCATAGATACCAGAGACCTGAGTTAGTCATGTCCTGGATGTTGAAAGAAAACAAAGGAAAATATAAATTGCCAAAGAAATGCTAGGCATATACATTTTGCATTCATGTCAGCATTTCGTATAGAAGTTATCGTATCAGCAATTAACAAATCCAACTTGATTACATTATCAGAGATATAACCTGTTTGTTTTCAAGAAGCTCAACCTTCCCCTCCTGTCAAGTTAATTGACAAACAAAAGATTAACAATCTTCTAAGTTTACTGAAATTAGCATGCCAGAGAAAATATAAATATATATTTTTCGATAAGTAATAAAAAAATACATAATTTTTTTGGATAGGTCAAAACACACAGTTTAATAACAAATACTTATTTTGACAAAGGAAGAGCAGCTACTTACCAACCCAGATAGCATTTGATAGATTGATGCCACATCAAACCCAATTTGAGAAAGGTTTGATTTCACCTCATTCACCTGCATGCCAAAAAAGCTAAAAATAAATATAAGCATACTTCAAGACATGCAGCTAACGTGGTACCACTAGACCTTTGAGAATATTGATTGCAAACCCAAATCCAGATTGGACAAGAGATGCAGATATCAAAAGTAGCATTGCTTCTGATCTTAACAAGAGAATCACACACGAAGGACCAACTGAAGGGGCACGAGTGGAACTAAAATGAAGGGTAACTTTGATCCTCTTATGACCACAATGCTTCAAACAAGGGGAACGCATTTCTTATATCTTATCTAAAGCAATGCATATCCAACCAAAAAAAGAAAGGACTAGCTTTGTACATCATTTGCAATAAGCTTGGTTGTTTCCTTCTGCTCCTCCACCTTCCAGTCCAGGTTCTCCAGCTTCTTGGTTAGATGTCTCTTAGTTGCCTGCACAAATTGAGATTTTATAGCACGTGAGCTTAAAAAGTGGCAAGGAAAAAATTACTATCTGGAAAATACTAAACAATTTATCTATAAAAAAAGAACATACTAAACAATGGCCAAGCAATGCTACTTACACCCAGTGCTTCATGGACATGCTCTAATTGTTTGGACACAGTTGCAACAGCATTTGCCATATTGTGCTTAGTTACAAACATTACATCAGAAAGCGACCAACCCTGCACAACAAAAGAAAGAAAATTAGATACCAATCCTAATTCAGAAAGAATAGCTATTCTTAAAGTGCACTACCAAATGCAACGCATTCATGACTACAAAATTGGTGCGTTTGGATCACAATTAAAAACTTACCTTCCACCACATGTAACAATATCCCATTGCTCCAAGTGCAGCAGCAGGCACTAAGTAAGAACCATAGCCCCCTGTGTGCCCATCAAAACATGTAGTTAACCTTCCCCATCCATAAATCACATGTATTTATTAACACAGCGAATAAAAATTCTTTGAAAATGATGATACACAGGAAACAAGAACAAAAATGCACTGAGCTAATAGAGAATTAATAAATACTTCCTGATGAGCAAGATGGGAAAGAAGTATAAATCAGTGAGTTCGAAAGTTTTTCTTTGCATTATCATCAGCAAATATGACCCAAACAAATTAACTGCATGTAAAATGAAATATGCCAAAGGAAGGCCCCTTTGAGTAAAAAGAGATGCGGTCATAAGAGGATCAATCATTCCATCCTGAAATTCTTAAATACACTTTATTTATTAGGCCATTCCATCATATAGGCAATAAGGCTCAAATCTCACAATTCTGGTTGGGTTTGGTTCTAACATCATTTGTAACAACTCAAGGAAGGCCCAGAGCACATCTGAGCCCATTCTCCAAAGGACCAATCAAGATTGCAGTTGGAGTCTCTTGGAATTATTATAAAGATTTTGAATTTCTCCCTGCTGCGCAATGTGAGATTCTATGCACCGTCTTCCTACACACAATCCTGGATATTAAAGAAAGATGGGATGCAAAACATAAACAGAATTGCATTCGCAATCACGACGATAAAAGAATGATGCGTCTGCATACCATTCGATGATGAATCCCCATTGAAGATGGTTACAGGACGGGACACTGCTAACTCCCTGATCTCTTGAGCCAATTGTCGAATCTAAAGACAGAGAAGACAAGCACACGCACATAACTAACTAAGCACCACCCATTTTAACACTATGGATGACACAACTATTAAAGCATCCCTAAAATATGAAGTGATTCGGTTTAATTCAAATGCATTTCAGGAATTTCTTTTCTTCATTCGTATGTTTTGAGTCACAATTTAACACTTCGCCCCATTATTTTGATCAAGGAAACATATCATTTCAGCTACACGCACGCAATGGGCATAACCATCGATGAATAATAAACCACCTATGTTACGCACTCAGAGAGTCTTAAAGCTACAACCTTCAGCACTCCTCCGCAGCGTTCTAACTCCTAACGGACAGAAAGGAAGCGCGATTTGGATAAATGCTTATTAATTAACTGTGAGATACCTGAGTTGCAAGGACTGTAGTATCGTACTTGTTCGGCGAGATCTCAGCTTCATTTACACCCTTCAATAACTCCTGAAGCTGTGCAATCAGATCAGATAGTCGTTCGCTCCTCAAAACAACCGAACCCGTCAAACCTAAAATCGCCAAAAAAACAAATTACATAAACCAAAAAAGAAAACATAGTACGAATCAGCTGAAGTTTAAGTAACCAAACTAAAACGAAACTAAAGCGGTGATCATAAATAAAACTTCGGAATATTAATGTAAAAAGAAACAAAAGAAAAAAAAAGAGAGAGAGAGAGAAAAGTTGACCTGCTCCGACGAGGATCAGAACCTTTGAGGTTGAAACCCCAGCCTGCAACGCCATGTTCTCTCTTTCTGCAGCCGGAGAAGGATCGGGTTTCCAATTAGCCGAACCTTATTGACTCGGTTCAAGACCTCGACTGTACGAAAGGGTCCGTCGTCGTTTTGTACACACACACTGACACACACGTATGAATGTCAAGTTTGTCGACCAAAGGATATAAGCAAAATGACGTGGGCTTTATTGACATTATACAGAAGAGTAAGGCTTTGAAATACGCAACATTCAACGCATTCTTTTATGTTGTTTTTTTTTTTTTTTTTTTTGAAGAAGTTTATGATGTTGTTTATACGAGGAGAATGCGCCATTTCTCTAAATAAAATAGAGTCTTGATTATTCGAGTAGTATTCTCATTGAATTTGTTAAAAATTATTTTTTAAAAATATATTTTTATAAAAATATTAAAAAATAAAGATTATATTTGATTAAATATGATAATAAAACATATTAAAAAAGTTTAAAAAATATTTTTTTATAAATAATAAAATTAAAATTTTATTCAAAAAGAATAATTATTTTAGTTTATTATTTATAAAAAAAAAGAAAAAACTTTTAAACTTTTTTCATATATTTTATTATCATTAAATATAATACTTATTTTTTAATATTTATATAAAAATATATTTTTTAAAAGATAACTTTATTGGATGCGAGTGCTCTAACATTCAAGTTCGCTGTTTTTGTCTGGATTTTTCTTACCGGAAAATGTTATAGGAAACCGGAAGAGAAGTAAGGGTTTAAACCCATCTCAGTCCTGCGAATGCGAGCAACCCAATAGAAAGCCGGATGGCACCCTTTATTCTCTTCGTTCTAATGGCTTCTTTCTTCATTCCCACGAATTCCCATCTAGAACTAACGGACCAAGCCTTTACCACCGTAGCCCTCTCCCAACAAGGTCTCGATTTTGTCAAAAACTTGCTTATCGAGAAGGCAATTTCTTCAATGATTCCCCTACAACTTCCCCAGATCGAGGAATCTGTGAAAATCCCATTTGTGGGTGGCGTCCATATGGTTCTGTCGAATACTACAATATACAAAATCGATGTTTCCGAGTCGTATGTGAAGCCTGGAGATACAGGGATTGCGATTATTGTGGCAGGGGCTACTTGTAATTTGAGTATGAATTGGTATTATTCCTACAGTACTTGGCTTGTGCCGGTTGAGATTTCGGATAGAGGGAGTGCTTCTGTTCAGGTATAGATTAGATTGTTGGAGTTTGTTGCAAACTTTTGCGTTTGGTTTGGGAATTTGGTAGCTTTATTGTGCTACTATTTAGGATTAACATATTTTAGAATTCTATTTAATTTGATGCAAAATCTGGGATTTGCATCTGGATTTTGTTTATTTTGGCGTGTTTGAATTGCTGTAAAATAGCTTTACAGTGTTGTGGGCTTATAATTGTTACGACTGGTTGATTAAGTTTGCAAGCCTTACTGTGTTACCGAGATTGAATTCTTAGCTTTTTAACTGAACACCCAACAAATTCTAGGCTTTTTGTGGTCTTTGAATTTATTTATATGGAGGTTCTCTGGAGATATCTTATTTTCTTGTTTGTTTCTTTTTCCTAGCTGCTTGAATTTCTTAATTGAAAATCTATTGTATTTTGATAATAATAAGGCGGAATTTGTTACAAACCCCTAGGGGTTGGCTCAATTGGTAAAGGCATTGGGCTTAGGGTATGCTCCTCCTAGGTCTAAGGTTCAAATCCCCTTGGGTGCAAATAACCTCTAGGGGCCATCAGACTGGGAGATTTTTCCCTTGAATTAACCGAGGTGCACTTATGGAAAACTCATCGCCAAGGGCCTGTCAACCCCTATGATTAGTCAGGATGCTATTCCGGACATCTGGTGCCGATAAAAAAAAATTGGAATTTGTTACATAGACTATAAGCTATTAGATTATGCAATAGGATATTTCAATTTGGTTAAGATTAACAATAACCCCGCTTAGAAGAACCAGCACAGGTGAACTCCTGTTTTATCGTCATGGCAACTCACTGAAATGTGAGGATGAGTTGTTGTTGCTCCTATAGTGATTGGCTTTTTCTCATGTAGTTTTTGCATGAAGGGTATGCCTTCTTCTTCTTCTTCTACTTCTTTTTTTCTTGTAAGCCTGGGTTGTAGGCCTTGCCCATGAGCTTTATACTAATTTTTATTCTTCTTGTCTGAGTCAAATTATCCCAGGGAGTTTATCTCTTTTCTTTCTCAATCAGTTATCTTAGGAGTCTAGTTCTGGTTTCAGGTTCGTAAGTTGCTAATTATTTGAAATTGACGTTTGAAATAATCCCCCTCCTTTGTTAACGTTTGCTTTGGGAAACTAAAAATTATAATTAAAAAATGCATAGGCTTCATGTATCTGTTAAATCTTGTCTTGTCTACTTATAAAAAAAATTAAAAAAAAAATCTTGTCTAGTTTCTCGTGTGTTTGTTAGCTCATTTCTCATGTGTACATTAAAAAAGGGAATTTGATGGGTGCTGCTCCTGGGTAAGGTTGAAGGCATGGAAGTGGGGCTTACTCTAGGCTTGGAGAACCAGGAAGGAACACTGAAGCTTTCCCTCATGGAGTGTGGTTGCTATGTGAAAGAGATATCAGTAATATTGGATGGTGGAGCATCGTGGTTCTATCAAGGGTATGTAATTTTTACGTGTAACTTAATTTTATTAAGAGGATCCGGTCATCACTTTTGTCCCAGTTGTTTTTTTTTTTTTTTTTTTAGTTGGTGATTTAAGTCATTGTATGCTAGAAATTGGCAGTTATTTATTCCCTGTTTTTCCTTTCCAATGATGCCATTTTTATGTTTGCAATCCTTTTTTCTTTTTCTTTTTTAATTATTCTAGCACTCCTCTGTATAAAGAGAAGTATCCAGCTTATGCTACCGTTCTCTCAGTTTTTTTTTTTTTTTAAATCACACACTACCATGCCTATTATCGAGCCTTGACCAACCTTTTTTTTCTTCCTTTGGTTCTGTCACTGCATTGTTCTTATCTGTGTAGCTGTTGGTTCTCATTCATGATGATTGAGGGTCCATTTGGCAACACAACTGTTTTCAAGTATTCTCAGATATTTCCTTCCCAAACATCACTCAAACACAAACACTTTTTGATTTCAAATCTTTAACTTTTTTATCTAATCATTACCTAATCGTTACAACTTTCCAAACTCCCAAACTAAACACAAAACACAATACTACTTTTTCAATTTTCAAAACAAAAATTCTATTAATTATATTCAAACAATCGATTAACTTTATAATATTTTTATTCAACCTTTTCTCTTTCCTTTCCCAAGACACAATAAAATATCTCAACTCAAACCATTTCGCCACTATTCACAGATTTACAGAGATCTTGTAAGTATCCAAACCCACCACTGTCACTTTCAGCTAGTCATTTGTATTGTGTGTTTGTATTTGGTGTCTGCATATATCTCTTATTTTATTAACTTTAGTCAACAAGCATGATGGGCATGAAAATGGTACTCTATAATTTGAAAAGCTGATGGATTGACTTGATAGTTCACATGTCAAAATGTTCAGTGTGATTTTTGGCTCCATTTGGATAGTGAAATGAGATGAGATACTTTTATACGAAAGTTGGAAGTTGAATACAATTATGTTAGAATATTATTTTTTAATATTATTATTGTTTTGAGATTTGAAAAAATTGAATTGGGATTTGAAAAAATTAAATTGTTTATTGTATTTTGTGTGAAAATTTGAGAAAGTTGTAATGATGAGATAAGATGAACTGAGAAGATTTCCCAATCTAAACAGGGTTAAAGTTGAGAACTTCGTTTCCTTCATGCAAACATCTAGAATGAAGATTAACCTAATTTAACCAATTATGCTCCTTTCACCCTTGATACTCTGGAAGGCATTAATCTGGTAGAAGCTGCCTTCTTACAACCTTTGCCAAAACATAGAAAAATATTGCTCTTTGCTTTTCTCTTTGGCTAAGTAATTTAATCTTGTAAGAAAAGTACAGGGGTGCAATCCATCATAAGAAGTACATCTTCCCCCCCTTTTGACATCTGAATAACAAATGTTCAAGAGTGCTCTTTTCCTTCTTTTTTTGGCATTTAAAACGTTTCCTTCTCATATAGGTGGGTAAAACTTGAAGTTCAGGCAAGTGTTTTGCCATATACAAGCAGTTTTAGAAGGATTATTATTTTTAATTATTTATTTATTTTCTTTCACTGTGATGTGCTTCAGCACTATTATGATGCATATAATGGATACTAGTAGTCTATTCCAATCATCCTTTGACCACATGAAGCTGAGGTCATTAGTTCTACCTTACATATGCCTTTGCTTTGCATATCTTTGCTTTGCATCCTTTGCAGAGGAAAAAAAAATTGTACATCCTTTGCATGTGCCTTTGCTTTGCATATCTTTTGGATGGAACCAGGATCTGTTCATTTCACTGTTACTTTATTCTTGTCATCTGGCAGTATGGTTGATGCTTTTGAAGAGCAAATAGGATCTTCAGTGGAAAAGGCTATTACTAAGAAACTTAATGAAGGGATTTTGAAGCTCGACTCCTTTCTCCAAACTCTTCCAAAAGAAATCCCAGTGGATGACAATGCTTCTCTGAATATAACTTTCATAAATGACCCTTTGTTGAGTAATTCTTCCATTGTATTTGAGATCAATGGGTTATTCACAGGAAGAAAAAGAGCTCCAGTCCCCAAGCATCGCCTTGAGAATTCACAATCTTCAGTTTTCTGCCCCAGTCCATCTCGAATGCTTGGAATTACATTAGATGAGGCTGTCTTTAACTCTGCATCAGCCTTTTACTATAAGGTAAGACTTACTTTTCCAAAGATTATGTTTTTGCCGGATTCATTATAATTATTCTTGTTTATAGGGCCAAAATGTATTGATGTTTTTAAATCTGAAGTTTATGTTGTTTGTATATTCTTTGCTAAATTGCATTTGTTGTTGATTTTGGTTCGGTATATATTTTCTCATGTTGTTAAAATAAATTATGTCTTTCCCTGTTCAGGCATCATTTATGCAATGGATTGTGGACAAAGTACCAGATCAGTCTCTTTTGAACACTGGTGGATGGAGATTCATTGTTCCCCAACTGTACAAGAAATACCCAAATGACGATATGAATTTGAATATTTCTTTATCCTCTCCTCCAGTCATGAGGATTGAAAAGAATAATATCGATGCAGTCATTAATCTAGACGTGGTGATTGACGTTTTGGAAGCAGGCAAAGTAATACCAGTTGCATGCATCACGCTGGTAAGCTTAACGATGGGTGAAATGACGATTTTGGTTATCTTTATTCTTCTATCTGTCTTGAGCTCTTTTATTATTATTCTTTTTTCTAATAAAATGATTTTTCCTTTTCTTATATATATATATTTCCTTGCCTATTGCTGATTGACATTTTTAGCGTACCAATGGGTTTTCTTGTCTCTGTCATTCTGTATTTCGTGAATTTAACACAATCATTGATTCATTATTAATGTGAGAATGATCATATTAAGGGGCTGATTTGGACATGGGTTTACCATTCACTTCTGACAAGAATTGCACAGCTTTGCATAACAGACGATACCAACAGTATGTGTAAATAAGTCAACGTTCACAACACATCTTAACCAATGTTTTAATTCATTATCAGATCTAAGTAGCAATTTCTTCCAATATTCAGTATATCCATCTATGGAAACAATGTAGCAGCAGTAATTTATGCATTAAAATTATGAATACGTAGAAGCATTAATTGCATAATTATGGATGTTAGTAATTAAAACTTAGGGGAAAATATGAAAGAAGTTGCCCTATTGTTTGTTTGTTTGTTTTCTTTTCTTTTCTTTTTTTTTTTTTTTTTTTTTTTTTTTTTTCTGTTTTGCATAAATTATAGAACTCAAAGCAACTGAATTTATGCATTAACGAGCAAGTCACCAAGACACATATTCCCCACCCTTTCTCCTCCCACCTTTGTACAGTAAGCTGAATCATGGTTTTGCAGTGTAACTTCCGAGGTCATAAAATTAAAACATAAGAAAAGACTTACTGCTGATTTCTGTCAAACATTATGGATAGAAGCAATATGGATTTGCAAACATGTGGCTTGCACTGTTCCATGAGATGCTTAGTTTATGCACATTAGATCTAAACGTTACCTTTATGGTATGTGAGCTCTTTCTTTTTTTCTTTTTTTTCTTTTTTCCCGACATCCTTTTTTTCATTCTTGTGCATCTTTGTGGTTCCTTTCCAAGTTTGTGCATCGTGAATAGAATTCTCCTCCACTCCCTCCCTCCCAACCTTTTTCGTCTTATAAAGATGAATATGAAAAGAGTGATGTTATATACAAGTAATATTGTGCACTCATATGCGCACTTGTACATTCTGATTGGTTATTTTCATATTTTTTATTTTAAATATAAGTATTTTATTAAATCTATCTTTTCATCTTAATATTAGTGTACATATAGGTGCCTAATGTTGCTTGCATTTAGAATTTTCCATATAAAAAATGTGATGCTCCTTCTCTCTCTATTTTAGGCCGTATGAAAAGTATGGCGCTCCTTTCTATTTTAGGCCATAATTTCCAAATTGCTTCATCTTGGTGCAGGTAATTCGGGGCTCGGGTTTAGTTAAAATCGTAGGAAATAACCTTGCTGGCAGTGTGAAATTAAATGACTTCACGATGTCATTGAAATGGAGTCATATTGGTAATCTGCGGTTATATCTAATTCAGGTAAATCTTACACATACAAATTTCTAAAGATAACATTTTTATTTTGCTTCTTTATATTTATATTAATGTAAAGGTTCAACATCCTCTTCTGTTGCAGCCTGTGATGTGGACACTTATTCAAACAGTTTTCTTGCCGTACGCGAACTCACACCTTTCAAAAGGTTTTCCTTTGCCCATCATTCACGGTTTTACCCTTAATGAAGCTGACATCATTTGCTCAGATTCAAGAATTATGGTCTGCAGCGATGTATCATACAAAAATCAAACGATTTTGTCAGTTCCTAATGCTTTCGGTTTATAATTAATAGAGTCCACCTCTGTCTGGAAGTGTTTGTAGAAAAAGGAAGCGCCAATCAGTCTCCCTTTTGTACATCTTCGATGTGTGCATTGTAATAAAAACAAAATTTTCTTTTTTCTTTTTTCTTTTTTCTTTTTTAAATAATTTCATCTTATCTTATTTCATTATTATTATTTTTTTCAAATTTTCATAAAAAATAAAATAAATAAATTAACTTTTTCAAATTTCAAAATAAAAAATTTAAATTCTAAAACAAAATTAATATTAAAATAATATTTTATAATAATATTTTATTCAATTTTTAATTTTCATCTCATTTTATCTATGAAAATAAATCAGCCCTAAATGAGATTGCACAGTTCAGACCCTTTATTTATTTATCTATATATTTTGGTGACTTGCAAATAATATACCGTATTTATCTGTAATTTTGGTTAATTTTCATACTTTAGGCATGAATGCTAAAGGTATATGCCAAACTGGATTTAAATTTAAAATCAGGGCCTTGCAGTTGTTATCATATGCCATATGAAGTATGAACTACTAACCTCGCGACATTATAAATAGTCCCTGGTTGCAATTCCCCAGGAACCAGAAAAAAATAAAGCAAATGGTATACTATCTCAGTTGGGATTTTATATGAAGTATGGAGTCCTGGACTACAAAAAATGATTAGAATTAGTAGCTCAAAGAATGGGAAAGAAACAGAGTTGCGATTACCATATACACACAGCACATTTTATGATATATTACACAATGTAAGTTATAAAATAAAAATATTTTTATAAAATGATGTTAATTTATAATTTTATTGTATAAAATATTCACTTCTTTTTATAATATTATTGTATAGAATATTGTATAAAAAAACCTGTTTAATGGATCTGTTACTAAATATAAAAATAAAAATAAAAAAACCTGTTTTATGGGCCGTTCAACACCTCGCTCCACGGAAAGTCCATTGGTCTCCTGAGTCCTGACTCTCCTCTGATATCCCTTCAGCGTTTAGAGGATGTGTTTCCAGTCGATATTGAAAAACCTCTGCAAACCCCCCCTTTTTCCCTCTCTCTGATGCGCTCCTATCGAATTCCAACAACCCAGAAATGCAAACATCTCTGACCATTTCACCCTTTACTGCTCCATTAGTTTTTCCACTCCATCAACCCGTTTTACCACCACCGCAACACCGCGGTTTCTTCCTTCCAACCCATGTCAGTCCTGTGAATTCCGTCAAAGGGTCCGGCTATTTATCAACAATAGGCCAAGCTATAAAAGAGGAAGAGGAGTACCGGAAAGCCAGGGCACAAGTTCTCCGAAAAGGAGTGGACTTGGAAGGATACACATTTGAGGGAGTCTCCGTTGGTGGGAATGAGACTTGTGTTATAGTTCCTGAGTTGAAGTGTGCTTTCGATATCGGCCGTTGCCCCTCGCGCGCCATTCAGCAAAACTTCGTTTTTATCACTCATGCTCATCTTGATCACATTGTGGGCTTCTCTACCGTCGTTTTCTTTCTGTTTTGTGTATACCCAGCATTAGTTTTCATGCCTTAAATGAATACCTATGATTTGGTGTATGTATTTTGGTGTTAGTAGAGGGAAAAGTCCTTTTTTTGTTTTGTCTAATTTTTTTGTTGGTGATAAGTGAATGAAATCAGTAAGAATCTTGGTTTTTAGGCATTAAAGACAATGGTGGAGGTTTTGGTTGATTGTTATAATTAGGTTGCTTTTGTTGGCCTTCCAATTTGAACGTGTACTTGGTGTAAATATAAAAGCATGCGATGAAGCCATGATTCGGTGTTAGATGGTCAGCATTAGAGTTTTAGACATGGTTATCTTTTCGTGTTTTGGAGCCAAATTTAGGTTGTGAGAGCAGGATTCAGCATAATGGTTATTAAATAAGAATATCTTTTTTTGTTTCTTGAAATAGAGGCTAGTGCCGCTCCCCGTAGAGTCAATCAAAACAAGCATGCAGCTTGCTCTGATGACTCATTTTTTAATCATATGCACTTTCTATGCATTTGTTGGTCTTAATTTCCTAATGGACAGAGTTATTTGCTTTAATTTTGGTGTCGATGACTTTCTAAAAAGATGGTGTTGATTTTATTATGACTGTATGTTACCAACTCAGGGTGGTCTGCCAATGTATGTAGCCAGTCGTGGTTTGTACAACTTGAAACCTCCAACGGTATTTGTGCCTTCTTGCATCAAAGATGATGTTGAGAAGCTTTTTGAAATTCACAGGAGCATGGGCCAAGTGGAGCTTAACCTTGATTTGGTTGCATTGGACATAGGTATGCAGCTCTAGCCTACTTGCCTGTCTGTGATATGAGTTTGTATTTCTGTGGTGAACTGATTTGTTGATATGTCCTTTAGGTGAAACGTATGAAATGCGCGATAATCTGGTTGTCCGAGCTTTTAGAACTCAACATGTCATACCCAGCCAGGTGATCTTCATCTAATGATTCCTTACATTATTCTATGTACAATTTCCCAAAAGAAAAAGAATATTATAAGTACTGAGACTTTTAGTTGTAGCTCAGTTTGGTATACACTTGTTTCCCAAAGAAGACCCAACAATAAATGGCTTGTAAAATCTCTGTCTCAACAGCATGTTACACTATTAGGATGCCGACATTGCATGCCCAGATGCTTTTGTCATCATTTTGAGTCTGAAGTTATTTTGAGAGCTGCCAAGAAAGTTGAGGGTTGAAATCTGCTTTAAAAGGAAATGTATCCTTAGAGATGCCTATCTTTGACTCATAAGGAGATTATGCAGCAATGAATGTGACCATTGTGTTCAATTTCTGTGCTAGAGAACCTCGGACTTGGGTTGAGGCCTTGATATAGACTGTTATGATGTAGAATTACTTCATCATATCATTTTTGCAATATAGGACTATTCGGAGTCTTTAAGATTTTATTACTTGGTTTTGTTCAGGGTTATATCATCTACTCAGTTAGGAAAAAGCTGAAGATGCAGTACAGTAGTATGAAAGGAAGACAAATTGAGAAATTGAAAAAATCTGGTGTTGAGGTTTGTAATTTCTTCATTGTAGTTTTGCTCTTCTCCTGTTGTATGTTGTATGTCTGGCTTGAATTCTCCTTTTTTTCCTTTTTTTTTTTCAGATTACGGACATTGTCTTGTCTCCAGAGGTGGCGTTCACAGGTGATACTACATCAGATTATATGCTTGATCCGCGAAATGCTGATGCCTTGAGGGCAAAAGTTCTTATAACTGAGGTACCATGTAGATAATCTCTTTGTGAATTTGCTTGCCACCTTTTCGTAATGGAAGTTTGTGTGATGTGGTGGTTTTCATGTGGAGAGTAAAAAGACTTATTTTCTTTTAAAGGAAAATTTTTATCTGCTCTCATTCTGTTGGCAGCATGTTTTGAACCCGCTTGTTAAAAGTGCTAAAACTTCTAAAGCCAGGTTTATGAAGCTTCTTGAGGAGACTCCATTGCACGTCAGAGTGTGTGAGAAGACACGAGTTTCTCTTTTGACCTTTATATCTTCAATAGAATTAGATTTCATTAGACTAAACTTAGACCACTGTACTTAGTTATAAATTAAAAGAAAAAAAATAAGAAAAGAAGAAGAAGTTAGACCATTTTACTTCTGAAAATTGGAACTCTTTTCATGCTACATGCACAAGTGCTATTTGAAGGAAATTTTTAACTTTCCTAAAGCCTTGACATGGCTACCAATCTTGATGCTGACTGCCCCCACTGGTAAAGGCCCTATTCTATTAATCACATACACATGCATAGTCACAAATTACTAAACAGATTTAATGCTCTCTTTTCGTCGTTGTTTCAGTAGTTCATATTCAAAGTTGTGGTAGTCTAAGTGACTATTTTCTAGATACTAGATTTTCTTTGTACCAGCCGAATGGATATATGAACATTTTCAAATCGGAGTAGAATTCAACGTATGTCTCATTGATTTTATGCCAGACTTGAGTTGATTTTATTGGAAGTAAAATATTCTTGATTTTTTTTTTTATTGGCACTGGGTGTCCAGGAACAACGTTCTGACTAATCTCTGGGGTGCACAAGCCCTTGGGCAAGTAATTTCCTACAAGTGCATCTCGGGTAATTCAAGAAAAAATTTCTCCAGTGCGATAGCCTGTAGAGATTGTTTTGCACCCAAAGGGATTCGAATCTTAGACCTGGGGGAGCATACCCCAAGCCCAATGCCTTTACCACTTGAGCCAACCCCTAGGGTTATATTCTTTATTTTATATCATTCACTGAGATTCTGGTTCAATATTATTTGATAGATGAAGCTCCTTTGACAGGCAACTTTCCTAGATGAAGGGTTCAGCACTGAGCATGCACGACAACATGGTCATACACATTTATTTGAGGTATGTCGAGCATTTTCATTAGGTGAATGATTGTTACAACTTGCCACAATATTCCTCTGCCATAAGTGAAGTTGATTTTGAATAAATTTTGGGGCAGCACCCTTTTCGTTTTAAAAGAGAACAAAAAAAAGGTGTGTCAAGCATAGAAAATTCTGTTTGGAATTCCCTTGGGAAATATTATAACTTCTGTCATATATTTTAGTCTGGGAAGGGAAGGAGGTGTTGATTGGTGAGCACAAAGACCAGAATGGGGGAATCTGAGTTGTTTTTCAACTTTTGCACTTTTGTGAGCGTGCATAGTTTGTGTTATCCATTGTATCATATGATAGTTTTCAGCAGCCAGCTAAAATATCTTGGATTGACCCAAACGTAAATTGGATGGCTGATATGGCATTATATCCCAGATATGGATCCAGTCTGCTGATATGGAAGCCATTCTATTCTTATCCGAATAACCCTCTTTGGATATCTAATAGGACTAAAAATATTCTCTCATACTCGTTTTGTTTACTGAATTAGGATTCTGTTAAAACTGCAGATCATTGAACATGCTCAATGGATTCGAAATAAAGCAGTTTTATTGACTCATTTCTCTTCACGCTACAGTATAGAGGTAATTGTTTATTTGGACCATACCGTCTGTGACTGTTTGATGGTAATGGCAGTGTGTAATGACTATTTGCTTGTAATTCTTGAAGTTCCGATAAGATACTTGCAAGGGTTTCCTGCCTATAATAAGAAAGGCATGTTCACAGTATTACGCCAGAATCAATTCCCCATTTCAATCATTTTTAGCTATTTAAAGGGATGGGGTAAAATGAAATGGATATGATGATCGTTGTCTTTTATTAGGTAGTTTTGTGTGATGAATTTAGTATTTCAGTTAAGAGTTTGTTTGGAAAGTTTAAACACCTGGGTCAATTTTAACCAAAAGAGATTTATTTATCAAATCATCCTCCACTGCTCACAAGAATGTTGCAGAGTGGATTTTAAGTTGGATAGATGACATCTTGGAACTCACTTGCATGAGCTGCACATGCTTGATTATTGGAAACGCTCCATTATGTAGGCATGACCCTTGGTCCTTCCCTTCATAAATCATGTAACTGAGGGATTGCAATTGCTGTCAATTGTAGGACATTCGTCAAGCTGTATCAAAGTTGCAGTCGAAGGTGTCGGCAAAAGTAGTTCCTCTTACAGAAGGTTTCAAATCTATGTACTCTTAGTCGGATTCTAGTGTTGAATATATCTATTAGCAAATAGAAACACCTAGAGAGAGAGAGAGAGAGAGAGAGAGAGAGAGATGTAATCAACTTGTACCTTTGATGTTCTTGTTAAAGTGTAATCAATTTGTAATTTATTCTTCTTTGAGTTGAAATTCGTGTTGCTGTTGCAGGCGAGAACTTACTCACAACGTGCCTTGTTAATGTGAACTTTATAATTTATTTCAAACTGAAAGAGTGGTATAGGATGTGATGTGGCATAACAAGAATGTTTGCCGTTGGACTATGGACAGTGCCTTGGTGGTTGGTACTCCAGCAAACACTATTAAATCATTCCACTTCTACTCTAGTAACTCAAGAATGGCCGTTACCAAATGTCCAGCTATTTCTGTAGTCTCTACTCCTTTACGGATTTTTTTGTTCTAACATGTTTTGATGTTTGATGTTATGCATTCTTCATCACCTTTGCTTTATTCACATCAACAAAAGAAGGAAAATAAGATTAAAACGGTTGTTCCTGCATATTTTAACGTTGATTCATCCTACTTAATTGGACTTTGACATACAAACAATAGAAAGGAGAGGAACCTTCGACTTTTTACTCTAATGAGAATGAGAATCATGAGAATGAGAATGACTTCTTACTTTATACTCTAGACCATAACCAATCGATGATACAAATAGTTGAGATGGATGCGAATAGAAATGCTTTACAGGAAAATTCTGAAGGTGAAAAGTCAAATTGTCTCCGATGATGTTTGGTGGTCTGTACGTATTGGCGAGATTACAATTGAGTTTATAGATGTTAGGTGCAATTATGAGGGTTTCACAAAACATATAGTGATAGAATTGAAAGTTCTTTATTATCGAAGGGAAACTTCATGCATATTACTGAGAGAAGCTGGCATGGTGATGAACGAGTTGAGACTAGGGTTGTCCATGATGTAGTGGTTTGCTAAAGTAATGCAGGATTGTCTGAAGGAAGAAAGAAAGGGCTTCTACACCACAATAAGAGAAGGAAAATGCAGCTTTACAAACACCAGTGCTTAAATGCTCGTGGTCTCTACATGGCACTAGTTGAATACAGTGGTGGTAGCAATAGTAATAAAATGAGTGGTTGAGATGAATTGAAATTTAAAATGAGTGGTTGAAATGAATTGAAAGTATGAAATGAGATGAAATGAGTTGAACCCACTTTGCAAAATAAACGAGGCAGTTTTATCTTTATACCTGAAGAGATGAAGGGTAAGGGATGAAGGAGGGCAAAGGTGTTGTGGGAGTTCGCAAATGAAGGGAGATACTTAACTTATAACAAAGGAGGGGCACTTATGAAGCCATTGGTGGCAGTGCTTCAGCTGCAAAAATGCTCGTATAGGGAAGTCCTAGAGCTGATAATGAGAATAGGGGTGGAGACAATGGCACCATAGAAGCTCGAAGAGGAGCCTTTGCAAGACAAGTTAACATGCATGGGATTGGGATTATCAGAGCTCCTATAACCACAAGTACAGTCAGTGCTCAATGGAAGGGTGGCGGTGGCAAGCCTTCTGTCGGCCTTGTAGAGGGGGGGGTGTACACAGTAGCTGCTGGATGTAAAGGCATAACTAAAGGAACTTCAAGAAAAAGTGGATTTTTTTTATATAGTGCAAAGGTGACAAAAAAAAAAACAGAAAATAACAAGCCTAGGCTTGGAGATAAATGGGCTCAATACAATGGACTCAGAGGAAAGTGGACTCAATAGAGTTATTAAAAGGTAGCTCAAAAGGGCTTAGGCTTGGGTGTTGTTGGGCCTACAAATCTATAGCAACTTGTGTGGAGAGTTATAGCATCCCATGTGGACCCAATAGAGTTATTGTAGCACAGCAAGTGGGTCATTTTTTTGGGCCTCAGCCTATGGGACAAAATGGAGGAAAGACAAGGCTCGAAACTTAGCTCATGTGGAGAATCAAAGAGGGTAGTGATCTAGGGCCCTCTACCAATGGGGGTCTGGCATCTTCGATGGAAAAGGTGCTGACCCTTTTGTAAATGGCCATAGAATCCTCGATGGTGGTCCAAATTGTGACGGGCGACAATGGAGGAGTCAACAAAAACAATCTTTGAAAGGGTTTTGGATGTTTCCCTACCATCCAATGTTGGATCTCCAACGCATCTCAGCTAGATAATGCCAATAAGAAGCAGGAAAATGATTGCCATTGATTTTGTGGTGGTATCTCTTTCAATGAAGGCTCTACAATAGATAAATGTGGGGTCAAGATCTGTATACAATGACTAGAAGTAATGAGGGGGCCATTGAAGGATCCTCATGAATGCTTATTTAAATTAAAGGATTCTCTTTATAGAAGTGTAGGAATCTCTTCGCAGAGGAGAAGACGGGGAGCCCATATCCCTAAATTGTATGTTACTAGGTCAATCAAGTGTTTTTTTTAATTAGTTTCGTGTAAGGTGAAGGAAACCTAATATTGTGTGAGATGGAGTTTGAGGATTTTGAAAATCAATTTATGGTTTTGCTTATTGCCATTGAAGTGGATCATGCTTAGTTTAAGAAATCTAGTTCCAACAAATAGATGGAGCTAAAGAGACTAACGTGGTCCCTTAATTATGAGGGCAACTCTTGTCTGTCATCGTGGATTGAATACCATGCCTAGCATCCAACAGTTAACCTTTTATAAATTTTCTTGGAGAAAACTACTACTCTTTTGTGTATAACTCACTATAGTTATTACAATTCAAAGGGTCAAATCTTATTTTTTTTCCATTTGATTTGATCATGCCTCTTTTAAAATTATGAGTGGTAATATATGACATTACTTGTTAATTTAATACAAATACCATACAATAATAGTATATTAAGATTTAGTTTTAATGGGTTTGGATTAAATCGAGTTAACTTGTAAAGATATGATTGTTTAACGGATTGATAACGAGTCAATTCATTTTAATACGTTATAATCCATTATGTTAAGAAAATTAAATTTATAATTATATCCTTATATCTAAAAGTAAAATTTTTAGAATTTTAATTTTTTATTATTTGAATTCGTATTTATTTATAATATAATATATGTAATTTGACACAATCCGTTAGACACGCCTGTTTGAAACTCTCAAGTTTGCCTATATGCTAACATAAATAATAATAACCATTGAAACCATTAATTTATTTTCAAATTATCTTATAAAGTATTCAATTATTAGAACTGTCACATGCCCTATTGTAAGATCATAGGATGTGGCACTCAATGATTGGTATATAATGGGTTGCAGACCTAAACAGTTCTGCCAAGTCCTATGTGAAACAAGCTGTTTATTACTCATTAGCACAATGGCCATCAAAGAATCCAAAAAAATAAAAATAAAAAAGAACCCATCTTTTAGTTTTTGATAGCCGTTATAGCGGTGTTGAGCTCTGATCTATGATTCTATCCCATGAATGCTGCTATATGGAGAAAAGATATCCCATGAATACTGCTGTTGCTCCCGTAGCTTCTAATAAATTCCCTCTTTCAACCGGAAAAAAGACAAATAAATAAATACGTGTTCGATCTCTAAGGTCGCAAGCGGCAAGCTCCACCTCAACCAGGACAACCTTGTGACATCCCTAAAAGTGGGGGAAAATAGAGAGGACAAATCCATGCTCAGAATCTGATCAACAAACGAGAACAAGCACAGGCTTGAAGCTTCTCAGTACCACCCCCTATTAAAGCTTCTCTCTAATTGCGAACTGAGGCAAGCATCGATACGTCAAATACTCTTCAATTTCTCACGCTCTTTTTCCGATTCCTTTTTGGTTTAGGCCTTTGTTATTTATCTGGACAGTCGTTGTTTTCTGAATTAGAAGCGTTTTCCTCATCTTGGTCTTTCTTGTTTTGTGCTTTAGAATCTCTCGACCAAATTTTGGGCTATGAGGAAGAGGGAGAGAGAAAACCCTTGTGGGGTTTGTGGCCACTATCATAAATATGAAGAAGGAGAGGTCTGCGGGATTTGTGGCCACCGGATTCCGGTTCCATCAGAGAGAACATCGATTCAAGTTAGCGCCTTTCCATCGGAGATCTTGCCCGAGTTCTTATATCTTGGCAGCTATGATAACGCATCGCGTTCAGAGCTTCTTAAGACTCAGGGAATTTCTCGTGTTCTCAATGTAAGTTCGTTGTTTTCCTAGCATTCTAATGTTTGGGTCGGACTTGTACGATCAAGAGTATAATAGTTTGGCTGTTCTGCGTGCTGTGTTAATGTTAGTCCTATTTAAATGATCTATGAAATTGATCGCTTTGATTTGAATTTGTGATTTGGGATTGAATTTGGCTGTGATTCTCTTCACGGTTACATAGGAAGCTGCTTTGCAAAATAATGGGAAGACTTGTTTGATGGTGGAGGGCTTTTGTTATATCAAAAGTTTGGGGACAAAGAAATAATATGGTCATTATGTGGATAAATATGGGATTATGTTTATGAAGGACCTATAAAGAAGTAAATAACAGCATGAGTTGAGGTCAAGACGGGAGAAACAGTTTAGGAGCTACAGGTACAATGTGAAGGCTAATGAAGCTAAATGAGTTTATGCCAAAATACGTTTGATTTATGATTTAAATGTAAATTTGGCTCATATAGAACTAAATGAAAAATGTTGATTTTCAAAATCAATAGTTATTTCATACTAGAAAAAAGCAATATAACTATGCACATCAAAATACATTTGTAGGGAAGGTTGAATTTCAGGGGAAAAAAAAAAGACAAAAGAAAATGAATTATTGGTTGGAGATAGGCAAAGTGACTTCAAAACGGAAGTTCATCTCTAGTATTAATTTGTTCCCATAAAAAAAAAGAAAGAAAAGTGATTCTGTACGATACAAGGATGAGATTCTTATATTATACTTTACTTTCTTTTATGTATATATGCAGACGGTACCTGCTTGTCAAAACCTCTACAAGAATTCATTCACCTATCACTGCCTCCAAGATGAGAAAACATTGCCTTTTGATGATGCAAATCAATTTTTAGGTGTGTTATGCTTTCTAGTTCATAGGGAATTTATATTTGTTGTTCACTTGCTGCTTTTTAGATACTTGTGCTTATTCCTCCCCTCTCTCTCTCTCTCTCTCTCTCTCTCTCTTAGTTATTGATAACTAAGGATAAATGGTAAGGTGTAGTTGAATCCAAGAGGCCTTGCTTCTTTTTCTTCTTCTCCTTTATGCTACAAATATCTGTAGGCCCTTGCTTTGCTCAGTTTGGCCTTATAAGTGACTTTAATGTTGTATACATGAGATTATGCTTTAAAAATACATTGGCAACTTGCATCTGCTTCTAGGGTCTTTAATTGTTTCCTTTATATATGATTAGGATTGTAAATGCTCCTTTTATTTGTTTTCTGCTATGCATCTCCACAATTAGGTTTAACTTCCAGGTAAATCAATTGCTGAGCTCTTTTGCAATATTGAGAAAGATCCTCTTTGTACTTGGGAGCCAGATGCCAAGGTCGTAATCCTGGTCACCACACTAGTTGCATTTTTTTATTTGATTCGCTTTTTATTCACGAACTATATGTATTTTGGGGGTTAGGTACACTTTTTGCTGTGTTCTCTTCTCACTATCAAGTTGATAATCTCATCCTGGTGAATTATTTCCTCCATAGATGCATTTTGTACATAAGGGCTTCACTCGATGCGCAATACTGAGACTAAGAGTGGCTAATGGGGAGTCAGAGTCATTAGCGTGGAAAGCCTTTCAATACTGTTATCCCTTAGATTGACATTAGGAGATTACTGTTCTGCAATGTACTCAACAAATTCAAAACTTCAGTGTAAACAATTCGTTGACTATTGTGATTAACTTATGCAGTTTGTGACAGAATAATCTTCAGTATCAATTTACTGAGTTTAATTGTTGGATCTTTCAATTGTACCGCAAATATTCTCGTTCAGTTGGCAGTTTGAGTTTATGAGTGCTTGATTTTGCAGAGCAATGTGAAAGGGATAAAGCTCGTGTTCTGGTGCACTGCATGTCCGGAAAAAATAGGTAGATTATCGCTGCAAAACAATTTGAGCCTCTCTCTTTCTCTCTCTCTCTCTCTCTCTCACCCGTTCCCCTTGCACATCCAAATGTCAAAGACTAACATCCAAGAGATGCATATAGCCACACTTGCTGCACAGCCACTCACAAATGCATCCAGAATGCTACTGCATAGCCTCCATACCAGATGATTTCGATTTTTTGAAGTCTTTGCTCTAAAATAATTGTTCTTTTCTCCCTGACAGGTCACCGGCTATTGTAATAGCTTACTTGATGAAGTCCAAAGGATGGAGACTTGCCCAAAGTTACCAGTGGGTGAAAGAGCGGAGACCATCTGTTGAACTATCTGAAGGTAAGAACATTTCTTTTACCACTTTGTCAGAATAATCAGTAATTGCTTAGCTAAATTTTGTTAGTCTGAAGATAATATGTTGGAGGAGTATCAGATTGGACTATCACATCATTAAGCCCTAGATTATGACAATAGAGGTTGTTTGAAGTAAACAAATCCTGATGCTGGTCAACCTATAAAAGCTGATTGGGACATATGGTGGTTTGGGATATTGCAACATGGATGGGTTGTAACTCATATATTTTTCTCCACCTTGTCTTAAGCTTCTTGTTCTTTTCCTTTCTTGGATGGGTTTGGGCCAGCATGCAAAAGCTTCAACTTCTCAAAGGTTTCATTATGCAAGGCAGAACTTGGGTTGGTAACTGTCCTTTTCTGGTGCTGTGATGAAGTGCTCTTGAAAGTTCTTTGTCAGTAAAGGGCTTGTCTAGCAAATACTTAAAAAGCATATATTTAGTTGGAATTAACTATGGACGGAGAATTAATGAGCTGTCTCCCATCTCTAACTTCCATTTCTTTGTTTCTTAACATAGCTATCTACCAGCAACTTCAGGAGTATGAGCAGAAGCTCTTTGGATCATTTGGTACAGGCAACCTTGTCCCGCCAGCCTTTGCACCAGCAGGCGTGCCTTTGTTTAACTTTGGCTTCCCAAAGATTAATGATCCAGTTCCCATTCCTGCTTTCAGCAATGTTGGTGCTACCTCTATTTTCGCCCGTCCGCCTTTAGACATTCCTCCACATGAATTTACTTTTGGAGCAGGCCTGATTCAGAAGAATAATGATAGTACACTGAACCCAAATGGGAGTGATATTCAGATGGACGGTTCTTGATTTTCCTTTCTATATATCCTCTGCGTGATCAACCCTTGGTCAGAAGTTAAATCAGTCGTGACATGAGTTTCTTTTTAACACACATGGATGTAAAGTGAGTAGAATACTCGGGACATTTTGGTTTGTAAGATTTCACATGTTCTTAAGTTCTGTGTGCCTTGTCTTCTCCTGTCTAATGTTCAAAGTTGCAACAATCTTGTCTCCTTCCTAATATCATACAAGTGATTCAATAGAACACGTCTTCTCTGTTTACCATATAAAGTTTTGTGATTAAAATTGCGTGACATTTTTTTGTCTCACTGTTCCTTGCTTTATCGTATGATAGTGGCACCAAATGAGTTGCTAAAACTTTTTATAAACTAACGAGAAAATATGATTTACGAACAACATACAACAAACTTTTCAATCCCTCATCCACTTAATTTTATAAACAACCATATCTTATTGTACAATGTCGGGCTTCCATAGTTTGACACAATTGCAAACATAAACGGGCTGTTAACGGCAACTGGACTCCTAAACAAACCATTTTATCTGCGACTTAACGTTTTATCAAGAAACTATGGTACCAAACGTACAATCCCGAATTTTATGAAGTATAACTGCATAATTTACATATGGCACTGCACACCTTCACTGTCTTGATATGTTCTCAAGGTACTAAGCACTTCCATCACTAGTAAGCTGTTTCGAGGGAAGACTTTGCAAGCCACAGTAAGCCGGGATCATTCCGCTTCAAAACTAGGTAAGTCTCTGCTTTACCAATCTCGTCCAATACAACATCTTCAATGAAACCAACCAAAGTAAGAATGTCCATCGCAGCTGTAATCACAAAAACCACAAACGGATAATTTCAATTAAGTAAATTGAAAATCTCATTATTAAGAGTTGCATACCAGTAAATATTAATATTCACCCTTTGCTTTTTATTAGAGAGTCTTTATTCTATCCAACCCCTTGGGGTATCATTTTGAGGGTGGGGACTTTGCTAAGCTGTCAGCATGCTCGATTTGCCTAATTCACATAAATCTACTTCATGTCATCTTTAATTAACCAAGAATCCATCCAGGTTTTACTTGGTTGATATGCTCATCCCGTAAGAGACCACGGATTCAATGTTTTTTTTTTTTGAAGTATTTAATAAAAACAAGAACTTCTATCAATCCTCAGGTCACTTGGCGTATAACCAAACCACATTGACAAAAAGTATGCAAACAATATAGCTAGCTATAAGGAACCATACAAACCTCCATCTATACAAAAACCAATTTATTTACATTTCATATAAGGCAGTTTAGCTTTCTCCATTACCAAGCATCCTTCTAGCTTTCGCTAGGTACATTCTAAACACCAGCTTCTGAGAACCAGGTAATCAACAATCTGATATACCTTTTTTCTTTTTCTTTTTTTTTTCTTTTTTATATATATCCTTGAACCACCCTAGATTGAAAACTTGCATATTCACTTCCAACTATGTAAACTTGTCAATTCCAACAAAGTTTTAACCCCTCCTTAATGTCTCGGGATACAGCATTGTTGTTAGTACTTATACCTTAACAATAAGATAACGCATCAAAAAAAAAAAAAAACTCACAGCGTCCCTCAATTGAGTGCACATGTCAACCCAAGGTTGAGCTTGATATAGCACTCATGTATTTCAACTAACCAGCACTCACGCATGTTTTGTTTGTGTTTGACAAGATAGTGAAATTTCAAATCTTATATTGGTATCTAGCTCGATTTTGTTCTCAGTTTGCTCTTCATATATATCTGGCATCTACCAACAATTGTAACACAAGACTGACCCCAATGACTTCTCTACCATCATTACACACAATTTCTAGGTAAAGTTGGAATTCAATACGAGGAAAGATGCAAACCTTGATAATTTGCGACATTCTTTTGGATTACGGGATTTGCCTGCAAATGCATCACAATTAGTCATCAATAAAGCATTTGATGAGGAAACTATAGGATGCAAAGTTTCATCGAAAGGAGAGAGGGAGAGAGGGAGAGAGAGACTGTACCTTGCGCAGTCTTCTATATTTCATCTCTCCAGGGTGTTCAATCACATTCCTGAAAGCACATGACATAATTGTAGCATTTGTCAGTAACTACTATATAGGAAAACTTATGACCCACTGGCAACAAAAAGGAAGAAAACAAAGCATCAGTGATTTGGCAAGTATACCTAATTATCTTAGACAAAGTTTGTAGGACTGCAGTAGCTTCCAAGGGAGTAACTTCGACTTGCAGCATCTCAATGGCCTTCTGCAGCCGACTACAAAGGAACGTTACAGGGTCTTGGATTCTTTGTAGTTCTTGATCATCTGGATCTGGCTCATAAGTTTGCGTACTTGAAACTCCAAATGCGTGCCCCAAGTTATCATCAGGATCAGGCTCAGTCTGAACAGCTCCATTTGCATGAGAATCATCAGGATCAGGTTCATCAATGTCCTTCCTTGTTTGAATTCCACTGTCCAGAATCTCCATCCCTTGATGCTTATCAGGATCAGGCTCTTCATGCAACTTTGTGGCTCCCAACTTTCTATTAGTTTCTGAAGGAAGCAAGGGTTGTATTGGCACATAGTTACTGGAATCTTGTCGAAATATGGTTCCGTTTCCAGTAAATTCTGGATAAAATTCAGATTCCATTGTTTCACCGTACTGCAAATCACAAGGATTGGGTTCGAGCTTGTTTCGGTCACCAGCAAGATCATCAGGATCAGGCTCAGAAACAGGTTTTAACTGTGCGTCATTGGGACTTTGGATATTTATGTTGAAGTTTTCATTTTCCATGGAATCCATAGAAGCAGGTTGTCCATGCGTATTTAATTCAGAGTCATCAGGGTCTGGCTCTTCACTTACTACAGATCCTCCCCAGCTGTTCACAGAAGCATTTGATAAACGGCGGTAGGCAGCAGCAACTGAAGATGCACGTGCATTTGCAAGCTGATCCAAAGTACTTCCTCCAAGCTTCTGAGAAGTATTAATACTGTCACCAATGAAGTCGTCGTCCTCATGATGTCCTGAATGTCGGACACCATTCAATGTATGACTCCTTGATCTTGTCCAATCTAAACTAGCAGCTTCTTGGTTCAACTAAACAGAGGAATATCAAATCAAGATAGGTCAACTTTAACTGGAGCATAATAATGAGCTCAAATCAATTCTGACGCAACAAGAAAACATGATCATTCTGACCTGTTTATCCAAAGCATAAAAGTTTTCATCATGTTCCGAGTATACCATGTGAGCCTGACAGGAATAAAAACAATATGAGCTCCCTCAATACTATCAACAATTTCATCTCAAATCCAAATCAATCTCAATTTCAATTAATAACCAAAGGATTTTATAATGAAAAACCACGAGAGCCTTTTGTCTATACATAGAAAGAATCATAGACTCACATCTACACAAAGCAAAAGCACTTCACACACACACTAAAGTTGGTGAGATGTATCTTACAAGTTCATGCAAAAGAGTTTTCTTGATGCTTTCATACTTCCTGAAACCCTTAAGGTCATCAGTTCTAAGACGCAAGGATATCTCCTCTCCGTGATTCTGTAAAAATTAGAGTCAGCAGGGGAAAGTAAATATAACAGTCCAACAAATGTTTGTGCTTAGAGAGGGTAATACCTTATTGAAACCAAGCAAGCATTTGGGACTTATGCCAACATAACCAATGGGTGCCAACTCAGTCATGATACCTACGCGCCAATGATGCTATAAAGACCAATCAAATTATAAATTATCAGAGACGATACTGCACATAACAGCAAGTTAGTTGAAAGAAGTGGAGTGTGAAAAATTATTTAGTGGTACCTTGTTCATAATAGCAACAATCCCAGGATCTGCTGCAAGCATATGCATTCTCTTCAGTGCCTCTGAGGCTGGAGGATTCATCTATAAACAAGTAACAAACAATTTAACCAAAAATCAGCCAAGAAATTGGAAGGTTTAGTATTTATTGAGGGGCATAAATCCGAGCAAAATAAAGCATAAATTTGGTTCAAAACATATACACAAAAAAAAGGCATTCATTCAGTATATCTGTTGAGATATGGATCCACACTTCAACAACCAACCTATGTATGGCCAGAATAAATTTGCCTAATGCACTCCAAAACAGTTCAATTTAAGATCATCAGATGATGGAGAAAATGAGTTACAAACAGATCACTCTATCTAAACATTTCCATTTCTAAGTCTATGGTGAACAAACTGTTGAACAAACATATCATCAGCTTCACATGATCTTCACAAAATATGCAAGCCATGAATCTCACGTTAATTGCAGAAATTTTCAATGTTTGATTGGTATAGATTATACGTGAACCAGAAGGTTTACAATCCTGCTAATTAACAAGTTCTGAAGTAACTCAGGGATGTGTACTCAAAGGTAGGCATGCGGGCGTGGATACACACACACACCTACGCACACCCACACACCAGCAGGTTGCCTCCATCATGACCACTATATGACAATTCTTTTCCTTTTGATGGGTAGTATATGACAATTCTATCTCTTATAAGAATGATTTTGTAACAGTTTAAAACCCTTTTTAGGAAGATTTCACAGATGTATAGAAAAACCTAGATTTTTTTTTAATTGGCACAGGGTGTTTGGAACAGCGTCCCAACTAATTCCAAGGGTGCATAGACTCTTGGTAAAGAGTTTCCTGCAAGTCTACCTCGGTTAATTCAAGACGAAAATCCTCCAGTCTAATGTCTCTTAGAGATTGTTTGCACTCAAGGGGATTTGAACCTTAGACCTTAGACCTAGGGGGAGCATATCCCTAAGCCCAAGGCCTTTACCAAACACCTAGGGGTTAATAGAAAAACCTAGAAATTAATTGACTCAATGATCTGGAATTAACATACATGAAACGAAATATCATACAATTATAATCTTTAATACCAATTAAGAACTCTAATTTTTTAAGTCTACTAGAACCCACAGATTTTGAGATTTAAACAGAAAAGTTTGGTGTTTAAATCTTATATTTACACAAGTATGATAACTTCCTCATAGTTACCTCACACCCAGAATTTGAAATGACTCCAAATATAGTTAAAAATATAGAACAGCCAAGTAGCTAAAAAGATGAGAACAAAAAAATGTTTTTTTTTTTTTTTTTTTGCTATAGGCAGTACAAACTTATTTGAAGAGAAAGGATAAATGACTCTTTAAATACCCTTTCTTTCCTTTTTGCCCCACTTTTCACTTTGAAAACAGATCTTTCTTCCTACACAGAAGCTAGTTTATTGTACGACATATTGTACATGGTAAAAAGTAATTAGAAAGTCAAATACCTCAACTCCTGGAATCTCAAGTGTGCGGAAATCACAAAATATATAAGGTCCTTGTGGAAGTTTTGGGGAAGCATGAGGCCTGTCTGACATTCGCTGCCTCAGTCTCTTTTCCTCTTCTTCAAATCCAGCTACCCTTAAATTTGCTTTTGCATTTTGTAGAATTTCATCAACCTCACTTCCAGGCACACCCATCATTCTGATAGGCTTGCCCTGAAATAGAAGAAAAAGGAAATTAGTCTTAAAAGACATGACTTCTTTTACAAGTAGTCTTAAAAGGCATGATAATCCAGCATACGGAACTAATAGATGAAGATGAAAAACATGGCTGATAATTTCCTAGGATGCGTCAAAGTTCTGTGAACTCCAATTAGGGAGGTTCGATTTAAAGCTTTTTAAATCCATTCATGGTCGTTGTCTAAAGCCCCTAAAGAATTTAAAATAACAATAATAATAATAATAGATTCAAAATACATCATACTTCTAAATACCTTATAAATATTTCTGCCTTACACAATGAATTGAATGAAAATATAACCAAAGCTATAATAGTTTGTACTTAAAGAACATGCACATCTAAACTGGATCCAAGCACAGTGAGAATCCTCTCCATTTTAGTCACCACACTCTTTTAGATGAGACTATAAGTAAAGTATATTTAGGAGTTTGGAATCTATAGCATGCACTGAAGTGTTGTCGAATGTTGAAGCTATCATGGATTTGCCACGAGCAAGTAGCTAATGTCAAAAGCACTAAAAACAATTACTCAATAGACAATGTTGAGATTAACTTCTCACGTCATAAAGATGGTAACGTAGGGCGGTAGGGATGGCCCCTGCCAATTAACAATACTTATTAGACAAGTAATGGCATACCAGGGAATTTAAGCTTGACAATGGTTGGAATATATGAACCAAAATGTAAAATAAAAAAGCAAGTGATGGTACCTTTGTAATGGAAATTTCTTCCAAACTTAACAATGCCTGCACATCGGAGAAAGGATACAGTAGCTTCGATGTTTTGTTAGAAGATTGTGGAACAATGAGCCGCATGGTATCTTCTTTGACATCTGTTAATCCTTGCAGCTTGAGCCCAAGCTCCTTGAGTGTGGCACCCGAACCCATTTCTATGGTAAACTTCTTCCCCCTCCATACCACTGATATATTTTGTACATGCTCGGGATTTTCCATTTCGTGCTGCGAGGAAAAACTGTAAGAGATTTCTTTTTAACATTCACAAGTAAAACCGATGGATATAAACTTGCTCCAAGAAAAATCTCTAGAAATTCAATGAGCAACCAATATGCCTAAATCATCTTTTAAGAAAGTGCATTATCGTCTGAAACCACTAAGAATGCAGCTATACTGATACCTTAGGTTAGCAGCTTATTGTGAAGCAGTACAGTATGATGGGTAAAAACTTTCGTAGAAACTATGCCTTCCCCACTTCTCCACATGTTTATAAATTTTCGTAGAATTAAGAATACAGATAAAGTGATGAAAAACTAATTCTACCATCGTATTCTCTTTGCCGAGTTGGGACGTGAGCTTACAGAATTCAGATATCGACTAATTAAGCAAAACAACTCATAAAAAAAATTAAAAATTAAAAATTAAAGAAAATTTCGAAACAAGAGGTCCATTTGAGAAACAAAGTAGATAAAGCAAAAGCTTCTGTTCCCTACTTATTGAATATAAGTCACCAGTCATATCAATAGCCTGAATCCCGAATTCATGAAAATAGTTTCTTCAGATCCACAATCAAGTATTCAAGTTGTTTCAAAACATTACAAACCAGGAAAGAGATAACTTTGATGGAAATTGATAGAACATCAGCTCAAACTGACGAAAAATGAACAAAATTTGCATCCCCATAATTTCATTTATCCCAAAAGTACCAATTATACATCCATACAAACCGTGAACAAACAAAGATTTATTAATGATAGACTAATTCCAACTCGAATTAAGATTTCTTGACTAATAACTTGCACAAAACCACAATCCTGGAAACTAAGAGAAGGTAATACATAATTCAACACCCCCGGATATAGAATTTCGAAGACCTTACCTCAGGTGTGGATCGGACGCCCTCTCTTTTGTCTGTGTGAAAAGCGAATATTCTGAGAATTGCTGCTTGTGTAAATGCCAAGCAAAACTTGGACAAAATTGCGCTGGGGAATGTATTTATATAGGAACAGGGAGAGCGGCGTAGGATAAGGGGCGGTGCATGACAACAGGTATGGACGAGCGTCTTGCACAAATAAACGGCTGTGGATTCCGTGTTACGTATGTGCTGGCGTTTGACTGCTGGGAAAGATCTAGAAGAATAAACGGCTAAATTCTTTTCTGTTCTTATTTTAATTCTTTTCTGTTCTTATTTTTACAATATCATAAGTAAATTATAATAAATAATTTTTAATTATTTTATATTATATAATGAAATGATGAGAAAATAATGAGAATTGAAATGACAATTTATATTACTTTTAAGCCAAAATCTCAAACACCAACAAAATAATATAAAAGAAAGACAAAACAATACATACATTAATAAAAATATTTTAGTCAAGTAGATTTTAGAAAAGTAAATTTATAAATTGACGTAATTTAATAAGATATTATATTATAAAATTACTTGTATTATAATATATCAAAGTAAATTATAAACTAAATTAATTTAATGTTATAAATTAAATTATAAAATTATTTTTATTATAACGTATAATACGAAATTATATTAGTTCACAAATTTATTTTTATTAGATCTTTTTATAATTGCAGCAGGTCTTATCATTGGAGCTACAAGAGGATAAATGATGTTTAGGAAAGTTTGTATATGGACTTGATGAAGGCGGTATTTGATTTGATATAATCTTAATTGATATTTAAAATATTTAAAATATGTATTTTATCTTATTCCAATGCAATTTTCTTATAACAATTAAAAAAAAAAAAAGGTAAAGATAGAGCTTTTAAAAATCTCTTGCCCTCTTTTTTCTCTCCTTCTTATTGTTTAATATTATATTTTATTAATTTCTATCATATATAATTGAAAATAGTAGGAGAATAAAATGTTTAAATTCGTAGATTACATCCTTAAATCATTTAGAATGAAATGGCATTTTGTGAAAAATAGAGTAAGAAGCATATCTGGTCGAGTGGATAGACACATTTCAAAACAACAACTCCTGGAGCCTCTCATAGTGAAGGTGAAGTTTTATTAGTGACGACAATAACAGATTCTAGAACCTCTCACAGTGGCAGGTCATGCCCCACTACTATCTTGTTGGATCTTGGCGTTGTTTGTGGTTATTTTTCATTGTATTTTGTTTTGTTCTTGTTAACTATTAATAAATTAGAATAGACTTATTTTAATGTTGGTTCTCACTCCTACTTGAAGAATGCGGATTTTGTTATCTTCCCTTTTTTTTAGAATATAAATGTGATGATTTACTCCCCTTCTTTGAAGGGTGGAGTTAATTTTATCTAGGGTTATACTCTTAGACGAATCACAAATTGAGATATAGATTTTATTCTATAATCTTTGTAGATTTTGTCTCTTGAAAATTTAGAAGTTTAGACAAATGCTCGTTATTGTTGTATGCAGGGGCACTACATATCAGCATGTTAATTTGACTTGTAATATAGGTCATATCCTGTATTTATTAATCATAACTGTAATTTTCATTATTATTAGAATACATTGCAGTCTTTCAATAAAAAAATATATAGATTTTTCCTTATTAATTTTTGAGGCATTGCATCCACCGAAGTGCAACTTCAACGGGCCTTGCAAATGAGCCTTGGGCTTAAGCCCACGGGCAAGATCTTGTGCCCCGCCATGCTACGGATGGGATGTATTTACTTGCGGTAGTAATTCCACGAAAATAAATAATAAGAAGTATAATCTCACAATCTACAATATTTCCTTCCGAAATAATTTCTAAAAGTAATCGTCGTTCCTCTTTTTCTGCTCGAGATTAATTTTGTCCTCAACATGAGACCCAATAGCTAGAGTAGTACTACTTGGTAAGCTCTTAATTTTGTACTACTACTTGGCAAGCTATTAATTTCTTGTGGATCGTCATCTAATGTCGCTGTTGTGGATTTTGATCAATATAATATTACATTACAATTACAAGAAAAATAAATATTTATAATATTTTAATTACAATTAAAAAGACTATTTATAATAGAAAAAAGTCTATTTTTGTTATAAATAATTTTTTTATTATAATTAAAATATCACAGATACTCATTTTTCTTATACTATAACGAATTAATTATTATAATGGTATATATAAATATAATTGACAGTCTATTATTGAGGGATATAATGAGTTAATATATATGATATTGGTATAGATAATATATATTGATAGTCAATATAATGAGTTATTAATAACGTTTGGATGCCGCGCATCTTTATTTTTTACTTAATTTCTTTTAAGAAAATATAGATGCAGCCATGTATTGGGATGGCACCATCACATTTCAAAAAGAAAAATTCTATTTGCAGAATAGAATATGGATCTTACAAATAAAAGTTTATTTTTTAAAAGTTTTTTAAAAGTGAAACTCATTATTTTTCAAAATGGTTATACAATGGTTATGTATTTACAATTATATATAGAATTACTATTTTTTTTTGTTTTGTTTTAAAAAACAAATTAAGGATCTAAAATGAGAGATGAATTCAAGTCTTTACATTAATGAAGCTACGGAAAACGTTTTCACTTGATATGCCTCTTAGTGCAATTTGCACTTTTTTATTTTTTTGCTTTTTATTTAAACATTTTTTTTTGAACATATTTAAACATTTTCAAAAAAAAATATATATATATATATATATACACACACACCAAGATACTAATAGTGACTTCCTGATTAACCATTAAGCAAAAAAAAAAAATTGAAAAAAAAAAATAAATTTATGAGCAGTCAAATTGAGTAAGCAAAATGAGGTGGCATTATAGCACTTTTCGAACGAAAATGAGTAATGCCTAATTTACATAAATTTACGTTAGTGATCACGCACCCACATCCAACTCTTATGGGAATAGAACATCGAGCAATATTTCAACCACGATAAGAAAACTATTTATTTATAGTCAGTTAATTTTAATAAAATGACTATAATTTATAGTCAAAATTAATTACAAATAATTTCTTGTCGCAATTAATTGATAACAAAAATTTATTTTTCTTGTAATGTGCTTACGTAATGAAATTGTAATTAACTAAACGCAAAAGTTCCATAATTGTGCAAGCGGGATATACCTTGGGAATATATAATATCTAATTCGCTAATTCAATAGTGTTTCCATATAAGACTAATAAATCATGTATATTTGTCATAAATTAAACATATATATATATATATATATATATATATATATATAGAACGCTTGCAATTGGAAATAAATTAATTAATTACCAGAATTTTGGCCAGAATTTCCTACTAACCAGTACATGAATATTAAGCATATATACATACCCAAATAATTAATTTCTTTTGATCAGAATGCTTTTTCTTCACGAGGATCATCAGGATCATCATACTCGAGACAAGCATATATAAACGGCCACGTACGCATGTGCACGTTATACCTCTTACGTATACAAAACATACATTATACATATATACAATTAGAAACTTTATACTGGATGCCTAATTAATTAATTATGTATGTTATATGCACATATATGCATAAGCGCGAAAACAAGTATGATCAAATCAGAGCTGGCTATCATATAATTAAAATTTAATTGGCCGTTTCATGAGGAGCAGACAGAATTTAAGAAAATTAAAAGGCTATCAATTAGCCTATAAATACATATATCATGATATACATCATTTATTTAATACATGGTATGATACATCATTAAGTACGGATCAGGTGATCATCGTCTTCAAACAAACGACGATCATCGTCTCCAATATATATTCTCTTATAAGCTGGGAAAAAAAATTGATGAATGATCACGTTGAATTATATATGTAAATTAAAATGATGTTAATTAATGATCACTATATTTATATACACTACAAAAAAAATGAGTATTTATAATATTTTAATTGCAATCAGAAGAACTATTTATAACAAAAATAGACTATTTTTAATGCAAATAGTCATTCTGATTGTAATTAAAATATCATAAATATCTATTTTTTTTATAGTGATAGGTTGATGTTGCTTTAGTGGCTCTTAGGCTTAGGCTTAGGGCCGTTAGATCGGCAATCTGTTTCTTTCTCGCAACCTCTAGTATAGTGATTAGCAGGCTTCTCGTGGCAATACGGAGCGTTCGGATGCAAATGGCAGTCGTGAGGTATACTACCAGCGCGTATAGATTTATATCCGAGTGTGGATGCATCTGTCTCATGAACAAGAATCCCGCACATGACCAACATCATCATCAAGATGCACATCACGCAAATATTAACACCACCTCCTACTTTCGACATTGCCATTATATTTAACAGCTAGCTACTCGATCGATCCTAATTCTGATCTTTAAGTGGTAAAGATCAGTTTGTTGCAGATAATTAATGATCATTAATATATAATGGATAACATGATGATGAGGTTGCACTGTGTGGATTATTTTTATAGGAGAAAGATTATACGTACGTTGACCTAAAATATATGGGAATGAATTTTTGTCGGACTCATATACGGTCATGAGAGTTAGAAAGGGTCCGGACAAAACATTTGGCTCCATGAGCACCATGAGCTCCTATTGCTTTTTTTAGGCACTCTAAAATATTATATGTTCGAAAAAATTATATAATTATTGGCCGTAAAAATTAAAATTCATATATATATATATATATAGATTGTATTTAGCATATCATGAATTGGGAGTATCTATACGACGTATGGAATTAAATGAAGTATTGTATGTACGTATATTAAACGTAAAAGTACTGATTAATTAAAACACAAAGAATTAATTATATATGAATGGGAAAAGGGCTAGTTTGTAATTTGGCGCCATAATGATCAAAAGATATATATATATATATATATTATATATATATATATATCGATCCTTATCCAGAAATTTGTGAAATACAAAGGTAGCTTATTCGAGCGATTTCATATTTACCATAATAGAAATAATTATCGTTGCTAATAATACTTTATTTCAGCTAGCGCAAGCAAAGTAGCCGTAGCAAATTTAATTTTTGTTTTGTTGTGAACAGTTTCCCAATATTTTGCATCGATATTTTGATCTAATTTGATGACGATTTAACCGTATTTGCAGCTAAAATCATTTCCAGCGGTGAAAATTTAGTCGAAAAAAATTATTTTTACTGTAGCAATTTTCTTTTGATCAGTGATAGAGGAAATTAAAACCACAAATACAAAATTTTTGGGTGACTTCTTCTCGCTATAACAGAACTCGCTGGGTTAGGGACGGAAAATAACAATGAATGTGTTGCAGAAGAATTCTCGTCGAAACTTATTGCAGCAATTTTTCAACTTTTACAGCGGCGTTGCAATTTCTCTCGAAAGGAAAAGACTCAAAACTCCATAGTTTTGACTCTTGAGACAAAAATCCTAATGACTCTCTTTATCTACTTTCCTTAAGCTCTTTTTTTATTCTTCCAAGCTCTTGAAACGAAGAACTTTTTCTGGTTCCTTTTCAAGTTCTGTCCAAAATAATTAAATATATAGCGCCTCTCAAAAAAATACACTCATGATGCTAATCTTAAATATATATTAATTGAGTAATGCTATTAATCATTTTAATTCTTATTATTCTTTTATCTTTTTATGATGTTGTATTGGATGATTAGAGACTATTTATTATATTTTACTTATGAAATATTACCTTATATTACATCATGAAATAATGAGAAAATGACAAAAAAAAAAAAGATAATGAATAGATTTTTCCTTTAGGAATAGGGAAAATGAAAAAACCTTACGAAAGAAGCTCTCATCTGCCGAAACCTAGAGAATTAGAGAGAAGCTCACAGAGGACCCTCCCCCTCCCCCACCCCCTCTATTCTTATTAGGAGGGATATGGGTTTTTGGTTGGTTTTTTTCCTTATATTTTTAGGTTTCTCGTTAGCTCCACATGGGATGGTATCGTGGCCGTTTTCCCGTGACTTTCGATCACCACACGCACTACAAGGGGTCTCTTTGTTGCCGATTTACTTACCGTCCAATGGATTTCCCCATTAGATGTGAGGTGTCTTACACGCGTGGGGTGAAGCTCTCAACTCGCATCAGTTTCGTGTGAAGTCCGTGGATGATCGCGTTCAAACTCTCGGACGATAGCGCGAAGGTGTAGCTCCATCGATGGCAATGACAACAGCTCCTAGAACCTTCTATAGTGGCGCACCACGCGCCACTCCTACCTTGCTGGATCTTGGCATTGTCTGTAATTGTTTTTCATTGTATTTTGTTTTGTTTTTGTTAGCTATTAATAAATTGGAATAGACTTATTTTAATGTTGATTGTCGCTCCTACTTAGAGGATGCAAGTTTTGTTTCCTTCCTCTCTTTTGGATGATGGAAGTGGTGATTCCATCTTCCTCTTTGGAGGGTGGAGTTGGATTTACCTAGGGTTACACTCTCAGGTAAGGCCGGCTCAATGCTTAGGCCATTACCTAAGGCACCACTTCATATAAGGCCTCTAAAAAAAAGTGATTAAATATATATTTTTTAAAATAAAAATAAAAAACTAGTTCATTAAATAAAATTTAAATAAATATATTTTTCAATGTGTGCAAGGCCCCATAATACTAAAATTTATATTTAATATAATAAATTATTTATATTTGTCAATAATTTTGATATTTAATACAATAAATTGTTTATATTTTTAATTTTTTTTTAAAGATCATGTTAAATTGAGGTACAAAATTTGTATTAAGGCCTCATTTTATACAAATTTTTGTATTAAATACAAATTCAAAAACAATTTATTTATAAATTTAAGTAAAATCCCATTTTATTTTCTTATAATAATTTATATTTTATCATATTATACATAATTATAAATTACTTACTTAAATTTCTCTTTAGACCTCAATATATATTGAGCCAATTCTGCTCTCAGGCAAACCATAAATTGAGATATAGGTTTTATCCTATAATCTTTATAGATTTTGTTTCTTGAGAGTTTAGAAATTTAGATAAATGTTCATCATTGTTGTGTGTAGGGGTGCTACAAATTAGTATATTAGTTTGACTTATACTATGGGTCATGTTCTATATCTATTGGTTACAATTATAACTTCAATTATTATTGTAATATAATGTAGTCTTTTAATAAATAAATAAATAAAAAGATTTTTCCTTATTAATTTTTGAAGCATTGCATCCACCAAAGTACCACGTCAACGGGCCTTGCAAATGAGCCTTGGGTTAAGCCCACGGGCAGGATCTTTTGCCCCGCCATGCTACGGATGGGATGCATTTGCTTGCGGTAGTAATTCCACGAAAATAAATAATAAGAAGTATAATCTCACAATCTACAATATTTCCTTCCCAAATAATTTCAGAAAGTAATTGGTGATTCCCTTTTTCTGCTCGAGATTAATTTTGTCCTTAACAGGAGGCCCAATAGCTAGAGTATTACTACTTAGGCTCTATTTATATTCGTAATTCACCTCAATTCATCTCTATTTTATTATTATATTTTTATAATTTTTTTTATACAAAATATAAAATTCTTATATACCTTTTTCAAATCCCAATACACATTTTTCAAATCCTAAAATAATAATAATATTAAAAAATAAATTAAACTCAACTCAATTCATTTCATCTTCGAATCCAAACAAAACTTAGTAAGCTCTTAATTATAATTTTGTACTACTACTTATAAGTAAGCTCTTATTTTCTTGTGAATGGTAGTCAAGATGTCTATTGTGGATTTTGCTCAATATAATGAGTTAATGTGATGGCATATATAAATATAATTTATAGTCGATTATTGAGGGCTATAATGAGTTAATATATATGATATTATTGGTATAGATAATATATATTGATAGTCAATATAATGAGTTATTAATTATAAGGTTCGGATACCACGCATCTTTATTTATTTATTTATTTTGTTAAAAAAAATAAAGGAATTTAAAATGAGTGATGAATTTCGATATAAAGTCTTTACTTTAATGAAGCTACAAATACCGTTCTGTTTTTCAAAAAAAAAAAAAATAAAAAAAAAATAAAAAAGAGAGAAAGAAAATAGAGGTGCTACTATAGCTTCTTAATTTGCTCACTTGATATGTTTTTTAGTGTAATTTTACATTTTTTCATTTTTTTTATTTAAATATTTTCAAAAAATATATAAAAAAATATTAATACACTAATAGTCATTTTCTAATTAACCAATAAGCAGAAAAATAATAATAATAATAATAAAATTAAAAAAAATTAAATTTATAAGTAGTCAAAATTATAAATAGGCCACAGTGAAACAACATAATAGCATTTTCCCAACATAAAGGAGTAATGCCTGATTTACATAAATTTACGACGGTGATCAACCACGCGCGCGCATGCATGATGCAGCTCTTACGTCGGGAATTGAACATCAAGCAATATTTCTACGTAATGGAATTATAATTAACTAAACGCAAAAGTACTATATTTGTGCATGCATGCAGGATTCACTTGGGAATTATATCTACACTGCAAGGAAAACGTTTTTTCCCAGCGTCACCATTCGCTGCAATAAGGACACAAATACGTTGCATATATTATTTCTTGGCGAATTTTTTAGCGCCGCTATTATTTTTCTGCATAAAACATAACTCAGCATTTGAAAGTTTTTGCTGGAATAAAATTCTAATAGCAGTAAAAAATTTTGCCGCTATACATCTCAAATGGCGCTGCAGTTATTGTCCATGTTGATGTTATAATTCACTGTAAATATCTTTAGCGGCGATTCTAAATCGCTGTTATATCCCTGAAAATGCCGCAGCATGATCAGATACACAGCGATTTCTTCATCGCCCTAATGATACTATTTGCAACGTCTTACATAATCGCCGTAAGTGCCTAAGTATTTAGCTTATGTACAAATACAATTGCTTTTTTTACGAATTAAATCGCTGTAAATTGGAGGTTTAGCTTCTGTACACACACAATTGCAACAAATATCATCGCTGCAAATATATGTTTAGCTTCGGTACAAACACAATTGCAGCGAATTAAATCGCTGCAATTTTGGATTTCTCTGGCGACTTATAAATAATCGCCGGGATTAATTTCATTTTCTACACATGCGGCGAAAATATGCGCCGCAGAGGAAATTAACAACGAAAATGACCGCTGCAAGTACCTAAATTGTGGACCGTGGTTGCTTATGATATTGTGATTTTTTTTCTTTGAATAAAAATATTTAAGAGTTTAAAAAATGATGTAAAAATAAATAAAAAATTAAAAGCAAAAAAATGAACTACGTGGCACAAGAAGTGGAAAAAAAAATGCACTAAGTGGGCCAAAGAAGTGGACCCTTCATTGGGCTCCATAGCATCTCCCTCTAATATATGTTTATTTGGCCAAGGATTGGCAATGCTAACTCTATTTTGTAGTGATCATCGACAGAGAGTATTCTTGAAAGTTGAAAGAGTGGGTTGTCTTGAGATTTAGTGCCATTTTTAATAACTTTTGATGGAGTAGGACTAATTATGTGTGTCTTATTTTGGATGTAGATGGAGTAGGATTTAGGTTTGCTTTTTCAGTTTGTTCAAAGGTGAAAAAGAGAATTGTGTTGAATATTGGTAAAATAAGAGAAGATAAACACCTTAAAAAAATTATAATTTTTTATTGATATCAACCTAAGAAAAAGTTATATTGATAACAACATTGATTCTTTTTTCCTCCAGCATCTTAATAAGTGCTACTTGTCAACATTAGTTGGAACATATTTATAACATTGAATCTCTTGTACATTTTTCTACCTTTAGGCCTACATTATCAACATAGTTTACCAAACTGGAATATTGTGATTAAAGACAACTAATATTCTAATAGCAGCAGTACATGAGATCAACTTTTAAAGTAAACATGGGATGCATAGTATTTTAATAGCAGCAGTACTTTTCCACCAAGATATACTACTGTTTTTAAACGAATGGGATGCATAGTATTTTAAAACATTCAATACATTGGAAGACTATTCATTTAAAAACAGGACTGCATAACATGACCTTAAATATAGTAAGAAAAAATTATTTAAGCATAGTTAATCCATGCTTCAAACATGACCTTAGATAGGAAAATCGAGTTACTCTATTTTTTTTTTGGTCCCTTCTAGTCAAACTGAAACAATCAACATGGGAGCTTCCTTCTACATAACTTCCAAACCATAATAAATCATTGCAGCAGCGAATTCTCATGAACTGATATGCATACAGATCTATTATGAGCGAAAATGATATGCATACCCAAAACATATAGGCATTCAACCTCGATGCCCATGATTTATTTATGGAATAAAACAACCAAAATTAAAATATTAGTACAGACCTTAACAAACCAACCAAACATCTAAAAAAAAAACCCACTTATAATGACCAACCCCCAAAACCAACAGCAGCCCATCTTATCTCAAAAAACCAAACAAAATCAGCAAACCACATATACGTAATCATTTCAAAAAATTTTATCCTTTATTCAGCCACAAATGACAAACTAGATTACAAAAGCAGTACTCAAGATGCACATATGTTGAGAATAAATTGAAGACTTACGGGAAAATGCCACTCAATCGGATTGAAGGCACACAACGGAGGGCAATTCAAGGCATCAAAGTGGCTTAAAAGAAACGGAGAATGTTGTTGAGCCTACAGAAACACAGAGGATTAGACAAACGAAAATGCTAAGAATCGAATCATAGATGAAATTAATCGTATAAAAATAAAGGAAGCTAGACAAATACCTAGACCAGTTTGAGAAATGCAGAGTCTCACAGCACTGGAAAATATCGCAGGTGACGGCTGGAGCTCCTGGTTGACGTCGACGGATCAGGTGGTTAATGGGTGAGGTCGCTGAGGTCAGCGAAGAGGAAGGGGAAGGAGAAGGGTGTGGGCCGGGAGTTTTTAGAGTCTGGGGAAGGAGAACTCTGGGGGGAAATTGTTTTGGGGGAAATAAAATAAAGGGGAAGGATAACAGCGTTCATATTAAATCCACATTCGGCGAAATAAATTTGCCGCAACAACTTAATTTTAGGTCGCAGGAGATTAAAAATATATACTACGGCGAACTATGTCGCTGTAAAATAATTTGTACCATTTTCAGCGATTTAAATCGTCGGTAAAATAAAATAAAATGATGAAAAATGTAAGCCAATAAATTAATTGCATAACAATGAGGCAAATATTAAATCGTTGGAAATAGTGATTTTTCACAGCGAAATTTATTCCAGAGAAGTTAAAATCGCCGGGAAAAGCCTCTTTCCTTGTAATGCTAATTTGCTAATTCAGTAGTGTTCCAATGCATATAAGACTTATAAATGTATATTTGTCATAAAACATATATATAGAACGCTTGCAATTGGAAATAAATTAATTAATTACGGCTAGATTTTTGGCCAAAATTTCCTCCTAATCAGTACATGATTAATTAAGCATATATGCAAACCCAAATATTAATTTGTCTTGATCTCAAGATCAAGATACTTGAGACAAGCATATATACGGCCAGGCATGCACGCGTTATACATACAAAACATACTCGTACATTATACATATAAGATTGGTCATTTTTTGCCTTTTTCGATGCATCAAATTGGTTATATCTGACCATTTTTCTTGTAGTGAGAAATTTTATATTGGATGTGTATAAATTAATGTATGTTATATGTACATGCATAACACTACAAGATTATAGATTTTTTGCTACTAATTCTTTTCCACAACTAACCACAATGGGTAATAGTGGTAATTGGCACCAAAAGCATCCGCCGCAATAAAATATTACAACTGCCACAGGAAATCATGCGACAAGTGGGTTTCCGTGGCAATTTCCAATTTTTGCAGCAACATTTGGTCACAACAAAAAAGTTTAGCCAAGTTGTAGTTTTGTGCGTCGTAGTTTTATTCCTTGTGAAATAAAACCCGCGAGTTTATCCTTCTCTCCCCCAATCTCGTAAGTCCCCTCAAGCATTAGCCCAATAAAATGACATCTCAAAACCCTTAGCTAGGTTTGAGATTGATGTCGAGAATGTGCTCTCCATCTGTCAAATATGTGGTGTCATTGGCACGATTCTAGCTAGGTCATCCCCCATTCCTTGCTCGTTCAACCTCGGGTTCCAAGTGATAAGTCTCCCACGAAAGCTTTTGGTAGCTAAATGTCTATGCACATAAACCATGGGTCTTTAGCCACAACAACCATCCTTGACAAAAAATGATAAATGTTGTGGTGAACCTCGAAAACAAGTATGATCAAATCAGAGGTTCTCATAAAATTTAATTGGCCAATTTTAGGCTAGAAGACAAAATTTAATAAAATGAAAAGGCTATAATTATTAGCCTATAAATACATATATATTGATCGATATACAAATATATACATATATATAGTATGATACATCATTAAGTACTCAGGTGATCATCGTCTTCAAACAAACGATCGAGCACCAATATTCTCTTATAAGGTGGGAGAAAAAAAAGCGGCATGGACTAATTCTATTATAGATTGAAGTAAATGAAATTTAGTCTTTAGAATAAACACGTGTAATGTTTTCATTGGCTTACCTAGAGAGTTAGTAACAGTTTTATTTTCACACGTTTAATTTGTATTATAAAGATGGCCTTATTCCTTTGTAATGAAACTAACTCAATATGAATACATTTTTCCATCTCTCTCTCATTTCACACATATCTTCTCACCCATCTTTGATCACTTTGTTTCATGGTATCAGATTGTAAATAGCTTCCATTTCTGAATCAAATGTGGAGAATATTCTAAGTTATTATCACTTACTAAGTGGTGATTCACCAAGCAACATACTAGTGTCTAACATCCTCACTGGGGAAAATTATCATACATGGAGCAGGTCCATGATGATGGCTTTAAAAGACAAGAACAAGATTGGTTTTGTGAATGGATCGATTCCGCAATCAAGTTTAACAAATTCTACCTACGAATTATGGGAAAGATGTAATAATATGGTTTCTTCATGGATCATCAGTTTTGTTTCGAAAGAAATTGGTTGTAGCATCATATGTGTGAGAACAACTCAAGATATGTTGGATGATCTGAAGAGCAGATTTACACAAGGAAATGGTCCAATAATCTTTCAATTACAAAAAGATCTATCAGTTTTAACGCAAGAAGACTCATCAGTACGAGATTACTATACGAGATTCAAATCTCTATGGGATGAATTGCTAGATTATAATCAGATTCCTACGTGTTCACGTGCAGACTTAAGAATTTGTAAGTGTGATGCAATAAAGATTTTCTTGGGTTATCAAGATCGACAGCATGTGATGCAGTTTTTAATGGAATTAAATGATTGTTTTTCTCACATTAGAGGGCAAATTCTAATGTTAGAACATCTGCCGAATATAAATAAAGTGTTTTCTTTGATTGTTCAAGAAGAAAAACAGAGAGAGATTAGCAAGAATAATGTGATTGACATTGTTACTTTTATGAGCAAAGTTCAAGATTCAAATCCAACGATGAAAAGATCTCTTTCTGGAAAACAATAGCTGAGAAGAGATAAGTTGTTTTGCACTCACTGTAGTATGAACAATCATATAGTGGAAAAATGTTACAAGGTACATGGCTACCCTCCAGGATTCAAACAGAATTCAACCAATTCTCGACAGAAAGGAAAGTTTATAACAAATGCTAATTAGATTTAGGCCAAACTTTGAGTACTCCTTTTGAGAATTTTAATCAAATGTCTTTCTCTCAAGAAGACTATAAAAAATTGTTATCATTAATTCACCCACAAGCTGATGATAATACCAATCACCAAACTGCAACTATCATTTCTAATTCAATTGGTCATTCTGCTCAAGGTATATCATCAAATTCCAGTTTTTCTTTAACTGCTTCAGTTTCATATTTAATTTCTGATAATACATGGATTGTAGACACGGGTGCTACAGATCATATTGTTCATTCAATTGATCTTTTCACCTCAATCACCAAAGCTTTAAACACTTCTGTTAAACTCCCAAATGGAAATACTATACCAGTAACTCATATTGGTATAGTTCAAATATCTGAAAATCTAATTCTTAAAGATGTACTTTGTGTGCCATCTTTTTCTTATAATCTGCTCTCAGTGAGTAAACTCATCTCAAATCAGAAATGCTCATTTATATTTTCATTTGATTTTTGTTTTATTCAGGAACTTACTCAATGGAAGATGATTGGGATAGCTAGAAGATCAGCTGGCCTTTAACTACTGCAGAAATCAGGTGCTAATGATGTTGTGGTTCAACCTAAATCAAATTTTGTAAACTTTGTAACTAGTTCTCAAGTCTGGCATAGAAAACTAGGACACCCTTCAAAATCTCGACTTTCTTTTCTTTCTAATAATGTACCAGATTTTAGCTTTTCTAATAAAATTCTTGATCATCATTGTACTGTTTGCCTATTGGCAAAACAGAAAAGATTACCATTTCAAATTCTTTCATACAATGAAAGTTCCATTTTTCATATAGTCTATTGTGATATATAGGGATCTTTTTCAATTCCAAACCATAATTGTTCCAAATTTTTTCTTACCATAGTTGGTGATCATTTGAGATTTACTTGGGTATAATTGATGAAAAACAAGTATGAGGTTAGAAGAATATTTAAGAATTTTTACAACTTAATTGAAACACAATTTGGGAAGAAAATACAATGTGTAAGAAGTGACAATGGTTTAGAATTTCAAATGAGAGAATTTTATGAATTGAAATGAATATACATCAAATGTCATGTGTAGAAACACCTCAACAAAATTTTCAAGTTGAGAGCAAACATCAACACTTGCTAAATCATGTAGCAAGAGTTTTAAAATTTCAGTCAAATATTCCTTTAGTTTTTTGGGGGAAATGCATACTAACTGCATGTTATCTCATAAATCGCATTCCATCTTTAGTTTTAAATAACAAATCCTCACATGAAGTACTTTATAGTACAAATCTATCTTATAGTCATCTGAAAGTTTTTGGTTGTTTGGTTTATGCATCAACACTTGTTCAAAATAGAAACAAATTTTCACTAAGAGCCAGAAAATGTATTTTTGTAGGTTATCCACCTGGTATAAAAGGATACAAGTTGGTATGATTTAGAAAATAAGAGTTTTCTTGTTTCTAGAGATGTAGTTTTTCATGAATCTATCTTCCCTGAATCCCTTTTATATCAAAGAATGATTCTTCATCATTTAATTCAAATCTGGACATTATTCCTGCTTCATTATCAGATAACACAGTTTTTCCAAAACTAGTTTCTAATTTCACTGAGACTACAAACATTTCCATACATGTAGTCAATCATTCTATTACAGATCTTAATTCTCAAACACAATCCAGTAATCATTCTAGTCCTCTCACAGACTCATTAAATTTGAATGATGAGAATCAATTTCCTACTCTGAGAAGATCAACCCGACAACATAAAGCACCTAGTTATTTGCAATCTTATCATTGCAATCTGGCTGATTCTACTGCTCAATCATCTTTCACAAATCCTGCTATTAATACATGTACTAAATGTAGCATTTTTGATGTCCTATCATATTCCAAATTGTCTAAATCACATAGAGCATTTTCTGTTCCATATCTACTAAAATTGAGTCAATTTTTTATCGCCAAGTTGTTAGGCATACTCATTGAAAAATTGCCATGGCTACATAATTGTCTGCACTTCAATCAAATAACACTTGGGTTCTCACATCACTTCCTCCAAATAAAAAATCCATAGGTTGTAAATGAGTATACAAAATTAAATACAATTCAGATAGTACTATTGAGAGGCATAAGGCTAGACTTGTAGTCAAAGGGTATTCTCAAAGAGAAGGCCTAGATTTTTTTGAAACTTTCTCACCTATTGTGAAAATGGTCAATGTTAGGTGTGTATTATCACTGGCTGTAATACACAATTGGCATATTTTTCACTTAGATGTCAATAATGCATTTTTGTATGTAGATTTAGATGAAGAAGTTTTTATGAAACCACCCCCTGGTTATCTACCTAAAGGGGAACTCTTGGGTATGAAAATTACAGAAATCTATATATGATTTGAAGCAAGCAAGAAGACAGCAGAATTCGAAATTCAAATCTTTGTTGTTTGATATTGGATTTACACAATCAAATGCAGATTATTCCTTGTTTACCAAGAAAGAAGGAAATTCATTTGTGGTTTTATTACTTTATGTAGATGATATTCTACTTGCTAGTTGTGATTTAGAGGAAATTGATTCTATAAAAGTAGCTTTAACTCTTCAATTCAAATTGAAAGATTTGAGACCAGCCAAATTCTTTCTCGCGATGGAGATTACAAGATCAAAAAGTGGCATTTCTTTATCTCAAAGAAAATACACTTTAGAACTATTACCAGATTTTGGTTTATTAGTTGTTAAACCTGTTTTGTTTCCAATGGATACTCATGTTAAACTGTTAAAGGATGAAGGTGATTTAATTGATGATGTTACTGGGTATCGAAGGTTGATTAGTAGATTAATTTACCTAACTCATACCAGACCAGATATTACTTTTACAGTTCATCATTTGAGTCAATTTCTGAATAGCCGTTGAGTACCTCATCTTCAACCTGCAATGAGGATCCTTAGATACTTGAAGTTAGCTCCTAGACAGGGTCTATTATTTCCAAGTAATTCCAAAGTGCATATAAAAGCTTTTTTAGACTCGGATTGGGCAAGTTGCATAGATACCTGGAGATCAGTCAATGACTATTGTGTTTTCATTGGGATTCTCTGGTATCTTGGAAATCGAAGAAGCAACATACTGTCGCTAGGAGCTCAGCAAAAGCTGAATATAGATCAATGCCATTTATAGTTTGTGAAATAATATGGATTCGATCATTACTTAAAGACTTGCATCAGTCACATACACAGTCAGCTTTATTATTCTATGATAACCAATCTGCTATTCATATAGCATATAATCTAGTCCATCATGAAAGGACTAAACATATAGAACTAGATTGTCATATGGTCTGAGACAAAATTGAAGAAGGATCACTAATTGTTTTACACATTGCCTCAGCTCATCAAATAGCAGACTTGATAACCAAGCCATCGAGCTCAAAATCATTTGATGTTCTGTTGTCCAAGATGAATGTGCATAATATATACACATCATCTTGAGGGGGACTATTATAGATTGAAGTAATGAAATGTAGTCTTAAGAATAAACACATGTAATGTTTTCATTGGCTTACATAGAGAGTTAGATATTACAGTTTTATTTTCACACGTCTGTATTGTATTATAAATACAGACTTATTCCTCTATAATGAAACTGGCTCAATATGAATACATTTTTCCATCTCTCTATCTTGTTTCACATATCTTCTCCTTCATCTTTGATCACTTTGTTTCATGTTCTGGCATAAATCAGAAGTACATCAAATTCAACATGGGAAAAAAAAATAGAGGAAATGAATGATCATGTCGAATTATATATGCAAAAATGATGTTAATTAATCATTATATATATATATAGGTCGATGTTGCTTTAGGGGCGCTTAGGCTTAGGGCTGTTAGATCGGCAATCAGTTTCTTTCTCGCAACCTCTAGTGTAGCCATTAGCAGGCTTCTCGTGGCAAGACGGAGCATCCGGATGTATGGCAGTCGGGAGGAATACTACCAGCCCGTATAGGTTGATATCCGAGTGTGGATGCATTTGTCTTATCAACCAGAATCCCACACATGACCAACAATATCATCAACACGCACTTCACGCAAATAACATGAACACCTCCTAATTTCGACATTGCCATCATATTTAATAGCTAGCTACTTGATCGATCCTATTTCTCTCTAATTGGTAAAGAGGTTGCTGCAGATAATTAATGATCATTAATATATGGATAACATGCTGATGAGGGTACTCATGTGTGGATTATTTTTATAGCAAAAAGATTAAACGTACGTTGACCTAAAATATACATGGATGAATTTTTGTCGAACTCATATATGTGGTTAGAGTTAGAAAGGGTCGGGACGAAACATTTGGCTCTATGAGATCCACTTGCTTTTTTTAGGCACTCTAAAATATTATAGGTTTGAAAAAATTATATAATTATTGGCCACAAAAATTAAAATTCACATATATATATATATATATATATTTAGCATATGAATTGGTGGTATTTATACGACGTATGGAATTAAATGAATTACTGTACGTACGTATATTAAACATAAAAGTATTGATTAATTAAAACACAAAGAATTAATTATATATGAATGGGAAAAGTGCTAGCTTGTAATTTGGTGCTGCAAAGCAAAATTTGTTGATAGTATTGCAGAGATGAAAAAACAGAGCAAAGGTTGGGAAGAAGATGGGAGTAAGGGAATGCTGAGATGGATGAATAACTATCACGTATTCAAATAAAACGTGATTTGTTACAAGTGTATGTTGCTATTTATAGATTACAAATTGTAAAAATAATAAATGAATGAAAGAATAGATTTACAGCTCATGGCCTCTAACATAATTGTATTCCTCATTTTACTACTTTATCCTTATCAGGAGGAACCGCAGACATCTTTGATTCAAATTCATCTTGTCACTTCATCATCCCCCCGCAAGATGAAGAGTAGATGTTTATCACTCCCATTTTGGACAGTAATCTATTGAAAGGCTGGAGAATAAAACGGCTTGGTCAGCAAGTCTGCTACTTGATCTAACGAAAATACATGTGTAGTGGAGGCTTGTCCAGCCAAAACTTTATCACGAACTAGATAACAATCTAGCTCAATGTGTTTCGTACACTCGTGAAACACAGGATTCGCGGCAATGTGTTGTGCAGCTAAATTGTCACAATTTAAGATCGCGGGGGCTGAAATAACAATGCCAAAATCCTCAAGTAAATATCAGAGCCATGTAAGCTCACACACAACAGCGGCCATGGCCCTGTATTCAGACTCAGCAGAAGAGCGGGAAACAGTGTTTTGTTTATTGAATTTCCATATAACAAGGGACTTGCCAAGAAGGACACAAAATCTAGCTGTTGATCGCCGTGTATCTAAGCAATTTGCCCAATTGGCATCTAAGTAAACCACAAGCTGAAGTTGAGAAATACTTGAGAAAAATATTCCTTGGCTTGGAGTACCCTTTACATACCGAATGACCTTGATGACGGCATCATAGTGAGGTACTCGTGGATTCTCCATGAATTGGCTCAACAAATTTACAATGTAACTGAGGTCTAGGTGCGTATTAGTGAGATAAGCAGCTTGCCAACTAGTTTTCGGTAGAGAGCATAATCATGAAATGGTTCTCCTTCATCCTTTTGCAGCTTGAGATTAGGCTCCATTGGAAGAGGAGATGGTTTAGCTGCAAGCAGTCCTATCTCAAATAATATATCCAATGCATACTTTTGTTGACATAGTTGAATTCCACCCTTTTGATCGAGCCACTTCGATGCCAAGGAAATATTTGAGTGTCCCAAGTGTTTTGAATCAAAACTTGGTGGATAAAAATTGTTTAACTGCATCGCTGGAAGCATTATTTGAGCTCATTAAAATAATGTCATCAACGTAGATGAGAAAAGCAATGAAGGAGGCATCTATCTGTTCGGTGAATAAACTATAATCTGTTTTAGATTGCACAAAGCCGAATTCAGCAAGTGATGAGGAGGGTTTAGTGTTTCATTGCTGAGATGCTTGGCATAAACCATAAATGCTCTTGTGTAATTTGCAGACTTTGTTGGTGTGTGATGAAGAAAGACTAGGCGGGAGTTTCATGTATAATTCTTCATTGAGTTCCCCATATAGAAACGCATTATTTACGTCGAGTTGTTGCAAGTCCCAGCCCTTGATGGCGGCTATAGCAAGCATGCATCTAATTGAAGTTAACTTGGTAACTGGAGAGAAAGTGTCTTGAAAGTCAATTCATTCGCGTTAGGTAAACCCCTTTGCGACTAATTGAGCTTTGGCACGTTCAATCAATCCATTAGCCTTGAACTTGTAATGATAAACCCATTTGCAGTCAATCGGCTTCTTGCCAGGATGTAGATCAATGATGGACCATGTCTCGTTGACCTCAAGAGTAGTGAGCTCTTGCTGCATTGCCTCATGCCACATGGGTTGTTTAATGGCTTGAGTGTACATGGTTGTCTTAGTATTGATGGAAAGGGATGTAGTGAAAGCATGAAATGATAGAGATAAAGAATTATAAGACAAAACAGAAGACAATAGAAAAAAGGTTTTCGAGCTTGTGATGGAGGAAGATTCAGTAGCTTCTGGCTTGGATGCTGATTGTTGTGGAAGCAGTGCATTTCAATATAAATCCTTGAGGTATGCAGGGGCTGTTCTTTTTCTGGTTGATCAACGAGGTGGGGCTGGAGGTGAAGGTGCAGTTTTTTGTATAAGAGGTGGGGGTGAGGCATCGTAAGTAAGTGATTCTGTGGTGACTTGGTTGAAAGATTGTAAGGCATCGAGAATTATAAGGTCCTGTGGAGTTGGTGTGGGAATGTTGACATGAGAGTTTGAAAGGTCTTGGTCAGAGTGAGGGAAAGAAGGGTAAAAGTGGGGGTCAATTGTGTGTTTGAAGGAGAATATTTGCTCATGGAACACAACGTCACGGGATAGGAATATCTGATGTGTGTTTATGTCGAAAAGTTTATATCCCTTGACCCCGTATGGGTACCCAAGAAAAAGACATTTTTGGGCTCTTGGGTCAAATTTAGATCGGGTATAACTGAGAGTAGAGGTGAAACACAAGCATCTGAAGGTTTTAAGATGGGAATAGGATGTTTTTTGTTGTACAATAGCTTGAATGATGATTTGTTGTGAAGGTTTGGGGTAGGTGTTCTATTTATTAAGTATACGGCAGTGGTGATAAAATCGGTCCAATATTTCATTGGAAGTCCGGGCTGGAATTTCAGGACTCTGGCCACGTTTAGTATGTGCTGGTGTTTGCGCTCAGCCAATGCATTTTGTTGAGGCGTTGCGATGCATGTGCGTTGATGTAAGATTCCTTTTGATTGATAAAAACTGAGCTTGTGAAATTTTGTACCATTGTTTGATAGAATTGTTTTAATTTTGCTATCAAATTGAGTGGACACAAGTGAAAATAAATTTTGAATTGATGTTCTTGCTTCAGATTTGGTTTGAAGTAGATAAATCCATGTGCAGCGAGTGTAATGATCTACAATGGTAAGAAAATACTTGGCACCATTGTAAGATTGAACTTGGTTAAGACCCCAAATATCAACTGCAATAAGATTAAATGGTTTGAAAACCAAGATTTCAGATTGAGTAAATGGCAGTTTGTGCTACTTTGCAAGTGGACAGATTTCACAAGGAATGTTTGGAGAATTTGTAGGCTTAGAATTTCATATTTGCATGTCATTTAATATAGTTTGTGTCACAAAACTATGGCCAAGTCTATAATGCCAAAGAGTAAAGTCATCTAACTTGAAAACACTTGTGGTATTGATATGACAGAAATGTAAGGCAGGAAAAAAAAACTGTAATGCATTGAGGTGAGGTTTGGAAAGTTGGAGATGATAAAGTCCATTATGCACCTGCCCCACTCCAATTGTCATCCAAGATGAAAGGTCCTGAATGTAACAAGAGTTAGAGAAAAACATTAGGCAACAATCGAAATGAGTAGTAAGGGACTTAGCTGAAATCAAATTAAATGAAAAATCAGGCACACATAGAACATTTTTAAGAATCAAACGATTGGAAATGCGTACATCACCAACATCAGTGGCTATTGTGGTTGTGCCATTAGGAGGCTTGATGGTGTGTGAAACTGTGGTGACATTATGTGTAAAGAAGTGAGGGCTACAGATCATATGATCTATAGCTCCCGTATCGATGATCCAAGACACAGCAACATTAGTGATGTGATTGTGTTGTGTGTGTGTGTGTGTGTGTGTGTGTGAAATTGCAAGACAAGATACCAGACACAGGAGATTTGGATGTCGAAATGTTGGTAAGGACTTGATTAGCAGCAAGTGTATGAACATAGGAATTGGAAGATTGGAGCAAGGCAATGAGTTGGCTGTACTGCTCCTGAGTAATAAGTGGTCATTTGCCGATTTGATCCTGCTCAATGGAAGATTGGTTAGCAAATGATTTTTGTTTGGTAAGGTTTTTGTGATCTGGAGGAAATCCATTAAATTTGTAGCACTTCTCTTTGGTATGTCCCAGTATATAGCAATGAGAATACACTGGTAAATTTGGATTCACTTTGAAACATCACTCCAATGAATGTCCTAAAATGTTGCAATGAGTGCAAAACAAACGATCTCAGCGAGTAGAGGATGAACTGCGATAGTCTGGTCCCTTGGCAACCATCGCAATATGTGTTGGTGAAGAGTTGAGTTGTCTTCTTCTCTCATCTTGTTGAACCAGAGATAGAACACAGTTCAAGGTAGGAAAAGAATCTTTGAGCAAAATTTGAGCTCGTACCGAATCATAAGAATCATTTAGTCCCATGAGGAACTTCATGACCTTGCTTCAGTGAGCATATTCCATCAGTGTTTTCATCAATCCACACGTACAGGATGGCAGAGGCTCATATTTTCCCAGTTCATCCCAAAAACTCTTAAGTTTGTTATAATACTGACTTACCAAATCACCATCTTGTATAAGTGATGAAATGGATTTGTTGAGTTGAAAGATTCTTGGAGCATTCTGAATAGAAAATCGTTCGTGAAGATCGTTCCACACACTAATAGCAATTTCTGCATGTGCGATGCTCGACCGATGTTCAAAACCAACTGAGTGTTGTATCCAGGCAATCACCATATCATTGCAGTGTTCCCAATGGGCATGGAGAGGGTCAGCAGTGTTGGAAGGTTTGAGAGTTTTGCCATCAATAAATCTGAGTTTGTTCTTGATATTGAGGGCACTGCGCATGATTCTTGCCCAAGTTACATAGTTTTCTATGGTGAGCAAATATGGGATGAGTGGAGAGGAAGCTCCTTCTCCAAATTGGATATAATAAGGACTGGCAGGATGGTGGGGATTGGTCTCAGGATTGGAAGGCATAATTGGTTCTTCTATTTCAGTGTTTGAAGGAGTATCAGTCATAACTCTAGTACCATGTTGATAGTAGCGCAAAGATGAAAATATAGAGCAAAGGTTGGGAAGAAGATGAGAGTAAGGGAATGCTAAGATTGATGAATAACTGAATTGTATTAAAATAAAATGCAATATGTTACAAGTGTATGTTGCTATTCATAGATTACAAACTATAAAAAAAATAAATGAATTAAAGAATAGATTTACAACTCATGACCTCTAACAGAATTATATTTCTCATTTTATTACTTTATTCTTATCGGGAGGAACCGCAAGCATGTTTGATTCAAATTTATCTTGTAATTTCATAAAAAATTTTGTGAAATGGCGCCATAATGATCAAAAGATATATATATATATATATATCGATCCTTATCCAGAAATTTGTGAAATACGATAGGTAGTTTATTCGAGTGATTTCATATTTGCCGTAATAGAAATAATTATCATTGCTAATAGTACTTTATTTCAGCTAGCGGAAGCAAAGTAGCTGTAGCAAATTTAGTTTTTGTTTTGTTGTGAACAGTTTTTCAATATTTTGCGTCAAGATTTTGATCTAATTTCATGACGATTTTATTGTATTTGCAGCTAATTAAATTCATTTCCAGCAATGAAAATTTAGTCGCTAAAAATTATTTTTGCTGTAGCGATTTTTCTTTTCAGTGAGAGAGGAAATTAAAGCCACAAATACAAATTTTTACGGTGACTATTTGTTGTTGTAATAGAATCCATGGCCTAGGGACGGAAAATAACAATGAATGTGTTGCAGTATAATTGCCGCCAAAACTTATTGCAGCAGTTTTTAAACTTTTACTGCATTAGTGTTGCATGACTCAAAGCTACATAGTTTTCTGACAAAAATCCTAATGCCTTTATTTCTCTTATTTTCTCTAAAAACTCTTTCTGATTCTTCTAAATTCTTGCAACGAAGAACAAACTCCAATTCATGAATAATGAAGCTAGCAAAATAAGAATGCAGACGTAGTGTTTGCATAAATGCCATAAAGAGAAACTAACTATGTGGAAGAAAGAGATTCATTCTCATTGATCTTTCATGTACAGTGTAGTGCCTTTATAAAGGCATTTTTCAATAACAACCTGAGGCCTTTGGCCAGTACCCTGATGACACTTGTCCTCTATTATGTTATGCACATATTCTAGAATATTACATTTATTTTCATGTGTGCAAGACTATTGCAACTAAGCTGGAGCAACAGCCTTAATATCCTCCTGTGATCCCAGCGGCACTGAGTTAATAGTGAGGTTGGATCGAAGTTACAGAAACCTGGCTGAGGATAATGGTTTTGTGATTATATCAGTAATTTGGTCCTTACTTGAGATAAAAGACACCTGCAAGAACTTGGCAGCCACACGATCATGAACAAAGTAATAATCAAGTTCAACATGTTTCATCCTTGAATGTAACACTGGATTTAAAGCCAAATATGTAGCCCCCAAATTGTCACACCAAAGAGTTGGAGGTTTTGGAAGGGAAATGCCAAGTTCTTATAAGAGAGACTGAATCCAAAAGAGTTCACAAATGGTATTGTCCACGATTTTATACTCAGCTTCTGTAGAGGACTAAGCAATGGTGGCTTGCTTTTTACTTCCCTATGATATAAGATGATTGTCAAAATAAACACAGAACTCCGTTGTTGACCGGCAGTCATCAGGGCAGCTAGCCCAGTTGGCATCGAAAAAGGCAGAAAGAGTAAATGAGGACTAAGGAGAAAGAGTCAGACTAAATGTTTTATTGTTATTGAGAAATCTCAAGATGCGTTTGATAGCTTGCCAGTGGGGAAGCCGGGGAGAGGGCATGTATTGACAGACCCAATTGACAGCAAAAGAGATATCGAGTTAGGTAAAGGCTAAGTATTGCAAGCTGCCTACCACACTCCGGTAGAGATGGGGATCCTCAAAGAACCACCTATCTGTGGCAGACAGCTTGAGAGAGGAAGACATGGGGGTTGACACAGACTTGGATTGATGCATGTTAGTACGCTGTAAGAGATCAGACACATATTTAGATTGAGACAAGTGTAAATCAGAGGATGAATGGGTGACTTCGATGCCTAAAAAATAATGTAATGGTCCCAAATCTTTGACAGGAAAGTGAGAACTGAGTGACTGGATGAATTGAGATATCAAATTAGAATCAGACCCAGTTACAATGATATCATCAACATAAATTAAAACATAAATACATGCAATGGCAAATTTATGAATGAACAAGGATGTATCTGAACGAGAACCAGAAAAGCCTAAAGAAAATAGACATTCAGAGAGTTTGGAAAACCAGGCCCTAAGAGCATGTTTTAAACCATAAATGAACTTACGAAATTTGTAAACATGTGAGGGAAGGTAAGGGTTGACGAACCCGAGTGGTTGGCGCATGTACACCGTCTCCTCAAGATCTCCGTGAAGGAAGGCGTTTTGTATATCCAGCTGCCAAATAGACCACCGAGAGGTAACAACAATTGAAAGGAGAAGTCTGATGGTCACAAGTTTGACCACTAGACTGAAGGTTTCTGAGAAATCCATGCCGGGTTGTTGATGATATCCCTTGGCCACAAGTCGTGCTTTGCGGCATTCAAGGGAACCATCCGCCCAGCTTTTGAAAATCCATTTGGAGCCAAGAATGTTGAAATGGGGGAAACACGGTACAAGATCCCATGTCTGGTTGGAAAGAAGAGGTTGAAATTCAAGATTCATGGCCGAACGCCATTCGGGATGTTTGGATATCTCAGAAAATGAAAAGGGTTCCTCTAGTATGGATAAAGGGGAGTTGAAAATGGTAAGAGATGCATGAAGTTTCGGTGGTGGTCAAGGTACGGTGCCATCATGGAAGGCACGAGGACAGTGGATATTTGCATGGGATTTAGTGATCATGGGATGGGTTAGAGGTGGGATTGGCGCAATAGGTGAGGATGAGGGAGCGAACACAGACCCAAGCTCTGAAGAAGATCAAGGGGAAGAAGGCGTAGGTGTGAGAATAGAAGCCCTAGGTGAAGTGGGTGGACTTGTATTGGTAGTTGGGCTTGGGCTATATGTGTTTGTTGCTAAAGTGGTTTCAGACAGCGAAATAAGAACAAACGAAGTGGGTAAGGGACATGAGTTTGTTGGGCTTTGAGCGGATGTGGGCTGTATGGTAAAGGGATAAACAAATTCAATAAATTTTACATCTCTTGAGATGTAGGTCAGGCCCGTTGGTAAATGTTGGCAGAGATAACTTTTGTGATCTGGGCTGTAACCCATAAAAACATAAGGTAATGATCTAAGGTCCATTTTGTGTTTATTTTAAGGACGAAGATTGGGCCAACACAATGACCCGAAAACATAAAAAAAGTGATAACCAGGAGTTCGGCCCATTAAGATTTCAAAAGGGGATCTGAAATTGAGTGTTGGAGTGGGCATTCTATTTATTAAGTAGGTGGCTATTTGAAAGGCCTCGGCCCAATATTATTGGGGCATAGAGGCATGGGCCAAGAGAGAAAGACCCGTCTCAACAATGTGTCGATGACGATGTTCAATACTCCCATTTTGAGGATAGGAGTAGGGGCAAGTTATGCAATGTGTTATGCCAAGCTTTTGAAAAATTGGATGAAAAGGGCGAAATTTCCCTCCCCAATCAGATTGGATTGAAATAACATTGAGAGAAAAGGCATTTTGCACATATTGTAAGAAGGCCATAATTAACGTTGTGACATTTGATTGTTTGCATTGGAAAGATCCACAAGTATTTGGAATAATCATCTAAAATTGAAAGATAGTATCGACTACCATTCGTAGATAAAGTGGATGCCGGGCCCCATACATCAATAAACAATAAAGTAAATGGTTTAGTGAAACGAGTAGAAGAACTGGGATGGGGCAAGGCGTGGGCCTTGGCCCGAGAATAAGTAGAGTAGGAAAATGGCCCATGTTGTGTTGTCGGTAGCTTGTATTTGTTTATTATGAAAATGGTGATTCTGGGATATGGGTGACCCATGCATAGTTGCCACAGGTCAGGGGAAGTCCGAACACCAAGATGAGCTTGGGGTGAGGATGACAACGAGGAGCGGCAAAAGATTCGGCAGTCGGAAGAACATACAAGCCTCCTTCAACGGCTTCCTGGAGGAAGACCGCCCGGGAACGAGAATCCTTCATACAAAAATAATTATGGTGAAATTCAAAGAATACATGGTTATCTTGACAAAATTGTCTAACAAAAAGAAGATTGCTTGAAATTAGTCGAACATGGAGCAGATAACGGATAAGAAATTTGCCAGTAGTAATATGGAGTTGAGCCGAGCCTTGATTCTAAATGGGGAGAGTACTGCCATCTCTTATGCTTACTATCTCTGACCCTTGATAATTCACCGAGTCAAGGTTGGGTTCGAATAGTCATTGGTGAAGTGATGAGTTGCTGCTGTATCAGGGAACCAGGCAGAAGGAGGTGTTGATGTGGGCATAGCCGTGTAGTTGGCCTAAAGAGAAACAGGTAGTGGTGTCTGGTATGCTTGGTCAAAGTGATAGTAACAGGTGGCAACAGAATAGCTAGATTTGATACACACTTGACAGACAATGGGGGGTCTGTTAGAGAAGTAATTGGAGGGATCGTGAGGTCCACCACGTCCACGACCATGGCGTCCCCCACGAGAGGAACCACGACCCCGAGAATTTTGAGATGTAAAGGAAGGTCGAACAGAGGTATTGTTGGCAGCCAAGTTAGTGCCAAAAAGGAGGGATTGAGTTTGATGTGAGAGGTGAGACTCATGGTTGAGGAGGAAGCTAAAAAGCTAGTGTGGAGAAAAAGGGATCTAGCCTGATTGTAAGGAAGTGACAAGAGATTCATACTCAGTCTCAAGTTTGGCTAGAAGATAAACCATAAATCGCTGGTCAGTTAAGAGATGACCAGCAGCCCCAAAAGTAGAGGCGAGATTCTTGACTTTATGGTAGTAATTGGAGATGGATTCAGATCCCTTATTGAGGGTGGCTAATTGGAATTAGGTGTGCATAACATAGGCAGTGGATTGGGTGGGGGAAAGATTGTATAGTGTGTCCCAAATTTCTTGCGAAGTTTCACAATCCATTACTTGTGAGAGAACAGAGTTAGAGAGAGTGGAATATATAACTGACATAATCAGCTGATCTAATTGTACCCATTGCTCGTAATCTGGGTTTGGTTTGTTGTCAATCGTAGATTCTGGTATTGGAGAAGAACCATCAACATGGGAAAAGAGTTGATGGCCCTTCAGAAATGGGATAAACTGGGTTTTCTATAGTAAATAATTGTCAATAGTAAGCTTCACAATGACTAAATGAGAAGTTATAGTAACAAGAGCAGAGAAAAATTTTTTTAAAGTCATAGGATTGGACATGAGTCACTGGCCTCTAGATACCATAATGAAGCTAGCAGAAATAAGAATGCAGACGTAGTGTTTGCATAAATGTCATAAAGAGAAACTAACTCTGTGGAAGAAAGAGATTCATTTTTATTGATCTTTTATGTACAATGTAGTGCCTTTATAAAGGCATTTTTCAATAACAACTTGAGACCTTTGGCCAATACCCTAATGACACATGTCCCTTATTTTGTCATGCACATATTCAAAAATATTACATTTATTCTCATATGTGCAGGACTATTGCAACTAAGCTGGAGCTAGCAGTAGCCATAATAATGAATTATAGACTTCACGCGGTGTCCTTTGTAATCAGCATAAATGCAATATCGTACGCGGTCCGTTCATGCATTATATATAGAAAGAGAGATCATAGAATCATAATGCGGTCTACAGTTCCTTTGTAAAATTTCTTGTATAAGAAAAATAATTTTAATTGGAATACGATGAATCATATTAAATTATTTTATCGTGTAATAATAATGCTGGTGATTTGTCCTATCCGCACATCCAGCAGTAATTAATATCATGACATGGGCTAGCCTGCTACATTTGTTTATAATACATTATCTCTTAAGTAGTTTTATGTACGTACTTGATCCATCATTTTCTCTTCACGTGGATCGGTCGGCGCAACCTCATGCACCTGCCAAACAAATTCAATTTGATCGATGCAGGATGATGCACTCGTGTAAGAAAGGCACATTTATCCCTAGCCGGACTGGACCCGGTCCACTTTGCCAAACCAAAGGCCCATGAACTAAAAAGAGATGAGATAGCCTTTCCTCCATATTCATACCGCATTAAATGACCCAATCCGGAAAAGGTCTATCGCATAATTAAATGCGATGGCGTTCTACAACAAGGGGCGGACATTACAAGCACAGAAAGAGTAACTGCCCATTCTTGAAGAGCAATAATGTTAGGAATAAACGTTAAAGATAAATAATAGACAAATATTATTTTATTTAATATGATAAATAAAACGTATTATTTTTATTTTTTTAGTTTTGAATCTATTTTTTTTATTTTTTTATTTATAGATATTATACAGTACATAATAAATATCAAATACTACAAATTATCAGTTAACATTTTTTATTTGTTATTTATCTCTAATATTTGTTCTTAACATTTTTTATTCTGAAAATAAAAGTATAAAAATCCAAATACAAGCACAAAATAGAGCGGTTCAGTTCTTAAAATCTCTTTCTCTCATTTTCTATCTCTCTCTCAAATAACGTATTAATTTTGGGATAATGACATGCATGGTTGCAACCCTCCTGCTATCTATTTATTATTATTTTTTTGTATTGGATTTTTTTTTTAAATTTTGTATTTTATTTAATGGTTAAAGAAATAAATATTAATAAAATTGTTTATTTCTTTAAAAAAAAATTAATAATTAAGGATGTTAAAAAAATATTTAAAATAAAAAGATATAAAAATAAAAAATTTCAAAAAATATACTATAAGTAGCAAATAAATAATAAGAAAGTATAAATACTAACCGAATCACTTACCTAACTTTGATATCAAAGATATTTCAGCCACTCCGAACCATGCAAACAGTTTTCACAACATAAGGTCCAATGAGGAATTAAGTAGGCGGTTGCGAAACATGATGTATGTCGTCTTCAACAACATCGATCAATCTCTTGATCAAGAAGCTGCTATCTAGGCATGCCGCGTGCTTGATCTAGCTGATGATCATCACCCCACCCAACCCAAATAAAAATAAAGTCTAGAAGAAAGGACGATATACCTAACTTTTCTGCAGCGCCTTAATGATACCTAAAAATTTACCAATAATGGATATAAGTCGTATATTAATTTAAATGATCATGATCGATCACATACCTAACTACTATATAAATATTAATTTAATTCCCTTTTAATAACTATAAATAAACCTAACACATAGAATTTTAGTTAAAATGTGGGATAAAGTATATATGAAGTTTATTATAATAAGGTGATTCATTAATTTGCTGGCCGGTTTTGTACATGATCAAATTAAAGAGTACTAGTACTGAGACCGCGTAATTCATGATTAAGTACTGCATGTGATCATTTGTGAGAAACCAATGCATGGGAAGCTAATGCCCTACTAATAGATAGGCCATGACATCGGCCTGTTTGAGGATTAATATATACACCAATATTGTGGCTGTGGCGTTGGATCACCAAAATGGCAATTAATTATAATTATATAGTACTTATACATATTGAAAATTAATATATTGAAAATGATTTGTAGATGTACTAATAGACAATTTCTGCACATCATGAACCTATTTGTAAATTAAGAAGTGTACTCCATATTAAAAAATATAAGAAACTTTTTTTTTTAATTGTGATCTACTTTTTACAATACGTTTATGCGAGACTAATTGTCTATTTAGAGCTTGTGATTAACATTACACTTAATTAATATAACTAATATTATGAAATGAAATAACATGGGGACGGCATGTACATATATTTATATATACTACAAAAAAAATGAACAATTCTGACTAATTAATTACGATGAAAAGATTGTTTATGATTAATTTTGATTATAAACAATTATTTTATTAGAATTAATTGATTGGAAATAAACAATTTTTCTAACAAGTTCACAAAAAAATCTCCCCATGCAGTAAAACTCATCAATGGATACCAGGCCAATTAATCAAAGTCGCCTTTAATGCACTTTAGGTTACCTAATTAATTTCCCGTCATTTTCCCTGCCCCTTAAATGTTATAACTAGTAATAGTACTATTTCTCTCTGATCTTTCTCACTCAAATATTGAGTTTATTTCGACCAGGCCTTATCAATGTAGATTCATAAGTTTTTAATGGAAGGCTTTTTATAAGTGAAAAATAGACTCGTCAAGCTGCTTGTCATCAAATTGACTACCATTAAGAGCACGGGCATTGGGTGCTCCAATAGTGGGGATGTTTTGGGTGTCCAAATTACCCCATATTGGTCTCCTATTTTGAGGAGTTCTTTGTGATGTGCAGCTAGAATAGTCTCTCATATACGAGAGGTTACTATCTATATGATTTTTTAACATTTTAAAATATTTAGAAAAATGATAATCATAATATTATTTAAAAATACTTTAATTATAAAGTTTAAAAATAAATAAATAAAAAATCCTATCGTGATCCCAAATTAAAATTTCAAATAGAGACCAATAACATTTTCCCTATAAATTTCTCTCTCTTCCGTTGAAAGGTTATAAATTGGTCAAAGTTCCTTCAAAATTGGACTTGCATATCGATCCCAGGTCGATCGGAGCCTATCCCATAATTTATGACCAAGAAATAGTATTATAATATGAAATAAAGTAGTAGAAAAAATAAAATAAAAAAAGAATAGAATAATATTATTTTAATACATAAAAAAAATATATAAGGAATGGAATATAGGAGATTTTTTTTTAAATGAGTAAAATTTAGATAAAATTTGTTTGAAGTGAGATTTTTAGTTAAAATTTGAGGGAAGTTTTGGGAATCCAAATATAGATGCTCTAATTAATGTTATGAAAGGAATGTTGTCATGATAAAAAAAAAAATATATATGTTAAATACAATTGTAGAATGTTCAAGCGCTCTACAATAACTTTGAAAATGAGTAATGGAATATATTATAAAAAAATTAGTTTTTTTTAATGTGAATCCTATATTTACTTACTTTTTTTTAAAGATTGCAAGACACTTAAGTATTTTACTATTACAAATAACATTTCTCTTTTAAGCATTAAGATATATATGGAAATGCCAGACCTACAAAATCTTTAAATCATGAGGAAACTTCAAATCTATATCTTAAATCATGAAAAACAGCCACCACATGCATGTACTTAATTTACAGAACATTTTAAGTATTAATCTATATCTCTTTCGCTCTTATTCTCTCTTGTGAAAAACTTCCTCTCTGTCTTTTGGATTTTTCCAACTCCGTCCCTCCTCCATTTCTCCTTTCTTTCCTTATCTCTTTTCTTTTCTTGGCCACCGTAGTTTGTACAATGTTAATGGTGATTTTTTGGGTTATTTAGTTTTTGATGGCTTGTTTGCAGGTACGAGTTAGTTTGATGCCCTAAGTCCACCACACGCTATGCTGTTGTTCTCCCCGTCCACTGATCATGTTGTTGTCCGGCTCTTTCGTCGAATGGAGAGGCATACGCTCCAAACAAGCAAGGTCCAATTTGAACATGAGTTTCAACACGCCTCGCTCTCTAGTGGATCATTCCCATCGGTTGCGGTTCATAGTGGATCCGGGATATCTGAGCTTCTTTGACTTGTGGTTGTTTTCTCCTAGGGTGGTGCATGAACAAACGGCCTTTTCTTTTGGGTTGTTATTTAGTGTGGTGATATTTGGTTGTGTGTTTTTTTTTTTTGCTTTTGCTTGTATAGAAAAAATTGTATTAAACTTATATCCGTAGAGTTTAGTTCTCCCCTCTTTTAGAGGAAGAGACAATACTTCTCTACCTTTTGAAAGTAAATAATCTCTTAAACATTTTGTTTGCAGAGATTTAGAAGTCATGTCTCAACTAAATTTAATTGATTTGTATATTGAGTTTTCTCAATTTATTGATCACATTTGTAATTTCTATGTTGATGGTTTAATGAAGTAAGATTATTCCTCGAAAAACAAAAAGAATAGAGAGAAGAAGATCAGATTTAAATACAATACTCCATGAACAAATTATAAGCTCTTTTTGGCCGTAGGCCTCCTCTAATTATATAGACGTACAGAAGCCATTAAAACTCCCACCAAACTCTACTTGTCCCCAGCAAATACTCATAAAAACCCATTTCTTCTCCCAACCCCCACCATTATATGACTTCCCACTTGTCCATTTTTAAGAAATCCAGGAGCTTTGGGCAAGCTTAAGCTATAGTACCGAGCCATTACAGCACTAATATTAATGGCATTCACATATACCCCATGGCTACTAGTCCTGGCAATTACTGAGTTACTGATTCTATTCTCTATAACCAAAAGTGAAGTTCCTGCAATCATAATTTTCGGAGACTCGTCGGTTGATGCAGGCAACAACAACGCCATTGCCACCGTTCTCAAGAGCAATTTCAGGCCTTATGGACGTGATTTTGCCGGTGGACGCCCCACCGGAAGGTTTTGCAATGGTCGCATTCCTCCCGACTTCATTTCCGAGGCTTTTGGTCTCAAACCAACTGTGCCTGCCTATTTGGATCCTGCCTACAATATTGCAGATTTTGCCACAGGTGTTTGCTTTGCTTCTGCTGGAACAGGCTATGACAATGCAACTTCTGCTGTATTAGTAAGTTTTTTTCATTTAAACCATAAATATTGTATGTGTATAATTTTGATCACCTTATTATGTGCAAGTCCCTTCTGATGATCTCTTAAATATTCTGCTAATTAATGCATGGATTTGGAATTCTAATTTGTTAAATAAAATAACGTAAGGAGCTGTAATTAAATCAAGAAGATTGTCTCTGTCCACAATGTATATTTTCGTTATTGGAATATATAGCTTAATTAGATGCTAATTAAATACATGTTAGTGTGCTACGTACACATTTTGTGACTTAATTTCTTCCTTCTTTCATCTGATTTAATTGGTGGATGAAGGAAAATGATATATAAGAACAACTATTTACTACAATTTATCTACAACTTATACGTATAAAAATTTAAATTATATATTATTTTATCTACTTTGAACTGCGGCAAGTGCATAAATTTTGAATTAAAAGTAGAAAATATTAATATTTAATGCGTATTATAAGTAGTTAAGTTGTAATAAAGTTGGTGGTAAATCCTTTTTGCATATAAAAAAATAACATTAGAAGAAAATTATTGTTCATTTATGACTAGTTATTTCGTGTAAAATCATTATTTTGATCTGTCATAATTATGATCTAAATAATTATTTCGTATAAAATCCTAGACGTTTGTTTTGATCTAAATAATCATTCTTATTACATATTATAATTCATCATAAATACTCATTTTTTTCTTATAGTATTGTAAGTCCTACATGATATTTGGGACCTAATTAGATATATCCATTAATTTTCATCTTTTGCTGGCTTAATTTGCAGAATGTGATACCAATGTGGAAGGAGTTGGAGTACTACAAGGATTACCAAAACAAACTGAGAGCTCACCTTGGAAACGAGAAGGCGAACGAAGTTTTGAGGGAGGCTTTATATTTGGTAAGCTTAGGAACAAACGACTTCCTGGAAAATTACTATACACTCCCTACCCGACAAGCTCAATTCACTGTCCAACAGTACGAGGATTTTCTCACAAGTCTTTCTGGAAATTTTCTTGGGGAATTGTATGGACTTGGAGCTCGGAAAATATCCCTTACTGGGGTTCCTCCAATGGGGTGTTTGCCACTGGAGAGAACCATAAATATTATGGGTCACCAGGGTTGTATGGAGAAATACAACAATGTGGCTCAGGAATTCAACGGCAAGTTGAAGACTATGGCGAAAAGGCTGAATGAGGAGCTTCGTGGGCTCAGACTAGAGGTTGCAGATGCATATGACATTTTCAATCAAATCATTAGAAGGCCTTCTTTATATGGTAAGTTAATTTATCCCTTTATTATTTTTATTAATGGTAATTTGCAATTTTGCAGATAATCAAATAGCGCCTCGTGTTACTGTTCATTCTTCCAAATATTTTCAGATAGCTAGTGTTCTGGTGATCTTTAATGTTTTTATAGTTTGGAATTCATGAACATATAGTAAAGAAAATGGAAATCACTAATAAATCATATATATATATATATATATATATTCAAGCTAGTAGGCTAGTATCATTTGAAAAGTTCTTGGATATTGGCTAATTTTGAAATTTATCATTCAAGATCAATTGATTAGATTTTCATCGATTCGATCAACAAAAAACAAAAAGAAAGAAGATTCCCATTGGCGGGTTGAAACATAATAAATTGGATCCCTCAGCCCCGGTCAGCTAGACAGTAACTCATAACTTAAAGTACAGGTTGATGAAGATCTGAAAAGTTTGTGAGGGATGGCCCCCCAACCATATTGACCTAGCCAGACTGGGCGGGTTAATAGCATACAAAAGAAGTTGGTGACGGCTTTGATGAGTATTAATTATAGGTTACGTACTACCGGCCGCCGGATTGGTAATTCGGATCTGATGAATTTATGTTGCAGCTGTAAATATCACACACACACACACACACATACTTCGAAACCATAAAAAAATTTGAGTGGTAATCCTAATTCCTATAACATGATTTATTAGTTTTTTGTTCCCTTTAATTTGCTAAACTATAGCGTTTAGTCATGTTGTCCGTACATTTGTTAATTTGTATCAGTCCCGTTTGTTTTCAAAATTCATCTCATCTCATCTTGTATTTTCAACCCATCTCAACCACTCATTTTATTATTATTCGTAACTCATCTCATCTTATCTCTGAATCCAAACAGGTTAGTACTATTTTTATATCGACAGCCTATAATTCAGACAGAAATATTAATTCATGAGATCGTTGTTCGTAGGAGATATGAAAAATCAGTGAAATAATATTATATATAATTTGAAACCAAAACATGACAAGATCATTAGAATCTGCCAGAATTTTACAGATTCTGGTTATATATGAACCAGCGCCGCGCGCTAAATTAATAATATTGTAAAACAAGTGCAGTAGTACAGTACACTGTCCTTTTAAACTCCATGCATGCATGCTGATCGAACATGATGAGGAAGGCAAGAGATATATCAATCTGATGACGATATTATTTACAAATAATCACTAAAAATATATATATATATATTTATTTGTGACTAATTATTTTTTATCAAACTGAATATTTCTTGTCAAAATAAATCTATTTCCATTACAAATAATTAGTCACAAATATTTATTTTTTTTTATAGTAAATATTGCATGTTTTACGTGAATTTATATGTGTATACATGTATTGATGGTTGCAGGATTTGAGGTAGTAGAAAAGGCATGTTGTTCGACGGGCACATTTGAGATGAGTTACCTCTGCAGCGACACCAGTCCATTTACATGCACGGATGCCGATAAGTATGTGTTTTGGGATAGCTTCCACCCTACAGAGAAAACAAATCACATAATCTCAAACCATTTGATTGGCCATCTGCTGGAAAAGTTTCGTTGATTTCAGTTAATTAATTTCATATATATAAGATCAATCTTTTTATTTAATTTGGATGGCTGTACGTATATATGTACGTCGTACCTACATTTATCGTTGGTTAATTCATCTATATATCGTGCGTGTACGTGCATGGCTATAACCTCTCGATCGAGATCACTACAAAAAATATCACTTTTTTCAGTAACTTTTTGATCGCATAAAGTCCCAATTCCAGCTGCAATGGCTTTATCCCGGCATTTTATGGGGTGTCGCACCGTGGTGGGCACGGTCCACTCGGCAATGAGATGAATTAAGCGGTTTTTGCATTGAACAGCCGCATTTACGAGACTATTTGCGGCGACACATAAAATGCCCGGCAATAGCTATTTTCAGCGACAACAAAGCGCCGCAAATAGCAGTTTTCTCGCTGCCAAAATAGCTTCTATCTGCCAAAATAGCTTCTATTCCAACTCTAAAACAAAGCTGTCGTGAATTATTTTTTGCCTGCGACAATTAGTGCCGCAATAGCTCGAAAAACGCCGCAATAATGTTTCCCAGCCAAAATTTATCGCCGTTAATCACCATCCTACATTGATGAAGGAGGATCCGAGACAGATGATGCTGAGCTGTCTAATTGCACGTTGTTGGCGCTGAGGTACCATGAATTGGCAGATCAGCGTAATGGCCGGAAGTGATCGTGATATCTTTCTAATTGGGAGAGTTTTAGGTGCGTTTCAGTCTTTTGGCCATAACTTTGGCTACGGGTGTCAGTCTGGCGTCATACATCCAGCTTGTTACGCTGCATTTGTATATACTTCTGCCGTAACTAATGATTTCCAACTAAATTAATTTGGTCGCTACATCTATTTTAAGCCAATTAAAGTCCATTCCATGTTTTCGGCATTACTGTATATTGCCGTTTTAGACCCATTTTGTGTTTTTTTTTTTTTTTTTTTTTATTGTAAGGTTTGTCATCACTTAACTGGGATATATATCAATAAAGTCATATCTATCAAATTGAACTTACCAGTCTTGACCCCATATATATATATAATATATATATATATATATAGAAAACTGGATATAATTGTATATATATATTAATTATATACACACGTACACATATTATATACATAGTAACGCATCATTCCATGAACCTAGCTAGCTATAGCTTGCCAATTTATCTAAAATACAATGATATACTCTCAACCTGGAAATCTACTCAAATATATATAATCTGGCTTAGCACTATGTACGCTATACAGAAAATATTTTACGCTAATTCTGACTACATAACCAATAAATGTTCAAGTGAGAAGAAGACTGGAATATACATCTGCTAAAACTAACTTTGAGAATATTAGATATTATGCCCACATTAAGAACTTGCTCGTACATTCCTTCTGATCCATACTTCTCATCATTAAATATAATCAACCTTGTTCCATTAAAGATGATACAAAACAATTCAACTTAATATATATGAAAATCCTCGTTTGGGTATCCACCTCAACTTGTACAGATTATATAAACACATGTCCTTGCTTTTTCACATTTATATATCATTAAGAACTTGCTCATGATATTGCAATTTTCAACTAATAGTTCAGGCTACAAGATTTTGTGAAATTTGTACATACAGTTTAGATGGGCATCAACTACCACATGATTACATGACACATCCTATAAAACTAAATGGTGCTGGAGATATTACAGTTCCAAGAGTAACCTCACAGTTTTCTTGACGTCTGGATGCTGCGTTCTTCTCTAGTTTTTGATGAAACAATCCTATAAGATTAATGAAGGGCATCAATAAAGTAGGACTCATCAATAACATTGTACAAAACAAGCAGAACAGGTCTGTAGAAGGAAATAATTAACACTTAATATAAAATGACACATGCAAATTGGGACTGTTTATTTACGCATACATATACTCATAATAATATGCAACAAAGTCTGATGAGAGAGAGAGAGAGAGAAGTGCATAATATATGCTTATCAATTAGTGACATGACATACAAAAGAGGGTGAAAAGATAATGTAGAAGAATTCAAAAATGTAAGATACTAAGTACCAACAATATTTTAGATGGAAATCATCATGAAAATATTTTTGAATCCAGAAATTATATATCTAATAGCATCACTGCCTACACTTTTCAGTTTGGGGTTATGGAGATTTAAGTTTCCATTTATTGGTTAATACATGTCTCTTATAACATTTCAACCTTCTCAATCTACTTGACAAATCCTTGTACTCATCCATAAATTAAAGATGGTCAATAGATGGATATATACTTAGTCGAAGGACAAATATACAGAATTTCAAGTGCAATTTGATACCATTTATAAACCCATTAAACCACGAATAACCCCCAGAACTGTGTCCCCTTTTTCCAAGTACATTTAAAACCACTTGCTTTCCTTAGGTCCTCAAATCATGGTGCAACTATTTTCAGATTCATATGGCAAAAAGAGCTTATAATTACCAATTCTCAGGCAAAGAACAAGTACGGTCACAAACTGTTTTCTGCCAAACAAACCCAAAATGAGTGAGTGATCTGTTCATAATTTTTTTGAAGGGAGAGCAGCAGAAAAGTTTAAACTGTTTAGCTCAAATGGGATGAACTTTTTTGTTGGGTGACACTCATCCATCAATTTCTGTTTGAGGGACAAATTGTAAACCTATGGAGTTTTAGTGGGGATCTAATGGACCAGTCTATTCCAGCGAATACCCACTTCGAATCCATGGCGTTAAATATAATTACCCTGAACACTAGCTTAGTCTGAACAAGAATGAAGTGTCTTATTAAAAAAAAAAACCAAACCACACCTAAATATAATCTATTGAAAAAAAAAGGCACGAGTGGATGGAAGCCACAGCCGTTTCAAATTTATAGCATAAAAAATTAACAACTTGACATCCTCAATATAATTAGCAGCTTCCATGCACGTTCAAATGTTTGAAAATTTTCAAGCAATTTGTAGTATGCAGGAATACACTAACAAGAGCACATACTTACGATTGAATAACATGAGGGATATACATACTCTGCATATTTATATATAGAATGAAATCAGCAGTATGTGATATCAAACGGGAACAACAAACATTCCAGCTATTTTAGTTTTTTCATATAAACATTGACAAATAATCATGATAACTTTACCAAATTTCCAAACAAATTTTATAAAGACAATTCAACTTTCTCAGTCCTAAACTACTGGGTTATTTCCTCTTAATTAAAACATTCAGACTTGAGTATTTTAACTTTATAGATAATTTGAAAAGCAGTTATCCTTGTCTCTCATTTTCTAAAACTCCATAAAACATCTTCCGAAAAAGAGTCGCCATTAAACTTCACAAGCAGTTCTTTTCATTAGCCATATTTAGATTTTTGGAGGAAATTATTAATAAATAATGATAATAATGCATGTCTTAGTACACATAATACTATATAAAAATGGAAATTTAATTATGACTATGAGAATAAATTGTATATTTTAAAGAAAATATCATGTAAAGAAAATATACATTTTAATGTTAAATGTATATTTTCTTTACATGATTTTTTTAACATTTTAAAACATTTTTAAAAAATTTTAAAAAATTACAACATTGTTTTAAAACACTTATATAAAAACCATGTAAAATAAATAAATATATATATATATATCCTAAGTAGGGATCTCCTAATAGGGATCCTAAAATAAGGATCCCAAAGTAGGGATCACTAGCATTTTCCTTTGTAAAAAATATTAGTTGCTCCCTTTATGTAGTACTTATCATGGATGCACCCATGCCATTTGTGTATAGAATATAGAAATGAAAACTGATTTTATGTCATTTTACATTTCAATTTTGGTTTGATTTTCTATTTTTGGTTTAGCATAACAAATATTGTAACGTTTATTAATATTGTAAGTGAGTTGGGTATATAAAGAGCCAATAGAAACATTAAAAAAAAAATTGTATTGGTAGCTAGCCATTTTATCATTGCCCGAAAAAAACTTTAGAACATTTTGTTTATTGCAGCGAAAATTATTCACCCCAACAAATACCAAATACTTCTTGCGGCGAAATAGAATTTGCTGAAAATAATTAGTCCGCTTAATCTGGGATAGCAATTGCAGCGAAATTTATGTCTCTTCCGGCGATTATTCTCGCTGCAAATAAGTTTGTTTTTTGGGCGAATCTCATTATTCGCTGCTTTAATTTATAAGCGACATCTTTATAGTGATGAAGAGTGGGACACTAGAAAATTGCTACTATTGATAATAAGCAGCGAAATTGAAGGCTTTTTTAGACGACTATTTTTGCCGTAAATAGTATATTTTCTTGTAGTGGGATATTTGTCTCCTTACATGTCTGATAGTTAGTTACAAATATAATATTTTCTGTATATATTTGATCATGATCTTTTTCCATATAAGAATATAAGAGCACTAGAGTAGGGAAGGTCGTGAACGTTTTGTATTAACATCTCAATAATAAGAGAATCCAAACAATCTCACAATTGGTAGGAGCTAAAGCTCGATATTCTAACTCTAGTAATGATCAAGAAATAATGACCTGCTTCTTGGATTTTCAGCTGACCAGAGAATCACCAATAAAGACACAAAATTCAATGATTGATCTTCGGATTTCTAGATAGGCAATCCAATCCTAACACTAAATGACTTTAGGTGTAGAGGAGACTGTAAAGAGAAGAAAATTCCTTGTCCAATTTTGCTTTTTATGTAACTCAAAATCCTATGAGCTGCTTGTAAGGGGACTTAAGCTGACTTATCCATAACTTGGATGAGGATGTTAACATTATATGCGATATTAGGCCTTGTGATTGTTACATAAATAAGCCTACGAACTAGTTTTCTATAGCTTATAATGGCAACCAACCAATCTATGGAAGAATGAGACGGCTTATGAGGTGTCAGCTAGTTTGCAATCGAGAAACCCAACATTTTCAAAAATCTCAAGGTTGTATTTTCTTTAGCATATATAGATGAATTCCAATTATTGATAGAGCAATTTATAGACCTAAGAAGCATTTCAGGGATCCTAGATCCTTAATTTTGACTTGAGAGTGCAAATGCAGCTTGACAAATTCAATGGCAGCCAAACTTGAACTTCCTATGAGGATTTCATCTACATAAACCAAAAGGGTGATGTATCCTAGCACTTTGACCTTGTAAATAATGAATAATCAGTTTTTTACTATTGAAAATCAATGACATTAAGAGAAGAGGAGAATTTTGAGTACTAATATAAGATGCTTGTTTTAAATCATACAAAGACTTATGCAACTTGCAAAGTAATTTTCTTATGCATGTGAGAACTCCCCCTGAATTAGAAGCTCAAAAGTAACTCCATTTAGATTTTCTCATCAAGATCTCTATAAAGAAATGCATTGTTAACATTCAATTAGCACAAATTTTAATTATGATCAATGGTTGCCAAGACAAAGAAAAATAGTTGAATAGTGATAATTTTGACTACAAAACCGAAATCCTCTATTTGTGTGTAACTTTTAGCCACCATGCGAGCCTTGTGCTAATCCACTATACCATCATAGTTTAAATTTACCTTGTAGACATATTTGCACCCGACTATTGACTTACCAAGAGGTAAGAAAGTAATTGTCCATGTACCATGGGCCTCTAAAACCTCTAATTCAAATCTCATTGCCTCTCTCCAATGTTCAGACATTACAGTCTCATCATAACTTTTAGATTCATGTGTAAGAAAAAGAGAAAGATAAAGAGAATATGCTTTATGAAAGGAAGAGAGTTGAGAATATGACATTAGTTACGTATGGGATATGCTTTGAAAGGCTAAGTCAAGTGTGGAGTTGAGTGTGGATTATAATCAACAAGAGTCAACTGACAATGATATTCCAGTAAGTAAGTGGGTGATTGTTAGCTTCAATTAGATCTTCTGATATGGAGAATTGGGGGTTGATTATTAGTAGGTGAGGATATTGATGATGAAGCCTAATCATCAGTAGGTGAAGATGGTGTCAAGATTGATCTGTAGGTGAGGAAGGTAAAGAGGAAGTGAAATTTTGTGTTGGACTAGATAAAGGAAGAGTAAGAGATCAAGGAATGTTATTAGGAATCGTGAGTGAGGAAGGTGATGAGGGAATGGGATTCTATGTTTGATTGAGAAAATAGGTAGCATATGAAGGAAAAATAGTACTAGAAGAAGAAGTGGGAGAAGAAAGATAAGATGGAGGTAACGAGTATGGTAAAGCTGGAGGTAAAACCAGGTCAAAGCACTTTGTATGAAATGAATTAGTGTTGAAAGATTAAAAAGAAAAGATGCTCTCATAAAAAGCTACATCACTGGATATGGAGGATGATCATTGTATTTTTAAATCAAAGACTTTATAACCTTTTATTCCAGTAGGATACCTGAGTAAAATGCATCTTTTCACCCTTGGATTAGACTTATACCTGTTATGTTAAATAGTAGAGGCAAAATACAAAGAGCCAAACACTTTGAGGTGATTTTATGAAGGAATAGTGGGGAAAAGAGGATCTCAAATGGTGATTAATTATTGAGAAATAGTGTGGGAATTCGATTGATCAAATGAGTGGCAGTCAGAATAGCATCGATCCCTCCAAAACTTAGTTGGACGAGATGCCTAAAAAAGGAGAGTTCAACCAACAAAAAATTGATATTGATGTTTCCTTTCAACAACTTCATGCTGTTTGTGGCTATGAAGTGTATACATATGATTTCTGATGCAAAATGCCATGGAGTGTATACACATGATTCCTTTCAACAACTCCTTTCAATAATTTATGTTGTGGCCATAAAGCGTATATACATTTTTCATTTCAACAACTCCTTTCAACAAATTATGGAGTGTATACACATGCTTTCTAATATAAAATGCAATGAAGATTGTAGAATTTAGTCATTTGAAATTTGAGGCCACTGTCATATTAGATTTGTTTCAACTTTTACATTGACTTCGGTTTCTATCATATAAATAAAGGGCTGTAAAAGATACTTGACTTCAATTTGAATTTCATAAGAAAAAACAAACTGACCCGACTACAGTCATCAACGACAGTTAATGACCTTTGTGTAGGGTTGTAAATGGTCCGGTCCGGTCTAGTCCGAGAAAAATATGGAATGGTTCTATTCGGTCAAAAAATTCTCACCCTGGATCAGATCGACCTTCTATTCAGTCCTTACCGATCCAGTCCAATTCGGTCCAGGGGCGGTCCGGTCTAATCTAGGGACACCTAATATGATTTAATAGGTTAAAATTTTATCTAAAATTATGCAATGATGGAAAATAATTTTTAACTAAAATTTAATTATAATACCATTACATTAGTATATTTTAATATATATTAATAAATAATGATAAATTAGTAATAATATATTAAAAAATAATAATACACTTATTACATTTACTTATAAGTTATTACTAATACTCTATATAGATATACTATAATTTATATTTTTATACTACAACTAGTTAACTATTATAAATTATAATATGTTAATATTATAAGAGTATATATTATATATCAATATATTATACTACCATTCTTAATCTATATTAATATTAATATTATAATTTATATACTATTATTCATACATACATATATATATATATCTATATAAAAATAATAATAATGTGCATTCGTTCTGGTCTAGGGGGAGAAATGCCGTGGATCGGAATTGGACCAGAAATGTTCGGACCATATAAAAATTGGATCGGACCGGACCGAATTTCATCCAGTCCGATCTGGTTTAGGTCTGGTTCAGTCTTCTTACACCCATACCTTCGTGAGTAAGAACCCCATAAATAAGCTCAAAAGCAGAAGACAAAACAAAATTACTCAAGGGAAATGACTTTCTCTTTTGCTTGGCCAAATGACAAACATTATATTGCATTTGTTCATCATACTTTACATTAGGAGTAAGAAATCATTGTATTACATTCATTTTTTGATGAGATACATGCCCTAATCTAAAGTGCTAAAGGTCAAAGGATTATTGTGTATTGGCATTGAGAGAGTTGGAGTGTGAAATGGGATAGATGGCAACAAGGCTGGAGAAGGAATGTGTGCTAGCCGTACTTTTACAAAAAGAGCTTTGAAGAAGAAAGTAGAGGTTGTGATGGACTTTGGCAAGTCTAATCATCGTCCATGAAAAGAGGGCATATGTATAAAATATAAAACTTTCAAAAAAATAATGCACAAAGGAGAATTGTGATTAAGCTTGCTAGCAGAAATGAGATTAAAGGTGAAACAAAAAATAGAAAGAACTCTTGGAAGACTAAGGGATAGTGAAATCTGAACATTGCCAATGTATGTAACTCTAGCTCAGGTTCTGTTTAGAAAGTTAGAAACTTTACATAATTATGTGTTTCACAAATAATGAATGTGAAAAGGGAGTCAGAGCAGATCATATGGTCAGTGGCCCCAATTATGTCAATAATCCATTTTGTGGAGTATGAATAAGGAGCTGTATGATGCAAGCTGGATGAATGGTGATTGATAGAAAAAATAGATGAACATGCATGAATGTGACTTTTAAATATATATATATATATATATATATATATATATATATTGGGTTCTGTTTGTCACTTAATGCTCTAAATTTATTTAATGCTATCAATTTTAAAAATAAGTTATGATTTGCATAACCGTTAAAATACGATCATATTTAAAATTGAAAGGAAATTGATAAGTTATCATATGGCATATTCTTAACAATCATATTATAATAGATATAAATAATGCATCTTATATTTTGAGTTGAGAGATTATTAATTGATGATTGTAATAGTTTGGAGGCTATAAAGTTACAAATATGGTAATTATTTGGAGAACCGCCTATAGCTAATGACAATAAATTCCATGAATTCATCTGTTAAATTATAAGTTAATTAGAACAATAATAATTAGAAAGCATATGCATAAACATATATATATATATATATATATATGCTCCCCAGCCGTACCCTTTGTGTTATCCATGTGAAACTAAAAAAAAATCGAATAATGTTAGTATTTTCATTCACTTTGATATCTCATTTTGACATCTTATATTTTTTTATTTTTTTATTATTTTATTAAAGAATCAAATAAGTGGTTATTAATGTATTGATATTTTTTATATTTTTAAAAAATATTTTAAAATAAGAAAATATATATATATATATAATAAAACAAACAAAAAAAATATACTAATAGCATAAACGAAGGGTACCGTACAAGCGGCACAATAATGTTGCATGCAAACGCTACAATAATTAAATTTTCAGAGAATGTCAATTCACGGAATTATGTCATTGATAGATATTGTCATGACGAATACAGCTTCATTGTCGATACAACTTGTACACTGCCAGACAAGTTAGCATTTATAATACAGTTTTGCAAATCAGGCAAACGAGGCTGGGTAGCTACTTGTTAATTGAATTGAATGATGACCTAGCCTTCCACGTCAAAGTTTAATTGTTTTTTAAAAAAAATAAAAATCAAAAATCAAAGGTTCCATGCACGTATAATTACAGGCAGCTAATTAAAATTTTAAAACATTAATTGTGAGGAACATCATCACATGCAACGTAGGGTACAAAATACAAATCTATTTTAGGAAACAGACAAGTATTTATTAGTCTGAAAACCCAGCACCTCCATTTCTGCTGGGAGCTTTCAATGCCTTGATTAGTTCATATATCGAACTTGTCGCTTTCATGGGTGGTTGCAACAAATAGATAGGAGCAATAATAATTCTAATTTCGACCAGGATCGGATGGTCGTGCGTGCTTGATCAGGTTTCCATATTGTAAAATAATTAAATCATGAATATTGAACTAAAGAAAACCAAGTACTACTTCATGTTAATTTGGGATCGATAGATATAATCAAATATATATATACATATACATATATAACAAATTATTTATTCATCTTTTTCCTTTTTTTTTATTATCCTCTATTCATCTACATCTAATTATTACGCGATATTAGATAATAAATTTATAAATAAAATAGAAGAAATAATTTTCCATAATCTAATACCACATTATAGAATAATTTGAGAATGATAAGAATTAGAATTATAAGAATAACATTACTCATGATCTTATACATATATATAGCATATATAATGACAGACTATATAAATATATATAATCGTGTTTCTCACATATATATATAATTAATTAATTTAAACTGTTTTGCATAATCGATCTACATGAATATGAGTACTTATAATCACTTGAATAATTTTGAAAGTGTCCTAGACTTATATTTGTGAAATTTTAGTTCTCTCCTCGTTTAGAAGATGAGATAATAGTTTATTGTCATTTTGATAGTATTTAGTGCATATTTAAAATTGCGATGAGAAATATAATTTTTAACTTAAGACTTATAACTTAAAACATAATGTAATAAGCTCTATTACTAAAAATTCATTTACTATTTATGATCTATATGTCTAAAGCACTTTTTAGAGTTAGTCACAGTAATTTTTAAAAATATATAGTTATCTGCGAGAGCTTTTTAATAATAGTTTCAATTTGGTACTTTTTAAAAAAACTGATTTTTAATTTTTCTAACCACTTAAAACACTTTTTATAAAATTACTAAACACGTCATAAATGTTTTAAAAGTATTTTTAATTATTTAAAAAATACTTTTTAAATCTCGAAACATAATCTTAAACAAACTCTTAGTTTCTCAGACTCTTTATCTAAAGAGAATTAGAAGCTAAATCTTATTTATAATTAGTTAATTTATAGACTGAGTTTTTTTCAATTATTGATCACATTATAAACTTCATCTCATAAATTTTAATGAAATAATCCTATTTCTTCAAAAAAAAAAAAAACACTCCGAAAGAATTTGAAGTTTTACGGCCTTTCTGATCAGTGTCTGCCTAGTCTGCACTGTATTTATATTATTTGGGGAAAAGCTAGCTAGCTATATATAGAGGATGAAGGATTGATCACCTAGCTATAAAATCCATGAATAGTACCAGTTCATCAGATGCTTCCTTACCAGTCTCAAGCCTATAATTAATATGAAAATGTTATATATCCATATTTATAATTTGATTTATATAATCTTGACATACGCTGATGTATTAATTATTAACATTTATGAAAAATCTTAATGTGAAAATTTTAAAATTCAGATTAAGAAATCGTGATAAAATAAGAGTGTACTCACTGATCGATATATTTTATATATATATATATATATATATATATATATATTGTGCATAAAATGATACCATTGCCCAATTAAGTAGCAAATTAAATGCATGCTACTAATTGGCACTCACTGCTACCGCTCAAAAATTATCGCTCGAAGCCTCGAATATTTCTATAATTTTTTATTTTATTTGTTTTATTTAGTAATTAAAAAAGTGATTATTAATGAAATTGTGTATTTTTTTAGTTTTATAATAATTAAATATATTAAAAAATACTTTAAAATATATATATTATATATATATAAAAGAATTGCAAATTTGTACGAAGCGCTTGCTGCGGCCGGCTGGCACCAAAAATAACGATAAAAAATAAAATCTTGATCACTTGAACTACAATGCTGCAGCAATCAAACTGTCAACTACTTGCCAATCTACCCTGATCGAGTTAAGGTCAAACTCGCATTAACTAATTTCCCAATCCTTTATTTATTGATCACCATGAGTACGCATCATGTTCTCTCTCCCACCCCCATTGTACCCCTCTCCGAAGTCTGAACCCATTAATGTTCGTACTCTCGTTGTTTCGAAAAAGTGAGACACAAGAACTGCCGGACCGGAAATAATGGAATACACGACGTACATGAGTAGTACTACCATATGGCTCCTCCTGCTAATCCATTTCCTTATGCTGTTTGCCGAAATTAGTGCCAAAGTTCCGGCAATCATCGTGTTTGGGGACTCATCTGTTGATGCTGGAAACAACAACCAGATTCCAACAATTGCCAGGAGCAATTTCGAGCCTTATGGTCGTGATTTTAAGGGTGGGAAGGCAACTGGAAGGTTCTCCAATGGCCGAATCACTACCGACTTTATCGCTGAGGCATTCGGTCTGAAGCCAATAATACCAGCCTACTTGGATCCTTCCTATAACATATCAGACTTCGCTACTGGTGTCACATTTGCTTCTGCCGGGACTGGCTATGACAACGCTACTTCTAGTGTACTGGTAATATTTAAGTCGATCCCAGACCAAAACAAAAGTTCATGATCTGTTAATTCTTTTGATCTAATCAATTCATTATATATATATTGTAATTTGTAATGGAGATCAAGTCCATTCTCTTGCATGCATCATCATCTCAAGTTGTCTCATGGATCTGTTTCGAAATACTCTAGTAACCACAAAGTGTGTATAAAAGAATCTCACATTCTGATGTAGCCTGTTTCGAAATATTCTCTCTTTTTGTCTTTTTATGATCTGTCTCTTTTCATGCATTTGTTTCTTCTGTAAATGTGATCTATATATATGCATAAATTAGAGAATAGATTAATATTGTCTTCCATTAATAATGCTTATAAATTGCTTCTTTCTATATTAATTTTATCTCATGCGCCATGCAGTCTGTGATACCACTTTGGAAGGAATTAGAGTACTATAAGGAGTATCAAAAGAAGCTGAGAAGCTATCTTGGTGAATCCGAAGCCGACAAAAGATTAAGCGACTCTTTGCATGTTATGAGCTTAGGAACGAATGATTTCCTTGAGAACTACTACTCCTTCCCAGGAGGCAGGCAATCCCAGTTCAGCATATCAAGCTACGAGGACTACTTGATTGGAATAGCCACAAATTTCATCAAAGCACTCTACGGTCTAGGAGCTCGGAAGATATCCTTAGGAGGGCTACCTCCAATGGGATGCTTGCCGTTGGAGAGAGCCACAAATATCATGGGTGGAAATGAGTGTAACGAGAGGTACAACAAGGTTTCATTGGAGTTCAATGATAAGTTGGAGAAATTGACAGTTGATCTGAACAAAGAGCTTTCTGGGATCAAGTTGGTGTTTTCAAATCCATACTACGTGTTGTTGACTATCATAGAGAAACCTTCTTTCTACGGTACGTAATTAATTATAACTTTATTCTCATTATTGCAAAGTAGTGCATGCATCATTTTTCCAGTTTTATTTTCCTCTTTAATTTTCCTAGCTCCCAACCACCTCCTGAGAATGTACGTACTGTTGCGTAGATCTCGCTTTAACGTTAAAGTATAGTCCGACACTTTGTTAGGTGGGGCGGTAGATATAAATGAATGAATTCTACCTTGTCTCTTTTGGAGAATTTAGTGCGTACGACGTACGTGCTTGTGTATCTAGCCTGCAGGCAGCTCATGTACGTACGTAATAGGATTCTCTCTCTCTCTCTCTCTCTCTCTCTCTCTCTCAAGTGTCGACATATACGGTGCTCCCTGATCACACGCATGCATAAATCTTTTATCTCATTCCTTAGCTCTTTCTTCTTTTATTATGGAAGTGACGACCTATGATCACTGTCAAAAGTACATATTAAAGATCAAAGAAGTTAATATATTTGTAAATATGGTAGATTTTTTATATATACATTCTAATTATCGATATGTAATATTTAAGTTGCAACAATACGTTACGTAGTTAGTTAACTAGTATGATTGATCAGCTAGAAAATGATGATGATGTATTGATCACAGGATTCGAGGTGACTTCAGTGGGGTGCTGTGCAACGGGGATGTTCGAGATGGGATACGCGTGCAACAGAGATGATTTATTCACCTGCACAGATGCAAACAAGTACGTCTTCTGGGACGCCTTCCATCCAACTCAGAAAACCAATAGCATCATCTCCAATTATGTCTTCAACAAGGTCCTGATCTCTCAGTTCCTTTGATTTCCTGATCCTGCTTTTCACCGCCGCTTCTTCTCATCATACTAGCCACGTACCTATGCATTCATATTCACGTACGCATATATAGTACTTATACGCATAGCATTGCTCTTGATCTTCAATTAATGCTATAAATATATATATTAATCGTACTGATAGCTAGTATTAGATATCGTGATCTTATATACATATAGATGCTTGATTATAAGGATCGAGCTAGCGCTTGTAAAATATTATGTATATATATATATATATATATATGTGTATGTGTGTGTGTGGTACTTAAATTGTTGTGATTGTGCGATAATTATGATGAATAATACAAAATAATTAAAAAGAAAGTAAGAGAAAAATAACATAGAGATTTACGCGATTTGGTGATGTGTCTACATCTACAAAAGCGAGCGACAAAATTTTATTATCATTAAAATTAGGATTACATTTACTGTAACTCATCAAATATGTACATACTTCAACAATTAAATCTTTCTTTCATATTGAGACCGAATATTAATGAGTAATATAACATTTTGTTTATAATTAATGATTAATCTGGCCATGAACCTGTATGTGCATGGGCTTGGATTTCGGAGAAGGCCGAGACATGACATTATCAACATATTAGCAAGTTTTATAAGAAAGATGTTTATTTACCGTTAATTAATTTTTTGAAATAATTATTTACTATTAAAAAAATTTCGTTATAAATAATTAATTACAAAAATTCATTTTTCTTATAATGTAACTTGATCAAGTCCCTCTTCAAGTTGTTGTCGAACATGAATTATCTCTCAAACCGGAAAAATAAAAGATAGACGCAAAAAGTGAATATGGCCTGCAACTTTTTATAACAGCGCCTTGTATTAATCTCTCTTAATGGCTAATGGCCGCTGAAATACCTAAGAGAATGATTTCTCCATACAAAATTGGTTGATGGCGGAGTATGGGATTTGTTTTAGGAGAGCCAAGTAAAATTAACACAAAATATATAAAATATTTTTTATTATATTTCTATATTTTTTTTTTATGTAGTATAAAACAATCTAATATTAAAATCTACAATAAAAATAAAATACTTTTAATACAACTTATATATTAAAAATATATATAATATGTCAAGAACATGTCATCATAATAAAAAAAAAATTAAAAATACGTTAGAAATCATTCAATTATTATTTTTTTTTTTTATCTATAATAAAAACATGTCATATTATATCATTTTATTTTATATTAGATATATTTAATTTTTAAATTAGATTAAATTTTGTAGAGGGGCCAAAATAATTTTTAAATAGAGGACCAACACAAGATAAAATTAATATTTATTCTACTAAATTATAAACAAACTAGCCTATATTATTTTTTTCTTTAAAACATATATATTTTTATTTTTATTTTTTTATTTTTAAGCCCTCTACCCCAACATAGCACTGCTACTGCTGATAGAGCAGGCCGCCGAAAAAGCCAGTTGAAAGCTTAATAAACCAATGTTGAAAGGCTGCGCTGTTGAGTTGGGCTTTATTTTACTGTTGGTTACCATGGTGGCCCACTTCTGCTCATTCAGGATTACCACTGGCCGACCTGGCCATGTGAGTCCAACTTGAGTAAGGATGAAATTGTGAAGATCCAGACCCTTTGGGCCGATAAAGTCATGTTTCTATCTCAGTCGGCCTTTTTCTATGGAATAGACTGAGCCACGTGGACTAAAAGAAAAATCTTCAACCTTCAATAGAAGCAACATCTCCATTGATATGTTATTTTATTTTCAAATTGACGCGTAAAACCGTAAAAGATATCATTCATGTAATTTAAATAATAAAAATGTATTTATTTAATTTAAAAATTAATTATTTTTCTCAACTAAAAAAGAAGTGGAGATAGCCAACGTAGAATAAAATTTATATTATAAATATTATTCTATATATGTAAAAAAAAAATGATAGATATTATATATGTAAAAAAAAAATGATAGATGCAAACATAAATTTACAAGCGGTATACAATAAATTTTAAAAAATATATATATATGAGATTTATTTAAAAAAATTAATTTTTTAATAATAAATTAATTTTTTATTAAAATAATTACATGCCACTTGTAACTCTACAATCATATGTAATATATATAAATATCACAAACTTCCTCAATCGTGCGGTACTTATGAAGCGGTAAAATTTCTTAATTGAGCATAAAATATGAATTTTGTCGCCCTTCAAGTTCTAGAGACGCGTAAGCTATTCGTATTTATTCTCAATTTCCACGAGGCGAAGCCCGCAAGACGGGGGGAAGAACAAAAATTTCAAACATAAGACCGATAAAGGTCAAAGAAAGCAATCTGAGTTAAAACCAGATATAATATGATCAAAAGCACCAAAGCCTCAAGAACCACAGAATCATAAATTAATATTACTCTACCTACCATGAAGAAGCTGATCTGCAAGAAAGGCCAGGTGCACCCTTCACTGCCGTCCATCTCCGACCATTTGGCGGTGCTCCCAGCGACGATCCTAACCCTCACTGCGGCCCTCTCGGCTGAAGACAAAGAAGTCTTGGCCTACCTCATCATCATCTCAAGCTCCATTAACAATAGTACTTCTAGCAACTTTTCTGGTCATACAGAAGCTGTTAATCATACAAGTCATGTTACTGATCAATTAGGTAATACTGATTATCATAGTAGTTGGGGAGATCACACTCCAATGTTTGGATGCAACTGCTTTAGGTGTTATATGAGTTTCTGGGCAAGATGGGATGCATCGCCTAGCCGTGAACTCATACACGAGATAATCGAAGCTTATGAAGATGAGCAACTGGTTAAGAAGAAGAAGAAGAAGAGGAGGAGCGCAAAGATGAAGAAAGAGAGAAAGAATATAGAGAGCGACGAGTTAAAGGGTGGTGATCATGATCAGGAAGGCTCCGGGAATAGATCGGCAATAAGCCGGGATGAAGTCAATGAGTCGGTCCCGGTACTGGATGCGACCGGCGGCAGTACCAATGGTGTTAAGGTGACCGGCGATCATGGTACTGACGTTAGCTGGGTGGGGATGAAGGGATCTGTGAGGAAGATTGCGAGTTTCATAGGAGAGAAGATTTGGGCAGGTGTCTGGATTAATTAATTAGTTAGTTTTCGGGCACAGATAAGTAATTTATTTTCTTTTCTTTTCCTCCAAACTTTTTTTTTTTCCCCTCTCTGTAACCATGCAGCTGCATTAAGTTGCGAATGATTGGACTGAGATAAATGGGTTTTTTTCCCCTTTCTGGGTTTTAGATATCCTTTAATTAAGCCCGTGATTCTTTGTTCTAGCTAGCTTATAATAATTGCTTAATTAACTAGTACTTGTCAATGGTGTGTATTTTTTTAATGTCATGTTTCCTTGTTTAATTCTCATATAATCTGTATATAAGGTCCGGCTTAATATAACTAGCTAATTGGGATCACGGAGAAGTATTAATTTCCATAACCTTTTCCTTAATTTTATTCAGCTCCCTCCTGCAGCTTTCTCAACATTACATGCAAAGTTCCTACTTATTTTCGTTTACTGGCCTTTAGATCATATATATATATATTATATATATGGAGCATATTCATCAAGTCGGTTTTTTTTATAATTATAATTTCTTGCATGCTTGCTTTCTTTCTTTTTGTTTTTTCAATTGATCATCACTTCTAGCTTATTAAAAATTGCAGATCAGAAAATGAGCTAGCTAGCTAATTGCAAAATGAGAGATATAGCTATAGCACGCGTCCAGTATGAATTAATCCAATATTAATCAATTAGGATTTTGGGTTTGAAATGGTCTATGGTCAAAATATTCCTTCCGCGTTCACCACATGCAGCTGGACAAGCTCGCACGTGACTGAGACCACGACTATTCTTCGTACGGACGGACGTAGATTTTAGAATAGTCAAGATGATCATGTATTATTCGATTTTTGACTAATAATTTTAAAAAATAATATTTACAATTGTAAAATGTACTGTAAGTGTCATTACTGAATCGATTTGAAAAAAAAAAAAGAGTAAAACATAAAATTCATATAAAAAAAAAATTAATTCTTTTTATAATAGATACTATTCTTTAAAATAATTATGCGACGCTAATATATTATACAACTATATGTAACATTAATCCTCAATAATTTAACCAAGTATATCCAGTTCTTCGCTAGTTTGAACTTTGCATGCGACCCAGCTTGCATTAATTTGCACACAATAGTAATCAATATTAGCTAGGTACTGCATCAACTAACATTAATTATACATTAATCAACCAAGCTGCTATTAACGTACTTAAATTCGAATACAATTTATAAGCTGGTCATCATGATCACTAGTCACAGGACTTAACAATATCCATGATCGATCAGATAAGACCAAATGACTGCCACATTATCATAGCATATTGTAGAATGTAAAATATATCTGCCAATCACTATTTAATTATAAACCTAGCTAGCTAGAACGATCGATTCCCATTAGGGCTTTATGTCGACCTTGCATATGTTCGTTTCCTATTCGATAGATCATGCCTGAAACACATGCATAAAGCTAGCTAGGCATGCAGTAGCATTTTAAGCTGATTACAATTATTCATGATACATATATGTCTATATATATAGAGAGAGAGAGGGGAACTGGTGAATATATATATAACTAATTAATTAGACAACAAATATTTATTAGATATTGGAGTCCATGGCCATAATGGTGCTGAGATTCATGGGGTTCATGTACTCTGAAGAACCGGTCATTATCTCCTGCGCGATCAGGCGGTTTGCACGTTCTGATGGATGGAAAGCGTCCCAAAATGCGTAGATGTCCCGGTTCGGACATAAGTTTGACAGCGGGTTGCATGTTCCTATCCCATTATAGGGGCCTTGCCCACAGCATGCTACTTTTGATGTAACAAACCCTGTAAAATATCAACCCATTAAACTTATAAAAAGGATATTCTTGATACTCATTTTTCACAATATCATAACTACGTACTCATGTTTGACAGTTTTCAGGTCGAGACTTTTTATGATTTCGAATAACATGATTGTAAAACAATTACATATATGATGTTAAATTATCGATTATGTTCAGAAAATAATGAATTAATTATAGTTTAGATAAAAGGGCTAATACCCAATTAGCAAATAGAGATTAATTAATCATGCGTGGAGGCAATTATATATATGGGTTTGTTCAATGATTTTACTGTTCATATGAGAGGCTTTAGCTGCAGCCCAACTACAGCTAATATTTTTTCATATATATATATATATATATGAGAACTGCTGGGCCGCAGTCTCTTTATGCTTAGCCCAGCAAGCACACACTCATATAAATTTTTATTATTTATATAAACAGTAAAAATTTCACCATATGTGTTGCTGAGTTGTAGCATACCGGAGCTGCAACCCAAATTTATATATATATGAGTAATTAAGTAGGATGCAGGGTGCAAAAAGCAAATTACCGAAACTTTGGGGACTGTTGATGAAGTTCATGTTCATCTGGAAGGCATTGGCAGCAACAAAAACATCTGCGCCGACCTCACTGTTGAGTTGTTGTATCATTTGGACGAGCTCCGGGTTGAAAATTCCAGCAGCCTGTTGTAACTCTTCTGCACACTCTCCATTCCTGCTCCTCATGGCTAGCTCTGCCGGCACACACCCCAATGGCCCTGTTCCCGTCACCAACACTCTTCGGGCTCCCAGCTCGTATAGCCTCTAAAATATCAATGATTCAATATAAATGGTGAGAAAAGCCCAAATATTATTTTATAACGTTAACTAGAAATTAGCCCGATTGCATGAGTGTTTGAACAGAATTAAATTGCATGCATCTTTTACCTTGCATTTATATATATATATATATATATATATATATTTACCTTGCAATTTTGCCCTTTTCCAAATAATATACCAAATCATGGGAAATACAATACAAGAATGTCATTTTCGATATCATCTTCGAATTAGTAATTTGGCATTATGTATGATCTTCCATGGAACAGACGAGAAACGTTAGGAAAACCAAAATTAGATTGACACTCTAGCTAGTACGGATGCCAAATGAACCAAGTAATTAAAGAACGGAGAAAAATAAATAATAAAAACTTTACAATAAAAAATAGTATTACAATCTATGGATCTAATATACTACTTCATCAAATCACGTTAGTTTTATAAATATAATTTTGTAAAATATCTTTATAATTAAAACACTTCTAGTAGCACATCCAAATCCCAAAAATCAAACGTTTTCAACATGGAGCAACGAACCAATCATGAAGTACATATAAAATCAGTATTAATGCTATCTCATAATAGCTTTGAAAAAAAGTGTGGTAATTCAATATTAAAAAAAAATTATATAATGTTATGTTTTAATCACTTTTTTTAAAATAATATAATATATATTGAAATTACCTGCAGAATTTTCCGGTACTCAGAGATGAGGTAGCGGGAGAAGTCCGGGATAGAGAATTGGCGTGATCTTGCTGAGAAAGGTGTCAAGAAATAGTTGTTAACAAAGTCGTTACCACCAAGAGTCATGAGGACAAGCGCATCGTTCACCAGCCGCTGTGCCTGGGCTTCTCCGACCAGTGCACTCAACCTTTGCTGGTACTGTTGGAACAGTTCAAACTGCCTAAACATTCTTATAATGCTGACCTGCGAATACCCCAAAAACAAACAATAAAAAAAAAAATAGATCAGATAAACATAATTAACCTAGCTTGAACCCTTTTAAGTTTTTCCTGCACAACTGATCGAAGCCCATGCAGATACCGGCCAGACAGTGTCAAAAGTCGATCCGAGTGTCGCCTTTAATTTGTGTAAACTTGTATGTCATAATATTATCTTGATGTCTAGAGTCCTAATAATTAATCTTCTTGCAGGTAGAAGTCAAAAAGGCAACTTTTCATGAGTTTGAATAAGGAAATATTTCTCAAGTTCTTGTGCCAACGTTCCACAATATTTTCACTTTTTTTTCTTACCTACGTATGAAGTATATATTAAAGTAGAGCTATATACAAGTAGCCAAAAATGGTGGAAAAAGTACAACCCAAGTGAAACCTGGATAACTGGCTTTGGAAATATGGAGATCGATCAGAAAGATCAGAGGAGACGATCAGGGGAATTAATCTCTTTCCCAGCTTCCAAGTACTGTCTGGTATGCAAAGATGTGTAGCAACACAAAATATAAAATCTTATTCATATCTTTCAGCTCCCACCCCAAAAAAAAAAAAAAACACCTGCTGATCTTCACCTTGGTCACGTTTCCACAAACATTGCCTTGAACTGTCTTTTTAGGTTGGCTGGTCACCGACTCACCGACATGTTTATAGGGCAATTGTGCCTCTTAACTCAGCTAATTAGAAGATTGGACCTGGACGGACTGGACTAGTTTATTGGCTTCATTATCCTTTGTTAATTAATGAGGTATTTATGTGAACTTAATTATTTACTTTAATTAATGAGGTATTTATTGGGAACCTAATTTCATCCCCTTCTTCGTATTTATTTTTAATTTAGGCGATCTTGGTCATTGTAAAAAGCAAAATCCTAATTAATTGGTAGGCAAGTAGGAAAGAAAAAAGGAAATTAATAATCCGTGTGTGCAGGGTCCTACCATCATAACACTCTCTTCCCTCCCAAGTTCGACCAATTAAGTAGAAACAGTACTATTACCACCAACCCAAACTTATTTCCCTTGATCACCATCCTCTTCATGATTTCCGGCCATTATTCCTTTCCCTGGCCGCCTTCTCGATCTCTTAATTAGTCCAAATGTGAAAAAGGTTAGTTAGTTAATTAAAATTACTTACAAACTGAATTCCAGTGTCATTGAGGATTCCAATGCCAGCAGAAGCAAAGTTGGCACCGACTAGTAATCTTTGTCCGGTGAGCTCCGGACTCAAGTATGGCAATGTGGGCTCTGACCCAATCTGCTCGCCTAATAAGTACACATTAACACATTTTATGTGTTAGCTCAACGAAAACCACCATCCATGCTTGAAATTAAGTTCTTTTTAGCTAGAAAAATAAAATATGAGAAAATTAAATGGAAATTAAAACTCACTAAGAATGTCGGGAAGGTTTAAGCCATTGGAGAAGCGGCCGGTTGGTCGGTGTGTGGGGTAATCGATGCCATAAGGTGGAGAATCGGCACGTGCAGTGGTTGCTAAGTAGTTGTTGTTACCATTATCTACAAGTGAATCTCCGAACACGAAAAACGCACGAGCCTCTGCTTGAGGTAATGGAAGTAGCTGTAATGCCCCCAGTGACAGCACCACTAGGGCAATAGTACTCAGCTTGGCGGTCATGACAACAACCCTACTCCTAGGACTTGACATAGAAACTTTTAATATTGTGGGCATATCTTTTGTGAAGAGAGGAGAGCTGTGGGGATCGTTTTATAGGGATAATAAGTTTGTGATCGGCATGATGAACATCGATCCCCACAATCTTTTTCTTTTGATGTAACGTTTATATAGAATGCCTAATAAATGGACCTTTTTCTATTTGCTCGAGAAAGGGATATTGAACGTTATGCTAGAAAGCTAGCTAGCTAGGAGCTGGTTTTTGTAATGATGGATATGGATTTGGGAGTTGTTGGCTTTATTAATGATCACTATATACACACGCATATATATATATATATATATATGAGATCAGATCATCATTATGTTTTCTCAAGTCTAATCTACTACTCTATAGATCCCTTGGGCCTTGTGTCTGAGATATCAAAAAAATCTGGTCAAACTTAAGAACAAAATGTATCAAATATGGCCCCGATACGTGTGCATGCAGTTATATTTTCATGTAGGAGGATATATTATATATAGAAGGAAAATGCTATTTGTTGGTATTTTTTTATAACATTTATTTTCTTACCGTTGCTTTAAGTTTTTCTCTCTCTCATGATTTGTTGATTTACTTATTTTACCGGATCTGTGTGTTAGTTAATAGGATGACGTTAAGAATAAATATATTTATTATTTTCTTTTTTATCATCTTTTTATGACGTGTAATATTAGAAAATAAAATAATAAATAATCTTTAATTATTTAATATTATATTATAAAATAATAATAAAATAATAAAAAATAAAATGATAAATAGCATTACTTTAACATTAATATTCTTGATGGCCTTCTTTGTTCTTTTTGCTTGTAATACGTTAAAACCCTTTGTCAATTTATTTTGATTAATAGCTAAAGTTGCTTGATAACAAAAACGGCTACTTTTTTTGTGGTTGAACTATGGCTAACCTGGGTGTCGTCCATCTAGTGGTTGATGGAATATATTTGGTACGGAATAACAAAATGCATTAATATGCATTTTGAAATAATAACAATATATAGTGCATCACGGAATTAAATACTTTTGGGTTTACTACAAGTAAAATAGTTAGTTATTTCCTTGACTATTTTTTATTAAAATGAATTTATTTTTATTATAAATAAATATTTTTGTTAAATAACTCCCATAAATACTCATCTTTGTTGTCGTCGGTTCACAAATGTAAACGTTGCCTATTTGAGCATTTAGCTATGATTTTCATGATTTCACCTGTTTTTTTTTTTTGTTTTATTCTTTCTTATCAAACACGTAAATGACGATCTTGGTGACGCTGTAATATCCTAACAAAGGCGATGTTGATCAACGTCTTGTAGTCATGATCAGTCTGCATGCAGCTTAATTCCCTTTCTCGTCGGCTTTATAAACTCGTATCTGCATCATACATGTCAACAAACGTCATGAATCTTCATCGATCATTATCTAGAATTTTCTCTGAAATTTATTACAACAGAAAGCCAACCATGATATATACCGCGCGAGAGGGTACTGATCTCTCTCTCTCTCTCTCTCTCTCTCTCTCTCTCTCTCTCTCATACTAATCGTACGTAGGACACGTGAACCCACTCATGATATGCGCGCTCAGGGTCATATGCAAGGTTATCATTACGCAAAGAAAAAATCTATTCATCTTTTTACTATTTACACAACTTCCACATACCATATATTATTTTATTTTATTTTTAATTAAATATTTAATATCTAAATAATGAATAAAAAATTAAATTAATTTAAAAAGAAAAAATTCAAAAAAAAATTTAAAAAATTTAAAAAATTTTAAAAAAAATAAAAAATGATAATATGTAGAAATTAGGAAGTTGTGTAGAAGTGCTCTTATGCAAATATATGTTGCCACGTTGGTAACTCATGTATATACATGAGTCCATGACCAGCGGTCCAGCAGCTAGCTTATTATTTGGTAAATATTGATATTTTTAGGTGGATCCGGGTCGAATCCTTACAATTAGTTAAATTTATACACATGCATGCAGGCAAAGTAGAAAGGAACATAAGAAGATCTGTCGTTCTGAACAAACAAACATAAACTTTTCACTCATATGACCTTTTACGTACATGATCTGATACAAATGTTGTCATTGAAATATGCAGCTTGTATTCATGAGAACTTGTTAATTAATTTGAGACAGAAGTTGGTATTTTTTTCTCAGGGTTTGGCTATATAATATGGTCATGTTCATGATCATTAATATATTCCACCCAGAGGCGGAACCACTCAAGCCTTTGACCCTCCTAAATTTTTTTAAAATGTTCATTTAGTATAAAAAAAAATTAAAATTTTTCTTTACATAATTAAAACTGTCTCTTCCAATATTCAAATTTTCAAAATTTTTATTAAAATTATTCTCCCAATATTTTTTTTCCTTTTCTTATTTTTAATTTCCTCATATCCCATCAAAAGAAAGAATAATGATTTTATTTTCTTTTTGTTTGTAATGGTCTATAATTAACAAAGTATAAAAAATTTAGGAAATTTTATCTTATAAGATAATTTATAAATATGTATTTTATTTATATAATTTTATGCTCATACATCATCTCCCAAACACTAAACTCTAGTTTCGCCCATGATTACACCCCTTACAATATGAGAGATAATACATGTTCTGTATACGACGAATCTAATTAAATTGCGCCTAACTTGACGGCCAGAAGATTTCAAAGTCAATCATTTAATTTTCTTTGATCTGGAAGAATCATATATGATTCCAAGCAAAACTTCTCTCCCTTTCCCGTCGATCGAGTGTTTACCACATACAAATTTTGATTACCGATAAGAATATTGCCTTTATTTATCATCATGAAATTATTAGGTTCTCCCATATGTCAAGCCACGAAAATAAATTGCTTTAGTATGTTGTGATCTTCTTTACTGCAATACACCCTAGCAGAGTATTAGTATTGACTCCATTAAAATATTCTCTTTTAAAATTTAATAAAAAATACAAGTTTAATAAAAAGTCAACACTTTCACATTCATGATTTTACATTATCTTCATCATTAGATTCATCAAAATAATAATATAATATACAATTCATAAAATTAACAAAAATATATATAGATCTATAATTTATCCATCCAATTACAAACATATTAAAATGAAATAAAAAAGGAAATAAAAAAAATATTTTAATGGGTGAATAGTAATTTTTCAAATATGATAGATGATATTCAAGTATTGAAATTGAAATTTGAGTCGATAGATTTTGATGAATTTAATGTAAAGTCATTTTAAGTAAAATTATTAAATTTGTATTTGATAAATCTAATTATAGGTTTAATGCCAATGCCCTAAATCTGCATGAGTCCTAAAAAAATTTTATGCACTAATATTATTCCACCAAAGATTTAAATCTAAACTGACAATTAAATCTAACTCATAATCCAATCAAGGTTATTTTTTCCAAAGATTTAAGCGAGCTGATCATGCACGATGAACGAGTTAAATTTACGCGTACGGTACGATGTTGTCTAAAAATTATATAAATATATTAATCCACTGTTCATTTATTATATTTGTCGGCAGAAGACCGTAGATAGAGATAAAGGTTAACAGCCATGTGAAAAACATAAATGTGAGTTACTGATCAAAACCCACCCCCCCCCCCCCCTCTCTCTCTCTCTCTCTCTCTCTCTCTCACTGATTTATGTTTGAACTTTGAATAGGGTTGCGCAGGTGGGGGTAATTACTGACTCCAACTACCTTATACAGAAGTGAACAGTACTGAACGTAATGAGCAAAAAGGAGAGCTTTCAGCCTCAAAGTCTTCGTGACATGAGTTGATCACTATATACTATATATATATATATATATATATATATATGCTTTCGAGTCAATGTTCAGGCTTCTGTATTCTACAATATTGTTACGAATCCAGTACAATAATGGCATCGAACTTCGATCTGATTAGCTGATTCATTAATCCATATTATATATATATATATACATATATATATTTATATATATGTAACATGAATGAATTATTGCTAGCAAAATGTATCTGTCTTCAACCTTGAAGTGGTAATATCTTAATATGATGGTGAGCCATCATTTTCGGTGGAGTTATCCCAGCATGGTAGTAGTAGTACCGTCTGTAATATTATTAAATGTATTTTTAATAATATTAAATGTTAATAATATAATAAAAATACTTTATTTATAAAAAGATTATATTAAAATAATCTTATAAATTGATGTGATTTTATATAATATTTTATAATAAAAATCTGACTATTATTTAGGAATGATTTTATATAACAGAGATAGACACACAATTTTACGTGGTTCGGCAAGTGCCTACGTCCACTGATATTTGGGGATGAGAATCCACTATAATAGGTCTTTTTACAGTCTCTCATAGCTCACTCTGTACGGGAAAAATATACATAAATATGTGAATAAAATCTGCTGGTTGAAACTCTTGGATAAGGCTTAAGAAACTGATTTTAGGGAAAAAGAGGCTGCTAAAATCATTCCAGCGAGAGGATCTCTGAGCTGGAAGGGCTTGGACTAGAGGATCTCCGAGCTGGAAGGGCTCGGACTGGAGGCGTCCGAGCTGGTGGTGTTCGTTCGTGGTTCCTGAGTAAGGGAAATTCGAGAGGTTGAGATTCGAGTGCAGTGGGCGACCGCCCTAGGGGTCATCGGCGGATCAGCCACCCACCAGCGAGGTCAAACAAGGCTAGTGACTTCTATGGAGTTGCCGAAGAGCCAACCATGTCCCAACGAGACTGGGCTTCCCGATAGGGGCTGTGCGGAAGGGTGTAGAGCCACCCTACGTTTTTTGGTGAAACATTCGGTCGGAAACGGCGTAGTCTATCTCAGATGACGCCGACGACGTCCTCCATAGCCACCGAAGTCCGGCCATGCAGTGGCAGCTTTGGTTTGGGTGGTCTCACCGTTCAGGTGAAAAAAGCCCGATGGAGGTGCCTCCGGCGAATGGGTAGTTGGCACCCACCTTGCTGGAGGCAGAAACTACCAGCAGTCCTAGTTCCGATCGCCGGTAAGCCTACCCCGCTGAGACTCAAGCGGTGGCTTGAGTGACATGAATGGCGTCCCGACCCCAAGCACTAGGCACGGGTCATGAGACAAAGCCATGCATGGCACTGTTTGTGCCATGCACGGCACATGTGCGATCAAGGGATCCCACGTGCACGTGGGGCTGTGTAAGCTTCGTGCAGCCCTAGCTGGGCACCCTCGTATTGTGCACGGCACTGTGCATGCCATGCACAGTAGACGCAAGAAATGTATGGTACTGTACACTTAAGTGCATGATACCCTTAGCCTACAGTGTTCGAGTTCCAACATTTAAAAGTGTGTTATATTTGTGAATCTTGTGAACAAGTGGTATCTTCGGTCGAGAAGATAAAAGAAATATATGGTCCAGCATAAGAGCTCAAGACCGACCGAGTTGATCAAAAATATAAATAAGAAGGAGGTGGTCGAGCACACTTATCTGGAGAAAATCTTTGCCGAGTCGGTCAGAAACTTTTATTCAGTGGGCTGAGAAGTCATCTTTCTTCCACCTCCGACTTCTCGGAATCCCATAGACGGCGTCACTATTGAAGCCATAAAAATCGGCCAACAAGTCGGGGTGAGGGAAATAATTATTTTTAACCCACTAGTGCGAATTGGGTTTTGTTCGAGATTGTTTGGGGCTCCCAGCGAGGTTCCGGCGGAGCCGTGCATACGTGAATATCAGATAAAATAAATAGAGATAGACACACAATTTTATGTGGTTCGGCAAATGCCTACGTTTATGGGTATTTGGGAATGAGAATCCACTATAATAAGTCTTTTTACAGTCTCTCATAACTCACTCTATACAGAAAAAATATACATAAATATGTGAATAAAATTTGCTGGTTGAAACTCTCGAAAAAAGCTTAAGAAGCTGATTTCGGAGAAGAAGAGATTGCCAAAATCATTCCAGCGAGAGAGAGTCCAGGGGGGCCCTTTTTTTCATCTGTTCGAGCCCTTTTATAGCCAAATTTTGGTCAATACGGTCAGATATTTGTTTTGCGTGTCGCAGTCGACTTCTTGCTCGACGTCAATTAGTTCCCATCTTTTTCCTATTTCTTTCTTTATTTTCCTGATAGCCTCCATCACCCCTAGTCAAATCTTGTCTATTTTGTCGTTATCTTCGATAGATATTTGTATTGATTTCATCCCTTCCACCCATAATGAGGAAGATTTGAGATTGGGAATAATATTCCTTCATATTTAGGAGAGTATTATTCAATTTACTATATTTTATTAAAAATAAAATTATAATATAAAATAAATTAGTAGAAAAAGTAATAAAAAATTATAGAATAATATTATTTTAATAGATAAAAAAATATAAAAAATAAGATGTAGCAAATTTTTTGAAAATAGTTAAAATTTAAAAAAAAATTATGAAGAGTGAGTTATTTTATTAAAATTTGAAAAAAATTATAAGAGATCAACCGGATGTGAATGCTTGAAGATGACTAAAATTTAATAAAAACAAAATTTAATAAGTAAAAAATTTAATTAAAAATTGAAAAAAAAATTTAGAAAAAGAGACGTGAATTCTCTAAATCATGTACGACGTTAGGGCTAGATTAAAAACATTTGGCAACATCGATGGCACCCGCCCGGTCCCCCCGACCTGCAGTATTGGATAAGTGCACTGGTGGGCTGAAGGTCTGATAACACTCAACTGTTACTCCATCCCTAGTCCTTAGCTAGCTAGCTAGCTAGCATATGCATGCAGGCAGATCAGTATCTACAATTTTCCCCCGCTGGTGAGTAACTTCCTGTCCCTCTGTCCCTCTTTTATCTATTAATTATTGGTGACAGATCTCAAGACTCATCAATATTTAGTAGGATGCTGTCCTTTTTATGGGATTGCTCAGTTGTCACTTATCAGTGTCTGAGAAGAGATGTGTCCTCATCCATTTGTCCGCCAAAACACAACATCTTCGATCTTTTTTTTTTTTTTTTTTTTTCTGTTTTTATTGGGGGCGTTGTGGTCTTTCGCCCTGGCATTCCTGCAGTGAGATGAGGTTAAGGGTACGTTAATTTTAGGTAATAAAATGAGAATTTTTTTTTTTAATTTTCTTTGATAAAATAATTTTTGAATTTTGAATTTTTGAATTTTTGAATTATTTTACAAATTTCAAAATAAAACATAAAAATTAATACAATTTTATCAAACCTCAAAATAAATAATAATAACAATAAATTATATATGTTCAAATATTAATATTTTATACTATTCTTATTTAACTTTCTTCTCTATCATTTTTTAAATTCTAATAAAATATCTTAATTTGAATTATTTTACTATAATTTATAAAATTAGATGGTACTCAAAGTGTCCAAACAATTCCTAGTTTTTTTTAAGTACTTCGCATTAAATAGTATATATATATATATATATATATATAAGTTATATAATATTCTGGTGTAGAACATATAAAGTACTTCCACATTCTTGGGAAAGATGTCTATTTACTTAATACTTGTGATCGATGTGTATTACATTCTATTATATAGTGATTGGAACTAGAAGCACGGATATAAACAACTTAAGACTTTGGTTGTTGGCCGGGCTTATTGCATAAATTAATTTGGGCATTGATTTTCTACATGGGAGGCATGCAATATTAAGGGCAATCAAGGAAAGGTAGCCAGCATTCTAGTATAGCAAGGTTGAGCATGCAACAAGATGATGATTCAGGTACTAATTCCGATCGAAGTACTGCTAATTATAAACTGGTTTTCCTTAAAAATATAACTAGCTAGCTAGCCATTTGTACTGTTGCTAATCTAGCAATCAGAGTAACCAAATTAACTTAGATTTTGTCGAGATAATTAATTATGTTTTATGTATATATAACTAGTCCATGCATGCTCTTAATTCGTAACACTTGTTTTTGTCAGTATTGATATATATATATATATATATATATATATATATATATATATATCTGGGTTGATTAATGGGACATCTAATTAAAAAGAACAAAAAAAAAAAACTCTTTTAATTATATATGTTCATTATAAAGATATATAAACAAAGAATCAGAGATATTATGAAATGTGGCTGAGATATTGTTTCTGAGTATCAATATTTTCATGCTTGGTTGACCATTCAGAGAAGTATATTTTCAACTGGAGATTAATAGCTACATCCACCAAGCTGATAGCTAGTACATAGCGGCCGGTGGCCGAGTAATAGTTATATATATATATATATAGAGAGAGAGAGAGAGAGAGAGAGAGAGAGAGAGAGTTGTGCTATTATGCATCTTCAATTTGTTTATTTGGTGTGGCTCTTAGTACAAATTGCACTTTTCTGTTTTCTGTTTTTTATTTCAAACATCTTTTAAGCATATTTAAACATTTTTTAAAATAAGAAAAATTAAGCAAAAATATATAACCTATGCATTAAGAAATTTTAAATTAATTAATTAATTAAATGCATGAGTGGTCAAAACGGGAGAAATTATATAACCTATGCATTAAGCAATTTAAAAAAAAAAATTAAATGCATGAGTGATCAAAATAAGAGGACAAAATGAGGCGGGATATATATAAGTAGCATTATTCGAATATATAACCTATGCATGCAAACACATTATTATTTGATTTTGATTGTACTAGTGTTAAGTGACTTGCCTTTTAGGTTCTATTTCTATTTAAAACTCATTTCAACTCATTTCATCTCATCTTAAACTCATCATTATATGTAACATCCCGATTTTTTGTGAATGAATTTAATTATATTTTTTCATGATAGGATTTGATGATTTATTCTTTATTTCATTTGAGGTATATAGTGTCTTAGAAAACAAAATAAATAAATAAATAACAGAGAGATTTTCTAAGAATTTGGTCTGAAACCTTTAAACCTAGGCCCTTACCCTTGTTTGAGGTGTAATGGAATTTGACCCAAGAGTTAAGATAAGGCCCAAGAGATCTAAGAGAAGCCCATAAGGTAGCTGTCCATGGGGAAGACACCTAAGGGACCTTTTGAGTTCTTTTAGACAAGTGGCAAGTTAAGACTTCTAATCTTTTAAGTTTCCAATGAGCATCTTGCATAGAAATTTGAAAAAATGGATTTGAAAGAATTTTGGAGAAGAGAAAAGAGTGGTAGGTGTGTAGAGGGTTGAGTGGGGATTGGAAGAGCCCCTGGGAAATGATAACCTTCACATGCAGTATTTGTGTCAAGTGGTATCCCCATATGGAAAGTTCTGTGAATTTTCCAAAATGTCATTTCTAGAATTGTGTCTTAGGCTTGAATTGGAGGTTAAAAAAGTAAATATAGGGGGAGAGAATTTTGACCATGAGGAAGAGAGGAAATCCAAAAAGGTGTATGCTTTTTTGGCTTCCCAAGCAAATCTCTCCATATTTTGGAAAGATTTGGAAGAAATCACCACGTGTCTTATATGTATTGGTACATGCTTTGAAAGGAAATAGGGTATAAAAGGGGTCTAGCCAAAATTGAGGAGGTTTTTCCTCATTTCTTTTTTGTCTTTTCATCTCCTTAAGGTTCAGCCAAGGCACCCTCTCTAAGCACTTCTTTTTTTTTTTCATTTTCTCACTGACCAAACACATTCATATGTGATCCCTTCGTTTGTTTTTTACGCGAATCTTTTGGAACCATCATCTACTAAAGGTAAGTGATCTATGAACTCGTTTTTAGAGCACCATGCACGTTTTAAGAGAGTTCTTCTCTAAGGTTTCGGCCCTATAAGTTTCTTTTTTTATATATACACATTTTTATGAAAAACTAGGATTCTAGTTATTTTACAATGAAACTCTAAGATTTTCTTGAGTTTTTCAAACAAAAAATAATATTTTTCTTCTAGATTTCAAATCTAGGAATTTTTGAGTTTTAAATCTTAATAACGATCATTGATTGGATCGGGGTCAGTTCTTAAAATTATAATTATACATTATTTAAGTATAAGGAGTAATGTGAGTTATAAGGAGAATTTTGTGAGTTATAAGGAGTAATGTCAAAAGCCCAATGATCTTTTTTGGAAAACAAACACCAATTTTTCTTCTAGATTTCAAATCTAGGAATTTTCGAGTTTTAAATCTTAATATTTTCCTTTGATTTGTTTTCAGATTTTTTACTTGTATTTTTTGAATACTTTTGTCAGTATACTCCTAACCTAACTTTGATATTATTTGTATATATTGAGTGAACTTGTTTGTTGGTTGTTAGCTTTACTTTTTCTTGTTTGCTTATTGGATTATTTCTATATTCTCTCAAAATTTTGTTAAGATTTTAGCTTAGGGTTTAATCTAGAAATATTTGATGGAGTATGGTAAATACTTGAGAAAAATATGATATAAGGAGACATAGTGGTTCTCGGCCAAGATGTTTGGGTCATGAAATGATTGATTGATTGATGAAAATTAAATCCTTGGGAGCTTATATGTTTCGGTTATGGTAAGTTTTGAGAAAAATATTAGGCTTTTGACCTTTGTTTGGTAATATGATTTTTGACCTAATTCTTTGGGTGGTTTATCATGAATTTATAATCATTGGTTACCTTGATACATGGTTTCGAGTATAAGCATGATTTAAGGATTAGGTCTTGTTATGTTGGGTTATTGAAGAAAATAAAGCAAATGAGCATCCTAGGTTTTCGGATAAGGCCTATTATGGTTTTGTTATAGAATTTTAATGTTCTTTAAAGAGATGCGCGAGTTAATAAAAAGAAAAGAGAATGAAAACTAGGGTCTTTGACCCATGTGTGTTTCGGCCTTACCCCTCTAGGGTTTGGATTGATTTGATTTGATTGTTTCTTTTTTAACTTGAATAAGCATGATTTTTTTGACATATAATTATGTTTGAGCATGATCAAGACACAATTTGGAAATGCATGTTTTATATGTCTCATGAACTACATAATTTGCATAAGAAAGTCTCAAGTTGCATGCAAGTCCATCTAAGTCACAAATTTCATGTCTTTGGGTCACTGTGTTTTACAAAAGTAATAAGTTAAGAATTTTTTTATCAGAACTCCAAAGGTTAGGACGGGGTGTGGCCTTAGTGAAACTTTATATTCATTCAAGAGTGACTAAAACCGAGTGAAACTCCTAAGTTGACGAAAAACAGTAGACGGGCCTTGAATGGTTCTTATTAAAGGATTCCGTAGCAAAGTCACACCTAAAACTAGTGGGTACTAAGGACAGTGAATGTGAAATTAGCGAACTGAGATATAAAAATATGATTACGACGTAATCACCTCGATTAAAGTAGTTGTAGAGTGATGACAGTAACTAGTGGGGAACACACGGTACATAGGGAAGTCGTGAAGTACTATCCAATATGTTATATGAAAAGTAATGATAAGAAAGACTATGAATCTAAGAATAATATGAATAAGAAGAATGACACGAAATATTATGAATACTAAGAAATACATGAAAGTTACGAAAAGTTATAATTACGTGTCTAAGTAAGTCAAAGAAGCATGAAAGTTTTTTACGAAAATGCATGATGCATAAGTCAAGTCATAAATCTCATATTCATGATTCATGTATTTGTTTACGTTTACCTTTATATATTTATGATGTTGGTGTTATGTTATCTGTGTGTTTACTGAAATTTCTAAAAATCTCATTCCGATAATTTTAACTGTCATTCCTTTTTTGGGATGGTAGAAGTGCTTGCAGGTATAAATGAATACGCACATGAGACTGATTCCCCAGGAGACCCTAAGGAGTCATGAGGGCTTGACAGAGTACTCTATTTCTTTTGAGGAGGTGACCCCTTTTTGGTACGACAGACTGATGGAGGGTATGCGGTAGAACACGCCTGTGTCGCAAGAAGACCTGCGACCTCGGGGTTGCTGTCTAGTTTCACGCCCTGATGGATCCCTACCTTTCGATGACATTTATGCTTCATTGATGGGGACACGTCGTCGGCAAGGCTAAAGTCTGAGCATGAGTCACTTTCTTTTTGGATGTTGGTATAAGGACGTGAAGTTGGAACCCCCTTCTTAGAGGGCAAGAGTGTTTGTTCTTTTTGAGTATAAGACAATTTTAATTTTAGTATTAAATGATTTGGTTTTTCTCGTGTTTTGGGAACTACGAATTTTATGACTTGATACATTATGATATTTTGCTTTTTGCAAGCTTTTGGGATTTTACTGTAGTACTACCATGTGATGATTGACAATTTATTTTACTTTGCTTATCCTCTTAGAATTGACCTTATTCCGCCGCTATATTTATTGCAAACTGCTAATGAGTTAGGTACATGTATTTTATTTCTGACACAAACAATGAGTATGTAGTCTTGTATTACATATCTTCGACACTTCAGTTTACGTTCATTCCCAAGTATAGGCTGGGGGCGTCGACATTATACTTTTTAAAATTTCTACATAAAATATAATAAAAAATTTAACTTTTTAAATTCTCAATTCAAAATTTTCAAATCCTAAAGCAATAATAATATTAAAAAATAATATTTTATTCAACTTTCATAATTCATCTTAACTAATTTTATCTTTAAATTCAAACGAGTCCTTAATCAATAATTTGAGGGAGTACTATCACACGTATACAAAAAAAAAAAAAAGAACTGAAATTCAAAATTTGCCTAGCTGGCTGATCGATTGTAAATAAATATGAGAAATAATACACACATTATTTTATACAACATTTTGCACAACACAAGTAAGAAAGTGAGAGTATTTCTATAAATTGTTTTACAAAACTAATATCATTTTACCAAAATACCTTCACATTATCACTTGTGTTGTACAAAATGTTGTGTAAAATGATGTGTGTTTATCATTTTCCAAATTGATATTTTTAACACGACAAATTAAGTTTATGAGAAATGTTTAAACCACAAAGATGATCTCATAAAATAATTAAATTTATAAATTGAGATAGATTGATGTGATCATATCATGTTAGATTATAATTAAACTACTTTTTTTTATAGAATAAATCTAACGAATCATATAAAATTATGTCAATTATTTACAAATTTACTTTTATGAAATCTCTTATTTGTAGCTTTAATACTTTTTTAAGTTTATTCAAACACATATATTATACAAGTTTAACTTATTTAATAAACGAGTAATTATGATGACTTTCTTCCAACTTATTTCGGTTATATGTTAAAGAGTTACTTTTTGTCAAATTTTATCTGAATTTAGTTTAATTTTTTTTCTCTATCATAATCCTAATCATATGTTTCACTGGAAATTTTATTATGAACATCGTAATCTAGTCTAACTTTTTCATGAAATTTTCAGTTGTATTAGGATTATGAAAAAAAATTATTATAAATAATTTTTTTAATTATAATTAAAATATTATAAATATTAATTTTTCTTATAGCCACTACATTATACCTTAAAAGACAAAAGTGGCACTACAATCACTCTTGAGATCAGATTCCAAATGCAATAATGTGAGGGGCAGCTCACACACCAACAGCCTCCTCATAAACAGTATAACTACAGTAATAACTACAATAATAATTGTACTATTCATGAGGAGGCTGCCGGTATATGGACCGTCCTTAACACACCTCTTTGTAAATAAAATTTTTGTCTAGGCAGAATTTTTATTTTTAAATTTTTCTTTCTTTTATTTTAAGATAGTTTATATATTTTATATTTTAAAAATAAATTCATAATATTAATAAAAAATATTATTTAATCATTAAATAAAAAAAATATTTTTTAATAAAATATAATTTTTATTTATATTTCTCAAAAGACAATACATGGCGAAAAACGTCAGACGTTCCAGTACGTAGTAGTTAACAAGGATTGATAGCTCAACGCAGTTTTCGGCCATTGAATATCCAGTCTAATTCAAATTGACCTCCTTTTAATTGCAACTTTTAATTGCAAAGCTTAAGGCCTGAGCCTTAGTTGGCTACGTACGTAGGTACACACTTCAACGTGTCTTACATATATATATATATATATATATATATATATAATGACCATCTGAAAGGACAATGCATGCAATGTGCATGGATTCTGCCCGACAAAAACCATCTGATTCGACGCCAATTGTCAGAGAAATGTGCCGCGCTAAATAATAGTAAAAAATATTATCACAAACAGTAGTAAAGAAGTCGAAACCTAAAGAATGGGCTCAACCAAATACAAATCATGGGCTTGAGGATGCTATTCGGCCCAGAAGGCTCTCACTGACCGACGGTGAGGACGAGAATATCCATTTGCGTTTGGGTAAGTGAAAGTATCCAATCCGGATATCCTTTTACCATATTCTCAACGGTCAACAGGCTTTTGGTGGCCTTACTGGAATTCAACCGCTGTGATTGAATTGATGATGATAAATCATCGGTATATTGAATTACAAATGCTTTATCTACTCGTTAGTTTTTGTTATGAGATATATTTTAATTATAATTTTTTTTTATAAAAATAAATTTATAAATTAATGTAATTTGATTTATATTAAATTATAAAAATATTTTTATAGTAACATACCTCTAATATATTATATAAAATTCTATCAATTTATAATAAATTTATTTTTATAATATTTTTTTATTTTTATGATAATAGCACTTCTTAAAATATTTTCAATTCACATAAGAGACTATTGATTATTATATTCTAAAATAAAGAGAAAAATACACTGTTTTCATCTTCCAATGAACTTACATTTTACAGTTTGTTGATTAAGTTTTAAGGTGTATTACGTGAAGTTCAAACATTTTGATAGAAGTATAGAATGTAAATTCGTCCCAAAAAGTTTGTTACCCGCACGCAAAGAGGAATAAAATAAGAGGCATGAAAATACTGAATGGCAAAAGCAATATACCCGCACAATCTCTCTCTCTCTCGCTCTCTCTGAATTCTCTCATTTGTGTTTGTGTTAGGTTTTTCAATTTCGACGCCAATCTTGCCTCTGACTTCTAAAAAGTTTCAATCCCAATTGTTGCAAATGCGACCCAATTGTTGCCACATTTCCTTAGCTTTCGTCCTCAAGGTCCTGAATTTTTTTCAGGCTTTCGTTGGGGTTTCAATCATAGTCTACTCCGTATGGATGCTCAACCAGTGGAGCCACCACGTTCCCATTTCTCCACCACCTTCAGCTCCATCTCCGGCTTCTTCACTCTCTCTTTTCGTCGATTCTGAGTCAGCTTGGGTATCCAACCCGATCACCACAGTCAACCTTGCGGCCGATATCGTTTCCGGGTTCGATGGCGGTTCTGGGCTGGAGCTCGATTTGAATTCGTTTCAGCTTCCCGCTCCTTGGTACTAATATTTTGCAAATTTATTCAGCTTGTTCTATTTGAATGGGAATTCAAATAGATAATGGGTATTAAATGAAGTTCGTACGGATCTCTTGAATTTAATGCTGTAACTATTATCTATATTTTCATCTTAATGTAAGTGGGTCAATGTATTCTTGGTTATAATTGAAGTTCGAAATCAGGAAATTAGCTTAGTTGATTTAATTAACAGTATTTTTTCTTTCATTTTTAACGTTCGATGTGAATGCTTACTATGGTAGATAATTCTGGTCTTGTTTGTTCGAGTGGATGGGTTGTATGTGTTTTCCCGTGGGGCCATAAATATCTTCATTAAATTATGGGTGATGGCGTGCTGTGCTGGGGTCTTGTTGGGTTCTCTTCAGAGGAATTGATTTGATGGGAGCCCGTAATTGATGTTGTGGACATTATGGCATTCACTTCCATAGCTAGTTAGTATCAACTGCAAGTTTGCGATTCAGAGCTTGCAATCTACTTTTGTTCGATGGTGTACCCATGCTTCTCTTGCATTGAGAGTTTGGGACTCCCACGACTATTAATTCGGTGCTTCTTTTCGATGGCAGGTTTATCTACTCTTTCATGGGAGTGGGCGTTATCTTGTGTTTCATTACTCTCATAGGTTGCATAGCTGCCGAAGTAATTCATGGCTGCTGCCTGTGTTTTGTATCCTTTGCAGAATCACATATGAAGTTCTATCTTTATTATGTTTTCCAGCATATGTTGATTAAGGAATCAATCTACTTGTCTCCATGTTCTGAACTAAACTCTTTCTGAGCTTTGAACTTCTGTCGGTCGTATGGAATGCATTTAAGCGCTTAACTTCTTTGGTTTTTGCTTCTAATGCTATTTCTTTCGACTTTTCCTTTAACCTTGTGAAAATCAGTATACTTTCCTCATAACTGTACTCATAGTAATAGAGGCGGCTCTGGTGGCATTCATTGCAATTGATCGTAATTGGGAAAAGGTAATTTTAAAATATGATAATGATATATGCCTTTCAGTAATAGATGGGTGCATTGGCTTCATCCTGCATGATTATTGTAATGAATAAAAAATATGTTTACTACCTCTACAGGATCTTCCAATTGATCCGACTGGTGAATTTGGGAGCCTTCTATCTTTCATTGAAGACAATATTGACATCTGTAAATGGGTTGGTATTGCTGTGGTTGTCATTCAGGTATGTTATTATGCTCTTTATAAGGATGAAATTCATCAACATGTCTTTAATTGCTTGAAACAGATTGAAAAGTCCCCAATGAACTAGGAAGTTGTGAACTTTTCAACATAATTTGATGGTCATAAGGAGAATAATGTATAGTTTGAAACTGTATATGTATCAGAATGCTGGAATTCTTCCTCAACTTGTTTATGTTTTGTGAAACTTTCCATTGAACTATGAAATTATTAGTCGTCAATATAATTTGATGGTCCTATGGACTTAGAGCTGTTGTTAAAAATTTAAGGAGTTCCATTGTAAGAAGTTTACTCTTCATGTAGATATTTTAACGGATAAAATTTTAGTTGAAGTTTCAAATGAATTCACACTTCATACATGAATTTAGAGGAATGAGAGAGTTGTCTATTTCTTAAAGAGCATGAGAATCATGAGAAATATTGAGATGCTTGAGTGTTTTTGAGAATCTTTTATCTGTATTTTTTATTGGGTTTTGTGAAAGGAAACTTTGAATATATTTTTTTAAATATGTTCTGTACTGGGGTTTCTGAAGGTGGTGGATAGGTAGGGTTGAAAAGTTGTTTGAATATAATTGTTTTAGGGTAGTTTTTGTTTTGGTTTTTTGTGTTTTTTACTTTTCACTGAAAGCTAGACAAATGATTTGATGAAAAGTTTAGATATAATTTTTTTGAGATTGGACAATGTTTGGACCGAAGTTGAAAAATATTTTGAAAATTTTGTAAAAAGATTCTAACCAAATATGGCCATAATCTTATAGTATGCAAAAAGATTTGGAAGCTAGATTGAGAGATCCTGTTCTTGAAAGTGCTTGTTTGTTTTGATTGCTTTATTTTAAGGGAGAAAAGTTCTTGCTGTTGTTACTTGTAATTCCATTCTCTTGCATGAGTTTTCCTTACATGTTTATGACAAAAAGTTATACATTAACAATGATGTGTGTTCATCAGAGGTTTTTGGTCCCCGAGTTTCTTTGTATTAGAATAACCTCAAGCGATGGTTCATAAAGCCAAGCCAGTTGTTATTTATGGAAACCGGGTTCCTTTGCTTGGATCTTTTATTTCCTAACATTATTATTTTTTGGATAATTTCAGGCATTATCTCTTCTACTCTCAATAATTTTGCGAGCCATGCTTTCTACTCGGAGACGTGACTTTGATAGTGAGGAAGGCTATGATGGTAGGAGTAGAACTTGGGAACCACTGCTAAATCCACAATCAACGCAACCATCTGTGTCAACCAAGGGTGATGGTAGAGGGACTCACTCTGACATCTGGAGCTCACGGATAAGGGAGAAGGTATCTTGTTTTTAGCCAGTCAAAACTTGGGTTTTATGTACTCATTTGTTTAAATGTGGATGTCCATTTTATGATAGATTAAGCATAGGTTCCATTTTTCTTTTTGACTAAGTATTAGTTACAATTATTAGGGGAAGATGGATGTTAAATCAAGCATACATATGAAATGGAGTCCTATGCCAGATAACGTGCTAGTTTACAATATCTACCAGTGTGATACCCATATGATAAGAATAAAAAAATGTAGTATATGAGATTTTATATTGTTTGGAAATGAAAATTTTTTGTTTTTTATAAGGTTCTAATGAAACTCTAATTGTATCATTGACTAGTTCTTTTAGAATATAAGCTATGTGATTTGGGCTTTTCATTAGGGCGTTACAAATATTATTAGAGTCTATCCCAACTAGAAATGCAGGACTTGAGCCATGCCATGTACAATAGATTGGCCCGACGAGGATTTCGGGAATTTAAAGGGGGTAGATTGTGATATCCCATATGATAAAGATAAGTGTAGTTGGTGTATGAGATCCCACATTATTTGGGAGAAAGAAGTTCTTGCTCTTTATAAGGTTTCAATGGAACTTCAATTATATCATTGACTAGTCCTTTTAGAATATAAGTCATGTAGTTTAGGCCTTCCATTGGGGCGTTATAATCAATGGACACTAATCCTTGAAGTATGAATTTCAGCAACAGGATCTTTATAATTAGTTATTTGTTATAAGCAGTATTTTATTAAAAAATTTGGTGCAACCCAAGTATGCTGGGAGTGTACATAGGAAAAAATCGCCTAGTTAAGTAAGGAAATGGAAGGAAGAATTTAAAAAATTTACAGAGGAAGGATTGCCAGTATTCCTCCCTTTATGTCACAATACGTTTTAACTGTCACAGGCTTCCTGCAATTTACACCCAACACGTACGATTCAAATAATTAACTAGTAAAGTGTCCTAATGGCATGGTTACCCAAAGTATATAAAGTCAAAAAAGTTTTATGAAAAACTGGTCCAATTTGTTTGCGATTTGCAGATGAACATGTCTTATTGCGAGTTATACTTGCACAGCATTTGCCAAACTGAGATCTTACATTATGTTTTAACATTAATTCCCATTGTTAGTAACTCTCTTCTTGCAAGTCCAATTGTGGTATTGATTAATGATTCCCTTCACAGTTAGAACAGTTTTTCACTTTTTCCTTTTTAATTAATCTTTAGGGCTATATTTGTGAGACAAACATAGAAAAACACACATACAGGATTGGATTCTCTAGATTGTTTAAAATACATATTCATTGGTCAATGCCCTGGATATGGTTTCTTCTCCTGGCTGATAATATACTAGATGAGGAAGAACGATGAGCTTGATATTCATGTCAGAATAATTACTAGAGATTTATGGAAATATTTTTACATACTGACAAGTATCTTATAATTTAAAAAGAAAAGAAAAGAAAAAGAGAATTGTGACGAGTATCTTGAGAGTAACTTTGCATAAGATGCATTAATTATCTGGATAGCTGGTAGGACTTAAGTTTCTAAATGCAACATTTTAAACCGCACGAGTATATTTGTCAAGTATACTAATTTTGTTAGTATTCGTTCCTTCTGGAGCCTCTCCTGTGATTGCAAGCACAAATTATCATACCCATTTATATTTTCTTCTGCAGTATGGACTGAACGCAAATCAGAACACATCAGTGAGCTCAAACTCAAGGCAGTGAAGGCCGCAGAATGTTTCGATCTCACATTTCAGAAAAAAGGCCGGCAGAACGCCTGCTCCATGTCAATATCAGAGCATTTGTTATACATAATTGCTTTGTAAAGTTTTTGCCGTTTGCCTTTCTTGAAGAGTGCGTGCGTGTGTGATGTATATACTCATTTAAGGGCGTGCGTGGTAACTTATTATTGTGTGCTGGAAGTCCTTGGAAGTTTTACCCTTTGTTTGTTGAACGAAAAAAGTGGTTGTTTTGGTTAATGCGGTGTTTTCATGGTCTTTTGCAAGTATTCTGTACTTGGTTGTAATGTATACTTATAAACCATGTTTTATTGGTTTACTGAAAGAAGAAAGATGGGTTAACACTTTGACAAAAACAAAGAAGGGTGATTGTTGGTTGATAGATCATGAAAGCCCCCTGATCCAGAGAGATCTGAATTGTTTAGATTTTCTTTTGCTCCCTTCAGCTGTTCACGATTCCCATGATCTGTCAAGTTCGTTGGTTCTGAAAGCACAAATGCTGACAATCACGAGATGTCTTGCTGCCCGTGCTTTTAAATTTAACAACTATTTCCTTTGCTTGGTAGAGGGAAAATTCAGCTCTATTTTCCAGCCACAAAGGCTTTTGCTTTAGCCATGTGCAATTTTCTTCTTGCCTTTAAGAGTTGTCCCCACCGCGGGAATCTATTTTATTGGCATCATTTTTACCAGTTCATCTCTCTGAAAACTTCTGAGGCAGACTTCTGTTTCTGTCTCTTTTGGCGGCTTCTTATCATACTTCTTCTGTTTTAAGTGTGAATTTCTTGAAGAACTACTTGGGTTTGTAATCATGTTTCTGAATATGAAGTACAACTGTTCAAGCTTTGACTGTGTGCTTACTTATGAAAGAAATGGGGAATGAAAGAAACAAAAGAATATATATAGTCAAGGTATTAATTATGGTGGGATTGACTATAAGAACTGAAGTCATAGGGCATGGTTTCATAAAACTTTACTGATTTGTAAAGAGTGCAAAAAAAAAAATAAGGCATGTTTGGATTGGATTGGAGAGTAGCTTTTTTCATCTTTTTTGTTTTTTGTTTGTGCAGAATCTATTACTTCGATCTCAAAGTGCTTAGTATACAGCTGGGATTGACAGTCACGGGATCCCTCAACTGTGCCTTAACTTTTAAGATTCTCGAAAGTGGGTACCAAAACTTGGCTGGTAGGGTAGTGTAGTTGTCTCAACTGGGAATTTTATTATTTTACCACTCGAGAAGTGCACATCTTTCGTTTTTTTTTTTTTTTGTCTTTTTTTTCCCTTTCTGATCAAAGTATTTTTCTCGATTTGGTCAAAAGCAAGATCCTATACTCAATCAATAGAAATTTGATTAGAGAAATGAGAGGAATAGTCACACTCAATGCATTTCTTCTCACATGAATAATGTCATAAATAGTGCATGACACTATTTATGTGAGGAGAGTGTCCTGAGTGCTGGCTACTCCCCAGCATTACTCATTTGATTATAATTTATATTCATACAAATTGATATTAATGTGATTCCTATTTTGATTTTTTCTTGCTTCATTATACTTTTCTATTATCTTTCAATAGGTCGATACTTCATGTCAGGTAATGCATGTACCCAAACAATACAAAGGCATGGTAGCTATACACGTTTCGAGTTTTGTGAATTAAAACCATAATAACTACTAAGGTATCCGCAATAAATTCCTTTAATTGGTTAGTAGGGTTAATCAGCACAAGTATTCATGCTCTGCTACAATGAATCATAAATTTGGCTGCAGCATAATATTAACAAGGAGTGGTAGGCAGCTATGCGTTATTTCTCCATTTTTTTCCATATTGTATGAGAGAAAAAGAAAAGTTAAGTTTCAAAAAGATGTTGCGAGAATAAAGTTTATAAATTGATGCGATTATATAGGTATGATACGTTGGATTTACTCTACAATGAAAAGAGTTTTACAATCTGATGATATACTACAAATCTACAAGTTATAAGAGGAAAATGCAACATAACAAACCTCTCTTTTGAGTCATTTAGTTCAATTTCAGTCAACATGCGTGAAATTGAACTAAAAGCAAGGAAAGGACACTCATTCTGCAGTTAGCTGTATATTTTTCAAGCCTTACTTCCTGTTCAATCTTAGAACATCGAGTTCTTTCAACCAGTTTTAGCTCCATTTAAGATGCATTTAGGGTCAAACCAAACGCAGCAATTAAGATTTCCATCCAGGGTACTACATATATATATATATATATATATATATTTTTTTAATTTTTGGAGAAGTTGGATGATATCAATTTTGGTTATCATGCAGAACAGCTGTGTTTGGTGTTACCAACTCCCCCGTAAACAAGTCAACGCAAACAAAACATGACCAATATTATAATCAGTGCAAGAAATCATAATTTTTTCCCCAGAAATTATTGAAGGGTAGTGGGTTTAAAGTTGGGTTTTTTGGAGTTGTTCCTCATGCAAACTCTCTCACAAGGAGAATATATACCTTTGACTAATGTTGTCGGCCATGTTACTCAACAAACAAGCTCTGAAAATTAGGTTGTCAATCGCCATAAGGCTACTGTAAAAGACAGGAAAATCTGACAGTAAAAGAGGGTCAATTAGCTCATACATTTTTACATAATTAAAATCTGGAAATCAAAATAAACAAATTATCAAATAAATACTAGTTAAAATATTTGCAATTTCCAAACAGATTAGGTGAGTTGGACAATCATCGTTGAGAATCAAATAGACAAAACAAGAATTAAAATTTAAATACATACTTAAAAAAAAAAAAAAAGAAGAATGCAAAGCCCCTCTTCATAGCCTACCTGTCAAATCCACCACAGCCTCTGCCAGCCTCTGCCACAAACTCTTCCAACAACTTCACCTCTATTTCCTTTCCAAAATTATCTATTTCCAATCTGAAAATCTCATCCCAACCTTTCCCCACAACCTCCTTTCTCACAAGCTTCTCCACGACAAGGCTGTCATTGTCTCCACCATCCGCCAAAACACATCTCCCCTCACTAGAAATCCATTCCTGCATATGGGTCCACACCCAGTCCACCAGCATGGTTGACGCACCCTCAGAGACCCTGTTGTTGTCCCCTTTACATTGCCTGCCCATTGGGCACTTTTCTGATCCATAACCTGTGATTTCCATTAGTGTGGCATTGACACAATCAAATACAAGCTTCCAATTTGATCTATGTTGCCTCCGCTTAGCCTCAGGCAGTAAATCCTTTCCATGAAGGGTGGCAACTTTGTCTCTTAAAGATAGGTCCAATGGGCTATCAAGCGAGTGCCATCTTGCAAAAAATGTCTCTGATTGCACCTCGCCATCAAGACCGGCCACTGATAGTAGCGTTTGCACAAGGGCAAGCCAATCTTGTTCTTCCACCTCAGTGCCCAAGGAAACAAAAGGCTTTATTGTATAATGGGTGGCAGTTTCTGCGCATGAATCATCCCAGGACAGAGTCCGAGCAATTGATTCTATAGGTGGAGATTTATCAATCAAATTAGGCTTGATTGGCAATTGTCTTCCTGTTTAAATTAAAGAAATTCAAAGATATTAATGAATGAGGTCATACAGACAAGTTCTCCCAACAAACGCGCACAGAGAGAGAGAGAGATAGAGTGGAGGGGGGGAGTATATACCCTGAAGGTCTGGCTTCATATTGCCATGTGCATCTTGATATGTGTTTTCATCTTCAAGTGGTAGTTCCAAAACTGAACTTGGACTCGGTTGATCCTGGTTCTCACTGACATTCCCAGGCCTTACAGGTTTGGTTACAGACAACGCTGCCTACAAATAGCAAAGAGAGCTCTTGCTAAATGATATAATCATGCAATTTGAGTGTTGGAAACAAATATAATTGTGAAATATAATTTAGGGAAGCCACTGATACATTGCTAATCTAGCTCAATTCAGTCAATTATTCTCTTGGAACAGGCCAAAGCCCCATCCCTTACTCAAAGCAAGATTGCTTACTTGGGTTGACCAATAGAATGCTGGAACAACGAAACTAGCCAATATCATTGACAAGTACATATGACTTATAAATAAAAAAATCATTGACAAGTACATATTTCGACGATATATAGCAAGGGTACTCCCGGTTTGCATGGACGAACATACAAAAGAGTATCTCTATAGTAGTATGTTGGAAGTTTGTTTAGAAAGGCTAGCCAAGTTTAAAAATATGGACAAAGGTTACAATGAAATTACGTCAAGAAACTATCTTGGGAGCTTGGTGTTAAGTAACTACAGCCAATGTGAAGTATGATTAAAAAAGTACGAACAACAAAGAAAAAATAGATTGTACACTACCTCACAAATTGTTGTGCCTTGTTTTTGACCCGTGATGGTCTCTGGAGAAGTTTTGCTTGATGATCCATGTATTGCAGAACAAAGGCCACTGTCATTAGCACATTGAGAAGTGGCATCACTAGTCACTCCAAGAGAGTGTAATGGATACCCAGGTGCTTCTGAGCCAGCAGATTGAGATTCGTCTTTAAAGCGAGACACTGCAGGTTTATCTTTATTTGATTTCTTACTCCTAGAGAAAAATAAACTCGAAACTTTCCCCTTGATTGATGATTTCATGCTCTTTGCCTTTATTAACTCCTTGGGAACATGCATTTTTCCAGCCTCAGATTCTGAAACTTCAACATTGAGCCTGGTACCATACACAGTAGAAGATACTGGTACAGATTTTGACCTCAGCAGATTTTTAGGGGAATCAACCAAATCTTGTTCTTTATTTAAATTATTACTTAAGCATGAAACTGATTCCACTAACTCTTGTTCCTTACTAATATTCCCATCCTCAGATCTTGCCAACTTCTTTGTATCCGAAAGAGCAAGCATCTCACCCAAAGTACTAGAGCTTCTACGGGCTTGTCTTTGATCTTGAAAAGTCCCATTTGATGACACCATGGCCCATCTTTCAGACAGCCGCTTCTTTGCTTCTCTACACACTGATGACTCCGGAGAGCATGACGCACGGCCAAAGGAGGAAGAAGAATAAGGGCTACCAAACCTATTGATGTAATCCCATGAATGCCTAGGAGATGGTGACATGACTTCCAAATCACTTATGCTTCCCACTGCATACTCAGATTTGTTAAACGAACTCTCATCACCAATATAGCCATTTGAAAAAACAGAAGAAACTAAAACCTCATCCCTTTGATGACCAATCAGATTCTCACGCATCTTCCTGGTGATCTCCTTTGCCACTTCCCTTGATTCTAGTGCCTCATCATCTTCAAAGTCCTCATAATCTTCAGAATGTACTACTCTAGGTGACAAGGAAGGTGAAGAAGCAACAGCATTGATGTCCTGAGGCACAACAGGGCTAGGCTTCAGTACCACTATTCGAGTTTGTTGACCAGAATATTCATCAACTTTCTGATCGGTGGACATAGGATAATATCCAATGTCATTTTTGTTCCACAAAACTGCTTGGCCCGGCATCTTTATTTGCTTATCGCTCTTCTTCCCTGATCCTGCAAGTTTGTCACTGTCAACCATCTTTGAAGGTCTAAGAACAGTGATACGCTTTGTCTCAGAAGGTGGAGGAATAGACTTCAGATCTTTCAGATGTTGAGAAAATAAGTAATTTGGCTCTTGCAGAAATTTAAGAAATAAGTCTTTGTTGGAACTTAAAACTTCCAAAGCATCCTGAAATTCCTTAGACTGGCGAAGTTTCTCATCTGTTGCCAGGCGTTTTGCTTCCGTGAACTTCTGACGAACAAGAGCCATATTTTTTTCATTAATCTTTCCACTATGCCTTTCTTTCTGAGGTGATCTATCCCTTGCATAATTTGTCGTTTCAGATTGCTGCCAGATTGCATACACATCTTTATATTCATTATGTTCTGGACACTGATAAATTTCACATAGCATTGCCTTATCAGAGAAGCCATCTTCTTCCTGCCAAGATCCCAGTGTTATCCCCGAATGGCTTAAACTACGTCTTGAATAGCCTTTTGCACGGTATCTTTGAGCAGCTGAATCGGGCTGCGGGTGGGGGAGGGAGTCAAGGCCCATCAACTTTGCAACAACATTAGGTGGGTTGTGCTTAGACTCCCCTTCTTTCAACATTTCTTGGTCTATAAGCATCTTTATCGGTGTTCCATTTGCCTTCTTGCTCAAAGTTCTCCTTAAATCAGGCACAATCTGAACATTCCACAAATACATAACACAAAACAGAATATTGGAGCTTATTATGGTTTGGACATGAATGACAGAGAGACCTCCATAGAAATTTTTCCTCAATTGTCTATAATTGATTACAGGAGAACATCATGAAACTTACCAGTTTATCCTCTGTCTGATCTCCAATAGGAGGACTCCACGTCCTTGCCACATCTGATCTGCTCCTTGAGAGTGAAGAACCTGAAATCAATCACGTTCATTTCAACAATGGCTAAAAATAGTTCTGAAACAAACTATAATGGACAAGAAATCAATCAAGGAATTGGTGGCATAGAATGACATCAAAATAATTGAATAGAACTCAGGGGAAATAAACCTGAGTGCACAATTAATAACACAATATGCCAACATCTTGTCAAGAATTTGCAGAGTAATTATAAACAATAAAAAGGGCTTTTTGAAAGTTTGTAGATGCCAAGGTATTTTGATTGTTGCCAAAATATTTCAACTGAGGGCTTTCTAATGATATTATGAGATACCATTCTCTCTCAATTTTTTTTTTTTAAGTTTCAACAAATCAATATATATGGTTGAAAAAATTTAGTTTTTTGAACACAAACCACAATATGTATGAATACAAAAATTAAAATAAATAAATGAGGAAAAATATGAGAAAGAAATCCACCATCACGATGAGGTTTATCTGTTAGCAGCCTGTTTCCAGCAATGCCTGAACTCAAATCAAAAAGGTTCACCATTCTTCCAAGACATCCTGGAAACTGTTTCTCAGTAGTGTGAAATTTCCTGTTTTGGATCCCATTCATTTTAAACACCTGTAATGAAATTTTGTCAGAAAACTAATCCCATTTAACATCCCTCAGTCTATAATCAAATATAAAATGAACTACTAGAGAAATTTACGTTTTTTTTTTTGGACAAAACACAAGAATAAAAAAGAAACAGGGACAATTGACAACAAAGAGAGGAAATGCTAGATTCAAGCTACAAAGAAAAAAGAAAGGTGTACCGGTACATTCAACACAAAGAGGAGAACTTATTAATTCCTAAATGGGGTATAGAAAATTACACAAACAGAATAAATGTATAAATTCATACATATTTCTGCGCAAGTGAATGAAAAACAAGAAGCTTATAATTATAATCACACAAAACCTTGCATAAGCATAAAAGATTCTCATACTTCCTTACAAAAAAAAACTTCAGAGCTTCATGTTTAAGCTCAATCCAGCTGGTAACGTTATTCACAAGAGCATGAACATGAAGGGTCAAAGGTTGAGAGCTCAAGTGAACAATAGGTATACAAATCTGGAGAGAGAGCCAGGGGGGAGAGAGTTTTATTCAAACACTGGCAATGGCCTAGATTTAAGCGAATTGATGTGATATTCACATGAAATATCACATCAATTCACGCGTCATTATATTCCCTGATCAAACTCAAAAAGTAGGATAATTAAAATATTCCTTCCATACATATTTTTTTTTCCCAAAAAAGAACTCACTTTTTAGTTGGGTTTTGATTAGGCGACGCTGGTCAAAGCTTAAAAAACCCTTGCATAAATCCAATAGATACCCCACTTAGTTAAATCATCGTTACAGGCTCAAAATGCCCAAATTTCATACAACAAAACAAAACCCAGAGCAGAAATGAACCAAACCAATGCATATTCACACTCTAAACAGATAATTAAACCAAAGTTCGTAGATCCCAAAAGATGAGGCAAATTGTTAAAAGCAGAAAGGAACAAAAAGCAGAATTTTGATTACATATAAAAGCTGAACAAAGAAAAGCAAGCCAACAAGGAGAGAGAATTAGATTCGGTTTTGAAGATGCATGAAAAAGAATGTGCAACCAAACACTCAGACTGAAGAGCAAAACTACACATATAAAGAAAATAAAATTAAAAAAAAAAAAAAAAACTCCGACACAAACTGAAGCACTTTCACAGAGACGCAGAGAGAGAGAGAGAGACAGAGAGAGATGCGGGTGGAACCTAGAGTGGCCTGAAAATGGCATCCCTGTGAGAATGTGCGCCGGAGATAGGGTGGGATCTTATGTGGCACGGGGCGATCGGCCTCTCTCTGAACGTGAACGCGAGCGTGAGCAAGTGTGCGGAGAGAGGGATGTGAGGTGGTTTTGGTGGTATTTTGTGGACTGTGGTATATGGTAGTAGAACTAGAACCAGATTGGCTGTATCGGTATGGATCCCCCCACCGACTATACCTCCTGGTCTTCACATCAAAAACAACTTATATTATTATTATTATATGTTGGTGGGGACTAGGGATCCATACCCATTACCGATAGTCGACTAAAAATAATAATTTGCTTAAATAGAAATTAGTTGATTTATTTAAATTATTTTATATGTATAATGAATCCTGTCAAATAGTAACTGTTTCTAAATTTTTTTTTATTATATACACATTCACTTATAGAATATGGTAAATACATTATACGTCGTTTCTGATTCTTACTCTTCAAAATAAGAAAAAAAAATTTAAAAATAATAATAATTCTGGACAGTTCACATATGGAGCACTTTTTATTCAGTATTTTCTTTGAACTTACCCTTCATCATTTTTAAATTTGAGGCCTGATAATATATATATTTTTTTAGCAAATTCCTTTTTACTAATAACATGATGTATTCACTGATCTAAGCATAATTGCAATTTGTATATTTATAGAATAATTTTATATATAATCGTGAATGCGTAACTATCGCATAAACATTTTAAAAAATAATAAAATTTATGATTAAAAATTAATTTTTTTTATATATGTCCCATATTTTATTATATTTTATTTTAAAGCAATTATATGACAGTGTCTCAATTCACGATTACATATATTTTTTTTATATTTATAATTTCTTCCAAAGCCAAAAAAGGAAAAAAAAAAGTGTCCTTTAGTACTTTTGCTTGGTATGGCAAGACACACCATGACGATTGCGCCACGTTCATGGAATTCATTGCAATTATAATATCTATATTCTCTAAAAAATTAAATTAAAAAAGAAAAATACTTCAACTTCCTATTAAGCTTAAAAGTGCCATATACAGAGATTTATAATTTCATCCAACAATAGAAAACAATAATTGAAAAATCCATCTTTGTGTAGAATAAGAAAAAAAGGGAAATACTCTCTCTCTCTCTCTTAATTTGATGTTGTTGCAATGTCATAATTACAATGATATATCCGTTCAATACAATTTATAAGAATCATGCTACACCCATACAGGGGATGTAGCCCGACAAAATGTTTCCAGAAGGTTATTTGGCCCTTTTGATTTTTATTTTTTATATAATTTTTTGATATTTTTAAATATTTTTTTAAGAAAATTATAATCATATTTAAAAATATATATATAATCATTGAGTTTTTTTTTAAAAAAAAAATACTTACTGTCGGAACCCTTTATGTGGCTTTAGTGTTTTCTAATTTATAAACATCTGCATGTTTTCCTTTGGAAAGAAAGTCATATTTATGATTTTATAATATCACATTTAGGCATATAAATCTCATAAGTTTTTGAATTATCGTCCGTAAATATGTAGGCCAATCAAAGACTCACACTTACTCATCGACATGGAGGAATTAGTTTTTTTTTTAGCCACATCACCAAGCCACGTGGAAAAAATAGCAATGTTGTAATTCTCCTTCGAATATATAGCATTTTTCATACTTTATATAAAAGTAGAGTGTGCAAATTAGTTTCTTTGAAAAAGATAAATTATTATTAATAAATTAATTTTTTTTAACGAATTAAAGTTCTGATTTACTTAATTATTTTATTTTAAAAAATTATGCAATTTTTTCACATTTCACGATTATAAATATAATTTTCTATATATACATATATTAGAATTTTGCTCCACATAAGTTGGTGTGTAAACACATTATGTTATAAACGAAAAAAAAAAAAAAAAAAAATCGGTGCTCATGAGTGTAACTCCTGTATAAAGCTTCAGAGATCTTTATATAGAAGGATTTAAGAATAATCCTATATGTTCATGTGTTTTATCAGAATCCGGATTTGCCATTATTCCAGTTTACGTTGATGATTTACCTTGTTAGAACTTCTGAAGAGATTACAAATTCAAGGAATGCATTTGAAAAGGAAAGATCTTATTATTCAATTGATAGATGAGTTACAAGAATTTGATACTTCTAGCCTCATCTCTCAAATGCATTTGCTCTGTCAGACTCTTGAATAAGTCGTTGAAGTACGGAAACCTTCTCGTTAAGCTCCTCAATCTCACGATTTTTGGATTGTAATCGGTTGGAAAATCCGACAATAGAGGAGAAGTATCTGGTGCCGAGAGTCACCAGCTCATAAACAGCTTCACGATCTGACTTATTAGCCAGATCATTTGCTTGCTGCAACATGGCACCTGCGGAAGATGCAGGAACAACTTGTAATTGAAAGGAAATTGATGAGCCATTGGAAAACAAAGCATCATCTCTTCAAATCTCACTTTACTTTAGATGAAAATATTATCATACTCTCTCTAATGCATTATTTAGTTGGAGATCGTGTTTGAATTCTTAGCTTGTTATATATACCGAAATCATATTTGCTTATTACTTGAAACACTAACGCATATTATCAGGGAGTTTAAGTATTTTATACGAAGATAATGCTACTTGTATCACTCAAATCAAATGAGGATATATCAAAGATACGATCAAGTGATAATCTGGCAGATTTATTCACGAAGGCATCACCAACTGCGACATTCAAGAAAATTGTGCAGAATATTAAAATGTGAAGACTCAAAAATCTATCGTCATGCTCCAGGGGGAGTAAAAGTCTTGAAGACTTGTGTTGATTATACTCTTTTTTGCAAGGTTTTAATGAGGCAATCTTAAAGCACTTGTGGATACATAAGAAGACTGTACTCTTTTTCCTTCGCCATTGGTTTTTCTTCCCACTGGGTTTTTCCTTGGCAAGGTTTTAACGAGGCAGATTCTTTATGGGTGGTCATTCAAGGGGGAGTGTTATAAACGAACGTCGGCAGCCGCCTGTCCCACCACTAAATTATGTGAATGACCCCACCACTATTATTTTAAAATCTACATAGTGACTTGCATAGTGACTTGCATAGTAACTTGCATAGTAATTTCAACGCCTATAAATATGGGCTTCAGCTGTAATGAAATTCATAAGAAAATAGAGAGAGAAAGAAAGTTTCAGAGAGTCTTGCGATAATAGTAGTTTTCTTTTTAGTTTTATAACACATTATTTATAATGAGATAATTGTAGTTTTAAAAATTAAAAGAATAATACTTTATTAACAGAGCTGATAAGGAAAATTTTCTTATTAACGGTATGTTGGGTTTGCAAAAAAATAAAAACAAAGCTTTATTTGCCCTTATATGCCCATATTTTTGATCGGTTTATTAGAACATACACATTGGCGTCATCAATATATTCTTTAAAATTTGATGCAAAGAACTTTTTTTTTTTTTTTTGAAACTCAACATAAAAAGACATTAAAAAAAAAATCATATTAATTAACTTTCACTTGGAAGTTTCGTCCTTTGAAACTCAACATCGCGGCTTCGACGGTGCAAATGTCAATCATGGAGACTTTTGAATTAAAGGACACAAAAGCAAGCACCTCTTCACCACTTTCCTTGCGCATCATGGAGACTTTTGGGTTAGTTTTTTTTCCTGCAAATACGTATATTAGCAAATAATAATATTTTAATACCAAATTCACCTCCTCAGAAAATATTTCATCATAAATAATTATATTACATCATTTTATTTGTCACTGGTGACAATTTATGACATTAAATATATTTTTCCATAATATTAAAATTATTAGAAAAAATTTGCAAGTAATATTTTTTTACTACGATATATGCATTCATAAGTGACGAAATTGATTGTGACAATAATTTTTTAGTTTTTGTGAATACTATTTGGTGGCAAATAATTACATTTTGCTACTAAATTCATATCCTCAGAAAAGCCTCATTACAAATAATTATATTGGATCATTTTTCATTTGTCACGAGTTAATATCTGTAAAAATTAAAGATTTTTTCCCACAATTTTTTTTTCCTAGAAAAACACTACAAAAAAGTTGACTGATCTATCTCCATGAATATCTACATTATGTTATAAACAGCGTGGCCTCCTGAATTGCCAATTTGGATTTCTAATGAATGAGTTCATGATCATGATAATAACATTAATGTAATTTGTTTTTTATATTCTTAAAAATAATAAACTAAATCATTTAATTAGTAATATTTTTACACTTTTCAGATAAATTCACTCCTCTCAATAAGTCAGACTTATTAGATATAATATCTTAATCAAGTTTGTACAAAGTATATATGTTGACATCATGAAGAAGTTTTGATCATAAACAATTAAACCAGAATGTTGTGTTTTCAAGCTTGAGTTTAATCTGATGCTCCTATCATATATAAATCGTGGACCAAATCATGATATATATATATATATATATATATATATATATAACCCTAATTAATAGCAAAACCGTGATCTTCGCCATCAATACCATAGCAAAGCAAATGGGCATGAGTTGTTGAAGTTGCTGAAAGCTTAATCCGGCAAAAAATCTGAAAAGGGGCCACAAAATCCCTTCATTTTTGCCACCGGATATTAACGTAGTGCACATGCATATGGAAATGACTCCTCCCCCATGTTAGTCCCCTTCTTCACTAGCTACGTACGCATTTTGACCCTTTTTTAATTAAATCATTGAGAGCCAAAAAAAAAAATAAAAATGATGTAAGTTTAATTAGTTGAAAACTTGGTAGTCGGACAAATAGAAAAGGACACCAATTTCACCCATTCTCTAATCGGTTGAGTGACAAATTAAATGAAAGGGAAAGACAAAAGTCTTTCTTTCTCTTTTGGCAACATTAGCCACATGCCATGCAACTACCAAACTAATTAATATTTTTTTTCTTTGAAGTAAGCATTACATAAATAAACTAAGTAATTACAACAACATAATATTTAATAGGGTGAAAGTTTCTAACAATTATTTAAAAATAAAATAAAACAGCACTAAAATAAAAAATAAAAGCAGATTATCTAGCCAATAAATTGACTTCAGCCCAATTCTCACAAGGGGAAATCGCTCAAAAGCGATTTTGATATAGTTTAATAAACAGAATATAAATTTACGACTAAAAGCCACAATCGAAAAGGGTGTGCTACATTTGTTTAATTTATTCTGATCGGAAGAGGTTATCACGTTCACGTCATCTTAATCGCTAATTATTGAAAAAAGAAACATAAGAAAAAATAAAATTAAGGATGATTCGATACCTTGGCAAGGAGTAATCACCGACACCGACAGTGGTGACATGTGGAGGCCACCCGCCACATTAAGCAGAGAACAAGCAGGGGAAAGGAGTCTACTGGTGTCGACACGTGCAGCATATAAACAATATTTTAGTTAAAACGTAATCAATACAGGGATAATGTGGGAATTGGAAGTGAGTGAACAGATAAACGGTGGATGTAACTTCAAAAAAAATAAACGGTGGATGTGGTGGAGCCAGAGAGAAGGTGCGGGGTGGATAGAATGGCTGGATAGGAAAATGCGAGCGTGTTTTATATATGAATAATAATAATACTGTATATTATATATATTGGAGGTCAAGGATAGGTGAAAATGACGTCAACAGGCATGGTTGGGCCACGTTACGTGGCGGATTGGGACCACAGAATTGGTGGAGAGTGGAGGGTTTTGGTGGGTCACGAGTGGAGCCTCAAATTTACAATCCTTGGAGATTATTATTATTATACAACATGGTAAAAAGGTGAAAATATTAACTGTGTCTAACTCATTAACTTGTAATAATGATTGGAGGGATCATAAGGTTTTAGACCATTAATTGAGTTAATAGTCACGGCCTAAAAGACTACAATACATAGGAGGAGGAGGACACCCGACACCTGTAATCAACCCTTTTGCATGGGTTGATAATATTTGATGCTACTTTTTTTTTTTCTTTTAAAAACAATTCCAATTACTTGAGATTAGGCTTTTTGGATTTGTCCATGGGACCCATTTTAGTTAAAAATGAACTCAGATCATGATAAGTATTGTGCATTGGTATTACATGTTATGATCTCTCTCATGTAGCAGGTTTGAAATTAGAAGCAAGTTGTGTATGCTAGCTATATATGTTTATATATACTCTTTGGACATAGACAAAGACAAAGACAACCTATCTAATAGTGGTTATACATTGGTTGATCTCTAATTATCATTAGGTTTATATTTTTGACTTGATAATAATGTAACCACTGCAACCTTTCGCAACATCGGATTCCAATTCTTGTGCTGAGGGTTGGCACTCACCTCACATGAGAAGGTGGTTCAAAATAATATGAAGAAAAAGAAGACTAAGATCACCTAATTTTGATGTTGTGTTTATGACCTAGTTCAAGAGGGGTGAATCGACTCCAATGTCATTGGCAAGCAAGAACGGGTGCAATCTGAATCCGAATAATGCTACTCATCATTTAATTTTTCATCTGAAAGACTAAACCCACTATATAATATAGTAATTACAAAGTAAAAATTAGGCACACAATGACTACTTGTGAAAGAGTTAGCTCAAAGATACAGAAGCCTAGTAAGATATCATATTAAATACGAGAAACAAGTGTTCGGGTTCACATGATCAAGACGTGAGACATAAAGCACTCGAGTATTAAATGAAAAAAAAATGATGCACATTGTAATCTATAATGAAGAATAGACGTGATTACAATAAAGCATAATTTGAGGATTAATGACTATAATCAAATGTCATGAACGAAGGCTCAATTAATATGATCCTACTAGATTTAGGTATTTTAATTAAAGGACGTCTCCTCTACGTTAAAGTCCATGGGCTATTCAGAGGGTAAAGTGTTGGAAACTCTGGAATATCTTCGTCATCTTCTTTAATGAAGTCTAACTTAAGTTTCAGAGCACATTCACAATTTAAGATTCTAACAAAATATCGACTGCCAAAGTAAGCCTCAACACCATTTTCACATCATGATGCCCCAAAAGTTTAGTGAAACGGAAGATCCCTTTTAGAGAGTAGAAGTACTGTGGAACTCTTTTGAGAATAAAAAAGAAAAAGAAAAAAAGGGTTTCATCTTATTAAAGAGCAACCCGGAGTTTGTAATTTGTTTGTCTTTTTTTTTTAAAGTTTTTTGGTTCTAAGTGAGGGGAGTCAGATTGTTCAAAAGAGAAGTGATACACATACAACATCATACACAATATTTTACACAATATTTTATAAAAGTAAGGGTATTTCTATAATCTGCCTTATAAAATTAATATTATTTTCCAAAAATACTTTTACTTTTATAAAATACTGTTGTGTAAAATGTTGTTTAAAGTGTTGTGTGTGTATCATTTTTCTTTTTATAATCTTACTTAGTAGGTAAGTTATTAATATTAAGGAAAATACTATTGATCTTGATTTTGGAATTTTGATAGTTTTCATTCTTTCTTTTTCTTTTTTTACTTCGTAATTAAATAAATATTTTTAAATGTTTTAAAATATTAAAAAATTTATATAAAAAAAATTAATATTATCGACTATCGAAATCTCAAATCAAGACCAACAATATCATCCTTGATATTAAAAAACATTAATCAGCCGTATGTTCTAAAAACAATAAGATTTTGTTGAAAATACACTAAAGAATATCTCTTATGGAGTTGGTGATCAATTGATGGGAGACTTGTGATCTTCGTGATATGATCATCTAATAGAATTGATCATAGAATTCTTTCTTTTCAGAGACAACTTTGTTTTAATTAATTGATGAGAGGGGTAGCATCTAACTATACCTTGGACCCCAAATTATTTATGACCTTACTTACTATTGCACCAACCAGCTTCTAAATGGATGGACGACTTTTTTCGGATTTTGTTCTTTTTATTTTCAGAAGCAAATAATTAAAACTTCTTAATTCACAATACATTTCTCACTTCTATATCTATATATATATATATCTACTACAAAAAAAATATTTATTTACTACGAGTTATTTCTAATAAAATAATTATTTTTAATTAAAATAAATTATAAATAATCTTTCAGTCATAAATAATTAATCACAAAAATTCGATTTTCTTACAGTGATTTTATGTGCAAGTATTATATGAGTTCGGACTTAAAAATAAAATAGAGCCGACTCAAGAGAGAAACCAAGGCATTTGCCATGCATGGCTGGCAGATATTAAAGGACGCTGGCCTCCTCATCTCTATAGATGTTGAGCTCAGTTATTATTGGTACAATCTACAGAGGCTGATCAGGACCCGACCCATCTTTCCCTTTCATGACAAGAAGATGAGAGTTCTTTAGATATAAGACAATTTAAGAGTACTGTGACAAACAAAGGGCAATGGCAGTGCGTGCTCAGAAGAATGGTTATTGTGGTTTTCTCCGAAGTTTTACGAGTTTGCCTTAAATGCAGACAAATGAATTAATGGTTCAGTTGCAGGTACACCCCAAGATTTGGAGCATTTGCACTTTAATGCAGATGTGTTGACATTAATCACCTTCCCTCTCTACACATGTTTTCTCAACATTTACATGAGTAGTGTAGGGTTATAATCGTACTCTAGAATTGAGTCTCTTAATTTACCCCAATATAGCAATTATTTTTACATTTCAAAAGAAGAAAGAAGGGCTAATGGTTATTAATCTTGCTAAAACTAAAATGCAAATTAAGGAAAAATACTACGAGATTCAGTAAAAGATAAAGTGAACTTTTGATAAAGTGAAAGGTGCGCGCGAAAGCGCACAAACAAACACAAACACTTTTAACAACTCAAATTTGATTCACTCTATTAATGCCTTATTAGAGAAGTTGATAATTACCAGCAATAATGCCTAGCTAGTTTCATTGCACTGTCTAATTAAAGGTTCATAAACCAAAACACTTTTCCAATTTGTCTGCCACTGATGATTTTTCCTGCGCTTTAATTACATTACCTTATTGTGTAGCATCATTGCAGTGGTAAAAGAAAGAATTCAAATCTTGATTTTCCTTTTTACTACACTTTTTCCTATCCAAACCAGTAATCAAGATTTTGCAGCAACTATAAGCACTCCACTTGCATCAATTGATAGGCCATATATATAAAACTATGGTAATCATGACCAAGATGCACCTCGGTAGCCTCATACTCAAAATCTTTGAAACATCCAAAATCTCATACAACAAAAAGTACTAGCTATGGAGAGAATAACAGAGGTAATGAAAAATTTTATTATTTCCCCGCAAGATTTTTTATGCTTCTTGTTGGAGTTGTCCCACGTTAGTTGTAGAATTGGTTGATGGTCAGTTTATAAGTATAAGGAAAAACCTTATTTCTTGAACTAACTTTTGATGTTAAGAGAGGCTCAAAACCACCCAACACTATTAAAATATGTGGCTCATATCAGATGCATGTACAGCGTGTCAGCGACAAGATGGCAGATGTTGGAACGAGTGGAGCGGAACGTAGCGAGTACATGGGTATTTTTGAAAATTTTCTTAAATAAGCTCGTACAACTAGGATTCGTATAAATACAATAGTGAAATTTCAGCCACCTGCTCTTGTAGATGTAGGTACATATCGTTGAACCAAGTTAAATCTGTTAGAAATTTAAGGGCTGCAAAACAAAAATAGTGAAAGAAAGTTTGCTTCAAGGCGCGTTACAATGTCGTTTTCCTTAAGATAATATTCGCTCCCACCAATAATAATAATTGGTATGCACACGGGTTACAAGTAAATTTACCTCCAAGATATAATGAAACCCGAAACAAATCCCATTTGACTAATTGTGTTGTGCATCAACAAAATTAGACTCCAAATACTCTTAAATTTTACTATTCACTCAAGAAATTAGAAATCTATTTTTTTAAAATAAACAAATTCTAATTAATTTTGAAGAAGTGAAAAATTTCGGGAGAGAGAATTTCAAATTTCTGGGATATTACAAATGGCAAGCGAATAAATATATTTATAGATGATCAAAATGTGTGGATGAAAAGTTGAACTAATTTGGAAACTTGTTGAGGAGAATAGGTACTAATAATATACCTTTTACCAAGTGTCACGCCCAAGTTGAGTCTCCACGGGCGCTCTTTGGAAGTTTATCTTTCCCATTTTTCAAGTCTTGCGCCCCTTGGTGTTAGAGGTGTAAGAGGACTGGACCGGGATCAAACTGGACCGGCTGGAATTCGGTCCGGTCCAGTCTATTTTTTGTTTAGACTAAACATTTCCGGTTCGGTCCCAGTCCAAGGGAGAATCCAAGGCATTTCTCCCTTGGACCGGACCGAATGACTTTTTTTTTTTGTATATATGTATCTATAAATAATAGTATATAAATTATAATATTAATATTAATATAGATTAAGAGTAGTAGTATAATATATTAATATATAATATATACTCTTATAATATTAACATATTATAATTTATAATAGTTGACTAGTTGTAGTATAAAAATATAAATTATAGAATCATAATATATTTATATAGAATATTAGTAATAACTTATAAGTAATAAGTGCATTATTATTATTTAATATATTATTACTAATTTATCATTACTTACTAACATATAAATTTGTAATATACTAATGTAATAGTATTTTTTTACTTTTTTATTTAGATTTTTTTTGTCAATTGTTTTAAGAGTAAGTTTTTTTTAATATTATTTAGCTTAAATATGTGAAATACGTAAATTGAGTTGAAAATAATTAAATCTTGGCTAAAAAATATTTTTCATTATTGTAAGATTTTGGATTAAATTTAATTCATTAAATCATATTAGGTGTCTCTGGACTAGACCGGACCACTCTTGGGCCGAATTGGACCGGATCGGTATAGACCGAATAGGAGTTTGATCTAATTCAGAGTGAAAATTTTTTTGAGCTAAATGAAACCAATTTACATTTTTTTCAAAAACCAAATTAAACTATTTACACCCCTACTTGTGCGCATCGCACCCATTGAGGGCCAAACATTGCCAGCCATGTCGCATGCCTCTTGGAGTAGCATTCTAAAATCAACAAAAACCCCTTAATATGTAGGCAGCGTGGACCCAACCCAGACCCAAGGGTTTTATGTGGAAAGCCTCAACCACCAGGCTACCCAAAGCCTTATGGTATATGTCCACATTTAAAACCTAATAAACCTTATAACTCTCTATAACTCCTCTCTTCCAAAATTAACCAAAAAAATATATATTAATAATAATATATATAATATTGTTGTAAAACTAAAGACAGAAACTACTATTGTAAAACAGAAATATATAAGAAACTCTTTCTGAAACTCTTAAGAACTGAAACTTTTTTTTTCTCTCTATATTTTCTTATGAATTTCATTACAACTGAAACCCCTATTTATAGGCTTTGAAATTACTATGCAAGTTACTATGTAAGTCACTATGCAAGTCACTATGCAGAATTTAAAATAATAGTGGTGGGGTCATTCACATAATTTTAGTGGTGGGACAGGGGGCGGCAGTCGTCCCTCCACTTACGGATTAATTTCGTTACACTCCCCCTTGAATGACCACCCATAAAGAATCTGCCTCGTTAAAACCTTGCTAAGGAAAAATCCAATGGGAAGAAAAACCAATGGTGAAGGAAAAAGAGTACAGTCTTCTTTATATATCCACAAGTGTTTTAAGATTGCATCATTAAAACCTTGCAGAGGAAAATCCAGTGGGACAAAACCTCAGCGAAGGAAAAAGAGTACAATCAGCACATTTACTCCCCCTGAAAAGTGTATGACTATAGATCTTTGAGTCTTCACATTCCAATATTATGCACAATCTTCTTGAATGTCGAAGTTGGTAACGCCTTTGTGAATAAATCTGCCATATTATCACTAGATCGTATCTGCTTGACATCAATTTCACATTTCTCTTGAAATTCATGAGTATAAAAGAATTTAGGTGAAATATGTTTGGTTCTGTCACCTTTGATATATCCTCCTCTGATTTGAGTGATACAAGCAGTATTATCTTCATATAAGATTGTTGGGCTATTATTGCTCATGGGAAGTCCACACTTTTCCTGAATATGTTGAATAACTGATCTCAGCCAAATACACTATCGACTTGCTTCATGAATAACAATGATCTCTGAGTGATTTGAAGAAGTAGCAGATAGTGTTTGCTTAACAGATCTCCATGATATAGCAATATCTCCATAAGTAAATAAATATCTAGTTTAAGATCTACCTTTGTGTGAGTCTGAAAGATAACCTGCATCTGCATACCCAATCAATTGTGGACTTGATCCACGTTGATAAAATAATCTCATATCAACTGTACCATGAAGGTAACGAAGGACATGTTTAATGCCATTCCAATGCCTTCGAGTTGGTGCAGAACTATATCTTGCAAGCAGATTAACTGAGAATGTAATATCTGGTCGAGTGCAATTTGCAAGATACATCAAAACTCCAATTGCACTGAGATATGGTACTTCAGGACCAAGAATTTCTTCATCGTCATCACAAGGACGGAATGGATCATTCTTCACATCAAGTGTTCGAACAACCATTGGAGTACTCAGGGAATGAGATTTGTCCATATAAAAATGTTTTAGGACTTTCTCAGTATACATGGACTGATGAATAAAAATTTCATTTGGTAAGTGTTCAAGCTGCAGGCTGAGACAAAGTTTTGTTTTGCCAAGATCTTTCATTTCAAATTCATTCTTTAAATATATAGCGATTTTTGAGATCTCTTCAGGAGTTCTCACAATATTTAAATCATCAACATAAACCGCAATAATGACAAATCCGGATTCTGATTTCTTAATAAAAACACATGGGTATATAGGATTATTCTCAAATATTTCTTTCAATAGATATTCGCTTAAGCGATTATACCACATGCGTCTGGATTGCTTCAATCCATATAAAGATCTTTGTAATCTGATAGAGTACATATTTCTAGATGTACTTGTAGATGCTTCAGGCATTTTATATCCTTCAGGGATTTTCATATATATGTCATGGTCTAAGGATCCATATAAATATGCAGTGACCACATCCATCAATCGTATTTCTAATCATTTTGTAACAACCAGACTAATAAAAAATCTAAATGTGATTGCATCCATAACGGGAGAATATGTTTCTTCATAATCAATCCCGGGTTTCTGCAGGAAACCTTGTGCGACAAGCCGTACTTTGTACCGCACAATTTCATTTTTCTCATTACGTTTTCGTACAAATACCCACTTATATCCAACAGGCATTACACCCTTTGGTGTTTGGACAACAGGTCCAAATACTTCTCGCTTTTGTAGCGAATTTAATTCAGCTTCAATAGCTGTTTTCCATTTTGGCAAATCATTTCTACGTCGACATTCTTCGACGATTTTTTACTCACTTTTTTCATTACTTCTGGTAATGTCAAGGGCCATTTTATATGAAAATATGTTGTCGACAACAGTTTTATTTCTATCCAGAATTTCTCCAGTTTTCATGAAATGTATTGAGATCTCATTATTTTCAGGTACCTGTTCCTCTTCAGGGGAAAATATTTCATGACACACCTCTTCAGGAGGTTCATTTTTAGGAGATTTATACTCTTCAGGAGGTTCTGGAATAGAAGATTTGAGCTATTTAGGAGCATCAATTATTTTTGTAACCTGTATTGTGGGTACGTGTTCTTCTGGAATACCAAATTCATTTTGTATTATTTTCCTTCTGGGAATTTTGTCTTTTGCACCAATAGGTCTTCCACGCTTCAGGCGTGCCTTAGATTCACCTATTGCTGTTTTGACAATTTGTCCTTCAGGGACTTCAATCCTTGCTGGAGCATTAACAGTAGGAATATAAGATTTTGCTACACTTTTAGTGTCAGTAAATACATCCGGTAATTGATTTGCAACATTTTACAAATGAATAATCTTCTGAACTTCCCGTTTACATTCATTTGTAGGAGGATCAAAATGAGACAGGGTCTTATTATCCCAAGTAATATCTTGTCGTACTTCAGGCACTGACTTTTCTTTATTCATTAATGGAAAATTGGATTCGTTAAAATGACAATCCTTAAAACGTGCTTTAAACATATCCCTTGTAAGGAGTTCAAGGTATCTAATAATAGATGGAGAATCAAAACCAACATATATCACAAGTCTACGTTGAGGGTCCATTTTTGTACGTTGTGGAGGTGCAATTAGAACATATACAGCACATTCAAAAGTACGAAGATGAGAAATATTTGGTTGTTGACCAAATGCAAGCTGTAATGAAGAATATTTATGATATGCATATGGTCTAATGCAAATTAGAGATGCTGGATGAAGTATAGCATGTCCCCAAGCAGAAACAGGTAATCTTGATTTCATAAGTAAAGGTCTAGCGATTAGTTGAAGTCTTTTGATCAAAGATTCGGCTAAACCGTTTTGTGTGTGTGTGTATGGGCAACAGGATGTTCAACATCTATTCCTATTGACATGCAATAATCATCAAAAACTTAAGATGAAAATTCACCTGCATTATCCAATCGAATGGTCTTAATTGGATACTCAGGAAATTGTGCTCGTAGTTTAATTATCTGAGCAAGAAGTCTAGCAAATACAACATTTCTAGTGGAAAACAGACAAACATGTAACCATCGACTAGATGCATCAATCAAAACCATAAAATATCTAAATGATCCACTTGATGGATGAATAGGCCCACATATATCTCCGTGAATCCTTTGTAAAAAGGATGAAGATTCAACAATGACTTTTGAGGGAGATGGTCTGATAATCAACTTACATTGAGAACATACAGAGCACGGAGATTCATTGGGTAGAAATATCTTTTGATTCTTTAAGGGATGCCCATGCGAATTTTCAATAATTCGTCTCATCATTATAGATCCCAGATGTCCCAGGCGATTATGCCAAGTCATAAATATTTTGGGGTCAATGCACTTCCGGTGCATTATCACATATAATTCAATTTTTCTCATCTTTGTATAATACAATCCAAAATATAGAGTAGACAGTTTTTCTAATATGAGCTTCTGGCCCAATATTGTTTTAGTAATAAGAAGATACTCTTTATTGCCTTCATTGATCGTTTCAATATGGTAGTCATTACGACGTATATATTTGAAACTCAATAAATTTCTTCTGGATTGTGAAGAGAATAGAGCATCATCAATACAAAATTTGGTGCCATTAGGCAACACAATATAAGCTATTCCAGAGCCCTCAATTAAATCTGATGAACCTGATATGGTATAGACATAGGCTTTACTTAGTGTTAGATTTTAAAAATATTTATTTTCTTTGAGAATTGTGTGAGTTGTAGCACTGTCAGCCAGACATATATCTTTATCATTCAACTCAAAGATAAAAAGCCCATCAATGTGATTCATGATTCTACAAAATATACAAAGTTTTGATTACAGATAATAGAAAGAAAATACATTAATTGAGTGGAACACTTCCATCTCCAATTAAGTGGTCAATACTACCTTCAGGATGATTAAAGAAATCAGAGACATCAAAATGAGTAACATCTACATCTACTGAATATAATAAATCATCTGATGATTCTACTAAATTTGTTTCATGCACTTTATTCTTTCCTTTAATAGAAGCTTGATATAAATCAGCTAAGTGCCTGGCCGTATGACAGGTACGTGACCAATGTCCAGTCATTCCACATCTATGGCACACCTCTTCACTTTTCTTTGAAGAATTATTCTGGGTATTTTTACCCCTTTCTGAATTGTACCACTTCTGGTGATACGGTATATTATTATCCCTTTTAATGTTGTCACTTCTGGGACCAACATTTCTATAATTTCTCCTACCACGTCCACGCCCCCGATTTCTTCTAAAGGATGCACTATTCACTTTTGGGAATGATGCAAACCTATTACCATTCACTTCAGGAAATGATATTGCGCCAGTAGGGCGTAACTGGTGGTTTGCTAATAAGAGCTCATTGTTCTGCTCAGCTACTAGAAGACATGATATAAGTTCAGAATATTTCTTGAACTTTCTCTCTCGATACTGCTGCTGCAGGAGCACATTCGAGGCATGAAATGTAGTATAAGTCTTCTCTAGCATATCATCATCGATGATTTTCTCACCGCATAATTTTAATGCTAAGCTTATTTTAAAAAGTGCAGAATTATAATCACTAACACTTCTATAATCTTGCAACTTCAGGTGCAACCAATCAAAACGAGCTCTTGGGAGGATGACAGTCTTCTAGTGTTCATACATCTCTCTTAAAGTGTTCCACAAAATATAGGGATATTTTATTGTAAGATATTCAGTTTTTAATTCTTCGTGAAGATGGTAGCGAAGGAAAATCATTGCTTTAGCACGGTCTTCAGAGACGTTTGATTTCCTTCTTTAATCGTTTCTTCCAAATTCATTGTATCAAGATGAATTTCAGCATCAAGTATCCAGGATAAATAATTTTTCTCAGATATGTTAACAGCAACAAATTTTAATTTTGTAAGATTTGCCATTTTCTACACATATAAATAATGAAATAAATATGTGTATCTCAGAAAATATATTTATAAATTCATACAGATAATCATCAATAAAATATATCAAAGATTTCAAATAATATATTGAAAAACTTACAGAGGAATAAGGCCACTAGTTTCAGAATTGGTAGAACCGTCGTGCTGATAACGTGTTATAAAACTAAAGACAGAAACTACTATTGCAAAACAGAAATATATAAGAAACTCTCTTTGAAACTCTTAAGAACTGAAACTTTCTTTCTCTCTCTATATTTTCTTATGAGTTTCATTACAACTGAAGCTCCTATTTATAGGCTTTGAAATTACTATGCAAGTTACTATGCAAGTTATTATGCAAGTCATTATGCAAAATTTAAAATAATAGTGGTAGGGTCATTCACATAATTTTAGTAGTGGGACAGGGGGCGGCGGCCGTCCCTTCACTTACGGATTAATTTCGTTACAAATATATAATATTTTGAAAATATTTTCAACAAAATCTTGTGATTTTTTTCTTACTTTATTTTTTTTTATTATTTCGTACTATTCATCATACTTGTCACACAATAACAGCAGTCGTCGCTGAGTTATATACACGTGAACTGCGTACAATTGGGCAAGAAAGATATGCATTAAATACGGTATAATTTGCTGTCAAGTATTGACTAATTCATATCTTGTGTTATTCGTTGGTCAACGTAGAGACTTTTACAGGTGCTCCTTCCTTGTTCGATTTTCTTGAGATATTGGGTTGGTCCATGAATCATGGGATGCAGAGAGATCTCTAATACTCCCCCGCAATCTAAATGGAAGGGAATGGACGTTGAGATTCGCACACAACATAGTGAAACGGATATGGGATAATGGCTTGGGTACTGTGTCGTCTTTTTTGATCTTTGGTCTAGATCAGAAATTTAACCAGCAGCATCTTAGTTGCAACTCGATCTCATACAAAATGAAAGTCAATTTCTATATGTTTGATCCGGACATAAAATACTGAATTGGATGAGAGAGAGGACATCTAAGTTCAATGAGTACTAGAGATTCCAACCATTAAGTTTGGGGGCAGCATTGCCTAGTATCTTGTATTCAGCTTCGGTACCACCTTGGGCAATAGTTTGTTGCTTACGTCAGCTCCATGGCACAAGATTATTGCCAAGAAAAATGAAATGTGCACTTGTAGAGTGTCTATCATCGTGATGGCATGCCCAATAATCAGAATCGGAATAGGCATAAAGATGCATTTGTGAGGATAGAGATGGGAAAAAAATATGAGAAATAGCATGCTTCAAATTACGAAGAATACGCTTAACAACTTACTAATGAAAAAGTAATAGCCGATGTGATAGGTCCCAGATTGTGATAACGTTAACGTAAAAGAATGCTTTCTCTTCCGGTGAGAAACAAACCGTAATAGTTGAATAAAATTATCTGTTCTTTTTCTCGACACTATCTGGGCTGCTTTAAGTAAGCCAAGCCAATTACAATCATGCCGAAAATAAAGGAAAACTAACTAACCGACTCAAACACGTAAACAGACACGTAAAACAGAGCATAAAACAGAGCCCCAAAACAGAACACCAACGGAAAGAAAAAAAACACGTAAAATACATAACTTTTTGAAGACCCATTACTACGTAATCAACTAACTCCAGCTGCCCACGTTCCCAACGTTCCTTACGACCCGTTCTCGTCTCTTGTTGCATGCGGCATGCATGCAACGTAAACTGCATATTGATCACATACAGTTTATCCCAAATACTTGGGATTGGGTTTACGGACCCTCATTGACTGCCGTGGCCTATCAATACTCCCCCCGTTTAGTGGATCCTTGTCCTCAAGGATCGTTGGTGAGAATTCATTCAGCAGTTTTTTCGTTTGTTCCCAGGTGGCGTCCTCCGGTGGTAAATGCTTCCATTGCACTAGGCTCTCTTCAACCAGTTGACCTCCCTGTTTGACCCAGCGGTTGTCCAGAATTAATTGTGGTTCGAGTTCGACCACTCCTTCATCGGAGACTGGTGGCAAAGTTGTCTGCTGTGGTTCCGTAAGGCTGTCATTTTCTTGGTATCGTTTAAGTAACGACACATGAAATACGGGGTGAATGCGTGTGCCTTCCGGTAAATCGAGTTTGTACGCGACTGGTCCGCATTTCTTCAAGATCACATAGGGTCCGTAAAAACGACTTGCCAATTTCTGATGGACCCTTTTGAAGGCTGTTTGTTGCCGGTAAGGATGGAGCTTCAACAACACCCGTTCGCCCACGTCAAATGAAATATCTCTCCTCTTGTTGTCGGCCATTTGCTTCATTCGGTTAACCGAGCTCGCTAAATTAACCTTCAATTGCTGAAGCAGTTCATCGCGAGTCATTAACTGTTGATCCACTTCGTGTACTGGCGACAGTCCGTCTGTGTAATATGGAATGGTGGGAGGTAGTCGTCCATACAGTGCTTGGAAGGGGGTCATCCCCGTAGAAATATTGTAGGTAGTATTATACCAATACTCTGCCCAGGGTAAAAAATAACTCCATTTACGCGGCCACTGGTGTACGAAACAACGAAGGTATTGCTCGAGGCAGCGATTGACGACTTCTGTTTGTCCATCAGTTTGTGGGTGGTATGCGGAACTGAGCTGCAATTTGGTGCCCGACATCTTGAAGAATTCCTGCCAGAATTTGCTGATGAAAATGGGGTCTCGGTCACTAATGACGGACTGCGGCATCCCGTGAAGTTTGATAATTCCCTCTACAAATTTGTCGGCCACTGTTTTTGCAGTAAACGGATGGGTTAACGCAAGGAAATGGGCTGATTTACTCAACCTGTCGACGACCACCATAATCGTGTCCTTGCTTTGAGAAACCGGAAGGCCTTCAATAAAATCTAAAGTGATGTCGTCCCAGACCCGGCATGGGATTGGCAGCGGTTGGAGGAGTCCGGCCGGAGCTAGTGTTTCAGCCTTGACTTTTTGACATACTTCGCATCCTTTGACGTACTCCTGGACTGATTTATGCATTCCCGGCCAATAGAACTGCTGTCCCAATTTCTTATATGTGCGTAAAACTCCCGAGTGGCCGCCCACCTTCGTGTCGTGCATTTCATGTAGCAATTTGCTACGTAAGGCTCGGTTGTCTGGAATGACAACTTTGCCTTTGAAGAAAAGTAGCCCCTGACGCCACACATAAGGTCCATCGGGATGACCCGTTGCCTTGCGACTCATTGACTGAATATACGGATCATTTGTTGCTGCCGTTTTAATGTCTTCCCATATACTGACATGCGGAATAAAAATGCTGTGGAGAATGGGACTACCTGGTTTACGTGATAATGCGTCGGCAGCAGAGTTTTCACGTCCAGGTCGGTAGACTATCTCGTAGTCGTACCCAAGGAGTTTAGCTACCCATTTCTGCTGCTCTGGTGTGGCAATACGTTGTTCCAAAAAAAACTTGAGACTGCGCTGATCCGTTTGAATGTAAAATTTCTTGCCCAGAAGGTACGGACGCCATAAACGTATAGCCTCTATGATGGCTAACATTTCCTTGGCGTAAGTGGACCAAGATTTCTTCGTCACTCCAAGTGCTCGACTCATGAATGCCACCGGTTTGCCTTGTTGAGACAGTACAGCTCCTATTCCTTCCCCGGATGCGTCCGTCTCAATGGTAAATGAGTCCTTGAAATTTGGCATTGCTAATGTGGGAGTGGTTGTCATGGCTTGTTTGAGTGCCAAAAAAGCCACCTCTGCTTCATCATTCCAGCCGAATTGGCCCTTCTTCAAAAGGTTGGTAAGAGGCCGAGCTATAATGCCATAATTTTGAACGAACTTCCGGTAGTAACCTGTCAAGCCTAAGAACCCACGTAGTGCTGAAATATTATTAGGCCGTGGCCATGCCACCATTGCGGCTATTTTACTTCTGTCCACTTCTACTCCTTGGTTAGTAACAATATGACCCAAATACTCCAATTTCTGTTGCCCAAAGGCACATTTACTAGCCTTAACAAAAAATTGGTGCTGCCTCAATATCTCCAAGGTTTGCCTTACATGCACTAAATGTGTGTCCCACGAAGGACTATAAACTAATATATCATCAAAGAAAACTAATATAAATTTTCTAAGATGAGGCCGAAAAATAGAATTCATAATGGCTTGGAAGGTAGATGGTGCATTGCATAAGCCAAACGGCATAACCAAATATTCGTAATGTCCATTATGTGTTCGGAAAGCAGTCTTAGAGATATCAAGAGGATTTACTCGTACCTGATGATACCCGGCCCTCAAGTCAAGCTTGGTAAAGTACGAGGCACCATAGAGTTCATCCAACATGTCCTCCACGGTGGGGATTGGGAATCGGTCTTTAATGGTTACGGCATTGAGCGCGCGATAATCTGTACAAAATCGCCAGTTCCCGTCTTTCTTTTTTACTAGTAATACGGGCGACGAGAAGGGGCTAGTGCTGGGTCGCACAAGTCCGGATTGCAGCATATCTTGGACCTGCTTCTCGATCTCGTTCTTTTGATAGTGCGCATATCTGTAAGGCCGAACATTAATCGGTTCGGTTCCTTCCTTAAGGGCAATGCCGTGGTCAACCTCTCGTGTTGGTGGTAAGCTTGAAGGCTCACTGAACAAATCTGAAAATTCCTGCAATATCTCACGCAAGCTTGGATGAATGCTCTGTGGTAGTTCCGTTTGGGCAACCTGTAGGCACACAGCAAATAGAGCATGGCTGGGACGAATTTCTTTAGTTATCTCTTCAATTGATGCCGCTTGGATATTTTGTCCGTCGATGCCCACCAATTTCTTAGTTTGGTTTTTCCACGTGAATTCCATGGTTAACTTCCTCCAATCACACACCACAGAACCAAGAGTTTCAAGCCATTGAATTCCCAAAACTAAATCCAATCCTGTGAGTGGTAGAGAATAAAGAGTTAATGAAAAATTTATGCCTTGCATGTTTACTGGTACCTCATCGAATCTCCCATGGCATCTAAGATCGGCTCCGTTAGCTACCCGCACTGTGAATGCCTCAGTCGGTATCACTGGTAATCGTAGTAGGCTGGCCATACGCTCACTAATAAAATTGTGAGTCGATCCGCTGTCAATTAACGTGATAACGTCGTGGGCACCGATCTTGGCAGCTACTCGCATGGTCTTGGGTGCTGTCCAACCTGTTAGAGCATGCAACGTAATCTCTGGTTCGATAGTCCCCTCCTGGTTCTCCTCCACTAGTGGTTCTTCGTTTACGGCGTCACAAGTGCCATTTTCGCCATCTTGACCTTCCAACATGAGGATTCGGGGCCCCTGACATTTATGTCCTGCAGTAAAACGCTCATTACAGTTAAAACACAGGCCTTGGAGTCGCTTACGCTGCATTTCTTCCCAACTCAAGCGTCTAATAGGGGCGGCCGGTGTTATTGGTGCAGTTCGGTTAACTGGAGGTAGAGCTAGGGGAGCTCGCACTGGAGGTGGAGGGCGTGTGAATCTCCGCTGTCTCGTTAGCTGGTCATCTCTCATGCGCGCGAAGCTGATGGCATCTTTCAATGTTTGAGGTTTAAACATTCGAATTCCGTCCGAGATTTCCGTTCGTAAACCGCCCATGAAAGTTCCCACAAGAGCTTTTTGTGTCCAGCCCCTCACACGGTTGCCCAAGCGTTCAAATTCCTTCTGGTATTCACGCAAGGGCCCAGTTTGTCTGACCTTCGAAAGGGCTTCGTCGAAATCCTCGCACTCTGAAGGTCCGAAGCGAGCCCAGAGTTCCTCCTCAAAATCCGGCCACGAGAGCACGCGTCCGTCTTCCTGGAATGTTCTGCGAATCCACTGCCACCACTGGTTGGCTTCTCCTTCCAAGTGGTAGGAGGCCAATGAAACTCTTTGTGCCTCGGGCGTATTCTGGAATTCGAAAAATTGGTTCACGCGATTGAACCACTCCGTCGGATCATCTCCTGAAAATCTGGGAAATTCAAGTTTTGCCGTTTTGGACGATACCACCAGCCGTCCTCCTTCATGGCCGTCTCGGTGATGATGTCCGTGGATGGGATTCTCCTGGTTTGCAAGCAAGACATCGGAAAGGCGGTTGAGAGTTTCTTCTACATGACGAAGCCGGTCAGCCATACCAAGCTCTATTCGGTGTAACCCTTCTTGTACTCCACCCAGTCCTGCTTCTAGCTGCTCGATTCGCTCCTTGTTGGTTCCCATAAAAAAAATTTAAACCCTGCTCTGATACCAATGATAGGTCCCAGATTGTGATAACGTTAACGTAAAAGAATGCTTTCTCTTCCGGTGAGAAACAAACCGTAATAGTTGAATAAAATTATCTGTTCTTTTTCTCGACACTATCTGGGCTGCTTTAAGTAAGCCAAGCCAATTACAATCATGCCGAAAATAAAGGAAAACTAACTAACCGACTCAAACACGTAAACAGACACGTAAAACAGAGCATAAAACAGAGCCCCAAAACAGAACACCAACGGAAAGAAAAAAAACACGTAAAATACATAACTTTTTGAAGACCCATTACTACGTAATCAACTAACTCCAGCTGCCCACGTTCCCAACGTTCCTTACGACCCGTTCTCGTCTCTTGTTGCATGCGGCATGCATGCAACGTAAACTGCATATTGATCACATACAGTTTATCCCAAATACTTGGGATTGGGTTTACGGACCCTCATTGACTGCCGTGGCCTATCACGATGCATGAACTGACAAATATGATTCATGGAGATCAAGCAAATGTCAGGGTGTGAAAGATAAGTATTGCAAACTACCATCGATACTATGATATAAGCTAGGTTGGTTAACATGTTCTCTTCGTGGGCCAGAAGGGAACATGTGGAGGTCATGGTTGTGGAGGTGACTTGGCCAGGTCCATTCTGCTATGTTTGAGTGGATCAAAAGTGTACTTCTATATTAGAAACGTGCCTTTGGGATCAAATAAAACCTCGATGCCAAGGAATTAGTTAATTAAGTATACTAATTAAGGTCCTTAACAACGAAGTCGGCGTGAAGGTGTTTGATAAAGGATTCAACAGCATTTGATCTAGTAATAAGAATGTCGTATGATAAAAAATATTACTAGTGAGCTTTGCGGAGGAGGAAGAGAGATGAGTTTGCTTTGGAGCGACGAAAATCAAGTTCCTTCAGACAAATGATGTGCCTTGAGAACTTTGCACGAGATGCTTGTTTAAGCTCATAAAATAATTTATGTAGACAACACACATAATCGGAAATTTGTGGTTGCCTAAATCCAAGAGGTTAAGTCATATAAACTTCTAACCATGAAGTAATACATTTTGAATGCTTTGACGCAATATTTGTAGAGGAGTGTGAGAGGTCAACAACCTGATTTTTTACTTGTCTTCAAAAATCGTGCTGCTACTTGAATAATGGTGTAATAAAAGAAAGTAACGAACTAAACAAAACAATCCAGCTGTATAAATCAATTATATACAAGTAATCAAAGAGTTTCATCTGTCACACCTAATTTCTAAATTGATCATGAATAGAATGGAACTTCAGTCCGCTGGAGGTTTGCTTTACTAGAGCTGCTCCGCTGAACTTCAGTGAAATGGTGTTTAGTATTGCTAACTCAAAATTAGAGAGTTTTTGCATTAAACCCAAATTTAAGAAAAACAAATTAAACAAAATAAATAAACACACATTACAATTGAGATGAAATTCTGAATTGCTTAGAAAAAAAAAAAAAAAGAAGAAAAAAGAGAGATGAAATTCTGAACGTTTACATCCAATCCAGAAGTCACTAATTTTGAACTTTTTTGACTAGCTGTCCTCTTTCTATGATGTATCTGAATGAAACTCGTGCCCTGCATTTTCTTTTACTTCCCTGAAAACCAGTGGGTCCTACTTCACAATTACTATACAGTCCAATAAGCCATACACCGAGTTATCAAAAGATGACATGTAATCACATTATCCAAAGAATGGGGATATGGTGCATAGGTGGCACAACCCTAGTGGAGGAAACGATTCATTAAACTTGAAAGGATCAGATAATTGTCCCAAAAACATAGAAGTTCCAGCCTTTCAATCTTTGTCAGCAATTATCTTAAGCTTATTCAATTTTGAAGAGAAAGGGCACGACATGGCAAGCTGCAACATGGCATCAGCTGCTTCTGGGTTTGTGCTAACACCTAATGTTTCAAGCAGCACAAGTTCATCAGTCAGGAGTAACATGTTATTCTTCCCTTTGAAGAACAACAGTTCAAGGCTAGTTGTTAGGGCGGCTGAGGAAGGAGCAGCTCCACCAGCCACAGCCCCAGTTGAAGGTGAAGCACCAAAGCCTAAACCACCACCAATTGGACCCAAAAGAGGTGCCAAGGTGTGTTTTCAGTTTACAGATTTTGTGATTCATGTCAATGAAATTTTGAGTTTCAATTTACTGATACCCCAGATAAACTTATTGCCTAACTCGATTTATGAAAATTGAAATGAAATGATATCTGCACTGATGAAGTATTTGTAATTGCAGAAGATTTAGCGTATGAACTTTTTTATGAGAAGCTTTGATCCTATTAAATTCGATAATAGTTAATTATTGGGAAATCAAACTGGCACAAAAGCCTAGAATTTGACGAGTATTTTACTCTTCTTGCTCCAGAGACTGGGCTCAGTACTAAAAGTTCAGCCCTTCCCTGATTATAAAATATAAACACTTAAACCCAGATGAATGTAGGACTCTATGCCAGTTTAAAACTTTAGTATATAACTAGTTCTGAGCAAATTATAAAGGATATTTCTAAATTATATCCATTGAAAAGAAAGCAAATTTTTTGAGCAAATTATGCAAGCATTTGAATTCTTGACAAGGGTAAATATTCTTAAGGATGCTTTTCCCTTTACGCATGAGAAACAAGAGCCCCAAGGACAATGGGTTGATACCATTGATGAAACTAGATAATTTAATAACCACAGAGAAGGGTATTTTGTTAACCTTATTTTCCTGTATGTAAGAACACTGGGAAGTATTATAGGCTAGCTTGAGCTCCCACAATCTCATAATACTTGATTTTATTTGATACTACCAAGCAAATTAGTAAATTGGCCAATGATTGAAAGCTATTCGCTTCCATTTTGCAGGTTTTCGGTTCTATGTTAAACACTCTTAATTAATCATCTTGCTAACATCTTGAACATGTGTATTCTGGCAAAAGAAAGGGAATGAATATATATTACTTTGATTTCTCAGGTTAAGGTTCTGAGGAAAGAGTCTTACTGGTTCAATGGCATTGGATCTGTGGTAGCTGTTGATCAGGTCTGTGCTCTCCCACTCTTCCTCGCAAAAGAACCCAAATGTCATAAATTTATTTCTTTTGGTTATTGGTTAAGCTTTAGTGTTTGATTTTTTCTGGAAATCCATTTGACAGGATCCAAAGACTCGCTACCCAGTGGTTGTTCGGTTCAACAAAGTTAACTATGCAAATGTATCTACAAATAACTATGCATTGGATGAAATTGTAGAAGTTTAAATGAGTCATGTTTGTATTATCATTGTAATTTTAATTCTCCCACTGTTCCACCCCCTAGATTTAACTTGTTTGTGCCAGGAATGTGTATCATACTCTCTTTGATTTCTATGTTCTTCCTTCTGATTTAATGGTTGCTGCTGCACATAAGTCATAACCAGATCGATATTGTTCATAACAAACAGAACATTAATTTATAATGTCAGTAATAATACATATAATCGCTGAATACGTAAATGTCGCGTAATTGCTTTGAAAAATAGTAGAATTTACTATTAAATAATTGTGGATTCCGTGTTTTACTTACTTTTTTTCAAAACAAACAATTACGCAACATTTATACACTTCAGGAAATTCATAACATGTTGGATAATTATATCATTGCAGCTTGTTTCTCACTTCCAGACAGGATCTGTAAACAGAAACGAACATGGATTGCCTCTGACTGGACGGTTATTTCCCGAAAACTTATCTCCTCATTAAATTTCTGAGAAAGAAAATTGCAAAATCATTTTGATTCCCAAGAGATCACAAGAGTACTCGAAAACCAAACAAAAAAAAACAATTCCACGGCAACCAAACAAACAAAAATTCACTGTTTCCACCACATCCAACCTTCTGCGTTTCCAATCCCATCAACTGCCTCAGCTTGAGGGCTTAGTGTGAATACACTAGCAAAGAAGATTCAGTCATATAATGAATGATATTTGTAGAGCAATAAAAGTGACATTCTTCCTTGAGAAGTCCAAGGTTGGCATTGGGGTCAAATTCTTTTAGATAATATTTCCAAGGGCTAGCTTTCGGCACCTTTGGCTTTGGCTTCTGACAGCAAAGGTTCAAGCTCTCCTTGCCGGTACAACTTCACTGTATCTGCATCAGATTGGAAGATGTAATAATAATTTGACGAAAATTGGGGGGAAGGGGGGGGGGGGGAGAGAGCTTTATGCTGTCATTATTAAACTAGCTCATGAATTACTAATGTCTGTGATAGATTTGGATCACACAGTTTTCTGAAGAAGGTTGGAAAGGATAAGGATAAATATGGTGGTGAGGGGGTGTGAAGGACAAATAGACAAGTATTAAGGACATATATGCCTCTTTATCCCCCACTTTAATCACCATACTTGGTTCAATCCAAAGTGTAGGTCCCAACCAACCAACCACCCTCCCAAGTTAGGGAAGGATTGAGCCTCAGACTTCCACCTTCAAAGGATCCAAAGGACAGACATCACTCACTATATAGATCGATGGTTAAAAGATGATGCAAATGTTGGCTTGTATTGGTGGCCATACCATAATACGTGAGGCAGAGGACCAAGAGCCCACGCCATGGGTGGAATCTTCCCATGGCAGGTAGGTTAGAACAGCTTGAGTCTACAGAGTATTGTGCCTCCACAGAGAGATGGGTCTCTGCAGCATGACACGACTAAGAACCATTATGTCTTTACAATGGGGTGCAATTGGTACCTCTTGGTAAATCACAAATATACCCAATAAATCTTCCTCCATTCAACCAATTTACACTATCTCAGACAAGTTCCACTCCGACAATCTTTCTAACCATCTTGTGGCGTAATAGTCTCAGTACAATGACCATAACACGTTTTATCATCACACGTACTTGGGCCAGACAATAAGTACATCATACCTGTACATCCGCCAATATGCTTGCCACCTGATAATGGAGAAAAAAAGAATTTGAGCATATATTCTCAATAAATACCCAAATAGATTATATATATCTCCATCAGTCAGCAAAAGACATTGTAGAATACAAAAACCCAGTTCAAGCCCAGAGAAAACTGGTTGTCACAAAGTTGACTGAAAGCACAAAATTTTCTCGCTCTATGTAATTGGAGATTAATGCTTTGAGTTCAGTTTCTTCAATTTTTGACTCTGATCCTTTTGTGGATTACCAAACGGCTAGTTTTTTTTTTTTTAATAAGTGATTACCAAAGGGCTAATTGAAAGTTTAAGAGAAACCTGAACCAGATATAAATAAGAACTTCCAAATTCTTATACCCCATATAATAAGAGGATAAGGTTGGTAGTGTATGCAATCCCACATTATTAGGGAATGAAAAGTTCTTGCTCTTTATAATATTCCAATAGAGCTTCAATTGTATCATTGACTAGTTTTTTTAGAGTGTAGGCCATGTGGCTTGGGCATTCTATTGAGGCATTACATTCGCATTGTTGATAAAATTATTTTCTAGCATTATCTCTCAATCACTGTTGCAAGATGGTACAGTAATTTTTTTTTTTTTTTGAGGCGCTATGAAGGATGTGTATACATGGATCTACAATACATGCACAACATATGCAAATGTTTCTTTTTACCAATTTCCAAATTTTACTATGGGAAATCCCTCTCGTTTGTGCATATGAATACATGTCAACGGAAATTTATACTTTCTGCATCTGAAAAATATGAATAATAAATAAGCACCATGATGGTTTGTTGAAGAGAACCATAAAAGAAAGACTGGATCCCTCATATTCTAGATGTATTAGGGTTAATCTCAAGCATTGAACAAGTACAACTCACCAATGAAAACATTTGGAACAGTATGTTGCCCAGTAAGCCTCTCAAGAACCTTCTGCACTTGTGGCCCTTGGGGACCTGGAGGTGAAAAAGAGAAAAAACAAAAAAGAAGAATGTACATAAATGTAATTGAACTAATAGACAAGCACTACAAATGAGAAATGGAAACCAAGCTTCACTTTTCTGGTAATTTTCAACTTGGTGGCAAATACGTCTTAATTAAATTGGAAAAAAAATGCTAGAATATAATTTTATCAGTGGATATACATATATAACGAATCAGCCTTTATTTTCCCAAGATTTAAAATTTGATAAATCCAACAAGAAACAATGATTTAATTGATCAGTCGGTGATGACAAACCAAAATCCAGATTCTTGGCATCAATTGACATGCAGCCAATTAGTCCAGAGAATATTGCAAAAAGAAAGAATATCACAATGGTGTTGGATGGAAATACCCCATTACAGGAGAAACATCATATGATCATGGCAAGAGATTTTCCCGATGTACATACCCACACATAAAGACTCAAAAGTAAAGTAATTTATTGCCTTCACTTAGAAGACATATCAGCAATTGAAGTTTTTAAAAGAATGAGGGAAAGGAGAATTATTGTCCTTTCTCATGTCCTCTTAGAGATCCAAATATTTTCTGATGAGAATCAGGTTTTGGTTCTGTATTTTTGAAATATGAGTCAATAGAAATCATGTTCCAGATCTACCCGCTAGTGTAAATATTATCTAACCAAACTCAACCGCACAAATTATAGGCTGCAGCTTCTCAATGTCTTCTTTTGAACTCCAGATAGTTGATACTCTTTGAATAGGGAGGTCCCAGTATCAAAGATGAAGTTAAGAATAAGACAATCAGACTTGTAAAATGCTCTCTTGACACAGACCGTATGAGGGAGAAGGATTTTATTTGTTTAATGCAAAATGCCACAAAAACACTTAGACACACCCTAAATTTTTGCAGTACATCATCTAAAAAAAGAGAAACTTATTATTCTTAAATACATTTTATGATGATTAGCACATATTATTCCATATATACAAAGAAACTCTTTTGAATAGGAACTCTGCACAAACTGTCCATCTTGGTTGATAGCTTGCTAGGGAAGGAAAATGGGTGGGTGGAGAGATTTATTGAGTTTTAGGTGGAGTCTGGAAAGTTATTAGCTTGCTAATTTTTTTCAACTTGATCTTATTCTTCTTTCCCCCTACCTTTCTTCTGGACCTTCTGCTTATTTCCTCTGTCCCATAAGGGCTTCATCTTTGTTTTTTTTTTTTTTTATACATTTGGGGGAGGGGGGTTTCGAACTCTAGACCTTCACCTTTTTCCTTTGGTATCGTTAATGAAATGCTATTTATCAATTGGATAAAATGAAATAAGGCAGTATATAAGAGTGAATCTACAATAACAAATGACCCAATCCCACTATGCACCCCAACGTAGAAAGCCTTTTTTTTTTTTTAAAGCTAGGTAGGCCAAAAGCACCATGCTGGGAATGTAACCCAGGAATGACAACTAGCATTCTTGCAACAGACAAAAGCCACCTTAATGCTTTCACATCCATGTTGTTGGAAAGCACCTCTATCCTAGATGCCCCATCTAAAGCTTCTTTATATTTTTCAAGAGAATATTGTACACTATTTGATATAGTACAGGCAATACGAATTTTACTGCATCCTAGATGCTTACTCTGCTACATAAGCATATCCATTCACAATTGCAAACATGCACAAAGATACATGAAATATACATTTTGAAGAGAAATAAGTGTCACCTAGTTCGTCCAATTCAATGACAAATGGCTGCACACCAAGCCTTTTGAACAACGATTTCACCTCAGAAGAGTACCTTCAACAGAAATTCCAAAAAAAAACCCATTTCAAATCTCCAAACACAAAAACCAACAACACAACACGAAATTTAGCACCAACGCAAAAACGAATAGAAATTAAGGATTTTGGACCCACGAGCACCAAGTTTTGGAGTAAACAACAACTGGGTTTTCAGTCACTGTCTTCTTCACGCTATCTTCGAGCCGAGACCCGAACGAAGAAGCCATGGCCTGAACCGAAAAGGGTCTGTGCGTTCTTGAGCCATTGGTGGCAAAACTCGAGACTGAGTTGGTCCTGAGGCCACGAGTATTGTTGAAAGGAATAGAGCAAACGGAGGGCTTGCTGATGGGATAGAAAGTGCAAGGAGAATTCAGAACGAGAGAGGTGAAATTGGTGAGATTAGATGCGACTGCCATAGTGTTTTTCGGCTCTGTGTTCGGTTCCTGTACAGCTAACTTGGAGTTGGAACTCTTTGTTTGGGGTTTTGTGAAACAAAAAAGGTCTTGTGTTCGGTTTTCGTTTGGGCTTTTGGTTTCTGAATTCACGGGAGGGATAAACGTAATCTGTGCTTTCTTATTGGTCCATTCATTATCAAAAGAAGATCTCGCAAAGACCCTTGTTCCCTTAGATTATAGAGAAAGAGCACTATTAGTTAATTTTTTTTTTTAAATTATACTTTTTATATAACTTTTTAAAAATTGTAATCATATATAATCAAAAATTACTAAAAAAAATTATAGAGAAAAGTCAAATAATATACTTTATTTTTAAAAGTAAATAGTAAAATTAAATTTTTCTTTAAATATAGAGAAATTTTTAACTTTACTATTCATTTTTTAAAATAAAGTATACTTTTTGACTTTTTTTCTACAATTTTTTTCGTAACTTTTAATCAAATATGATCAAATATTTTGAGAAGTTGTACAAAAAGTACAATTTAAAAAAAAAAATTAATTACTCTATTAAGAATGCCCTTATATGATAAACATTTATATATTTTTTAAACGATAACCATAATATATAGCTGAATTATATGATATTAATTAATAAATATAATGTGTGTGTGTGTGTGAAGGGTAGCAAATAGCAATAATTAAAATCTATTTCAATGACTAATTACATAAGTATTAGTGTTTTAATAAGCTTTATTTTTGTTCATTCACTTAACTCGGTTGTTTATACAAAGTCAATATTGAATGTTTGTTTATAAAACCTTTGAAATCCAATAATGATTATGATATGGCTTCAAATTTAAATATTCATAATTGATATCATATTTCTTACATCCATCTTCACTAAATAAATGTTATAATATTTTTATTTATAATATTTATTTTGTTATTTTTATTTATTTTAAATTTTATAATTTTTAACATATTAATAGTTGACACGTAGAGATTAAAATATCTTCATCCATAATTGATAAAATCTACGCGATTATTACAAGAAAATCTACCTTTTGCGGCCACTTGTATTTTTGGCAAGTGAACTTTTGATGCAAAAACTCTTTTTAATCGCATCATTTCCGGTAGTGTAACCGCAAAAAATTTGGACGGACAAAACTTACCACGGCAATGTTGGATCCTTTACGGCTACACTATTCGCCATTCGGCCGCTATAAAAGTTTGGTACGCATAATTTATTTACGACGACAAATAGTCGCCACAAAAGGGCACGATTTAAAACCCATCTATATTTGTCTTCGCTGTGCCCTCTGCCACCCCTTCTCACGCTGTGCCTTATAATATCCTCCACATTCCAAGGTGGTTTTGCTAAACTATTTGCTCCTTCATTACCCAAACGTAAGAACTGTATATTGAATCTTGCAATTAGTACTAAATGATCTCTTCATCAACACACGTGTTTGCTTGATGAGATTTCCCTGCAGGGACCATGATTCTTCATCCTCTTGAATCTGATTCACCATTAGTAGGGAATTGCTTTTCAGAATTAGATCATGAATGTGATCCATAGACAACTATATATATAGTTTTAAGCCTCTAAACATGATTGCCAAAAGCTCAATCTCCCCTGTTCTTTTTAACTTGCAGCCATGAGCACGTTTCTATGTTCATTTTTATAGTTGTAATCCTAATTATAATCATGCAAATTCAAGGATCAGCATCAATGCATCAATTAATTAAAAATCTTTAAACTGTGTCGTAAGTGCCTGTATGATAAGTTACTCTTGACCTATGAATATCACTAATAAAAGCGATGAATTATATCATCATCTGCAATAGGCAACCATTAATGATCATAATACGGTACCGTTAAGACTTTCTTCATCTCTTTGCCCATGGCCTCTCTTAGGGGCGGAACTAGAAAAACTAGTTTGGAAGGGCCAATTTACAAAAAAATAATTTTGGGGGGGCAAATATTAATTTTTATATAATCTACTTCATAAAAACACATTTCAAAATTTTATTTTCATCGAGTTTTAAAAATGTTGCGGGAGGGGCTAAAGGCCCCCCAAGTCTAAGGTAGTTCCACCCCTGGGGCCCTCTCTGACAATCCACATTCTTTAAGAATTAAGACTTTATATATATATATATATATATATATATGCTGCCATCATGTTTATTAATCAGAGTACGACTCATTCACTATATATATATGCTATATATATAGTAGCTATTTGTATTTTGTATAGAGATGACATGAACAACAAGCTGCTAGTACTTGATCGATCAGTGTTCGGTTTCCATCAACATTCCAGTTCCAGGAGTTAACTTGGTAAAAGTCTTATCCACATGCATGCACGTACTTTTCTGCAAGAGACAGTACTATATATTTGGCACTAAAAAGACTGAAAGCGATATAGATTTATAGCTTTGATGAATAATGAGTTACTAAAATCACGTGATCCCAAGTAATTTTGCAATAACTTGGTTTCCACAGTTTTAAGATATGATCAGAAATGATATTTGAAGCCTTGTAGTGCATAAGCACTGTGCAGTACTTTAAATAAATATATATATATATATATAATTGACATGAAATTTTTTTTAACTTTTTAATAATCAACCTTCTTTTTCAAAATAATTATACATCGTTTATATATTTTATGTAGTATTACTCTTAATTAGTGAGTTGTAATATATATATATATATATATATAATATTATATATATGATGACTTCTTGCGTTTGGCCTGACTCGATGGTGATAATTAATAAGCCGGTCCTGCATGCATGGAAATGGGAAACCTGAAGCAGATAAAACAGGACAAAGGACTGACAACTATGCATGCATGGCCAGAGGTAGCAGCCTGGTTGAGGGGATTTGATCTAGTTTTGTCTATAGAACATGATCATGATCAGGAAGTGAACCCTAGTATTTTTGTTGTTTCTGGAAGATGCAAAACATTGTATAAAGTTTATTTATTTTGACTTGTCATGTCTAGTGATCATTAATCTGACACTCTATTCAGTATGTAATTAGTGATGCAATCAAGTTTCTGTAATCGTATGTCATCAGAAATATATGCATGGGACCTTCATGTGAGTTATACTGGATGGGATAAGTAATAATTTGAAGTAACAGAGAATATTATAGTTTGGAGAAATGATATTTGTAATCATAAAATATACAAATATTATATAATCGCTTTGAAAAAAGAGAGTAAATGTGACGCCCACATAAATAAAAAATAACTTTTTAATAAAGGACCATATTTTTTTTCAAAATAATTGTGCGACATTTACGTATTTCATGACTGTATGTAGTATTGTTGTTTGTTTGAGGGTCAGATAAAAAGTACTCAATGCATAGGAAGCAAGAAATTAAAGCATGTTTTTATCCTGGAACTCTTTCTGAATAATTCTTCAACAAGTTGAAAGTATTGAGCTCATTTATTCCTTCAAGTATTCTTATTTATTTATACTTCTAAAGTGTAAAACTCAACATTTTCTTTTTATCTTCTCTAAACTGCATTGCATATTCTTATAGGTTCGACCTCCTGATTGATCGACAAAACCATGTGAAGGAACAGATTTTTATTTGCAGACTAACTATAGAAAGTGAAAATGGGCCCTTGTGGTGGGATTATGTGGCAAGGAAAATTGGTGGCCATCCCATGTGGTGTTTTACTGTTTCCTCACTGAATGTCTCCATTTTTGAAGAGGTTGGAAACATATAACTGAAACACATAGACAGAAGGACAGACTGCAGCTGTTAAATGCAGTCATATTTGTACAGATTGAGTTTGATCAATTCAGATTGTGAAAATGAAGGAAATAGAGGGGCTATTGAATTGAAAAGACTCAGATTTCTCAATCAGTTGAATGAAGATTCATGTGGGCTGTTTCTAGGCACTATTTTGAAATGCAAAGGCTAAAAAGCAGGGCCATGTGTCTGCATTAGTTCCACTTTGGGAGCCAATGGGCAGTACTGTTTCTGGGCTTATTTCTTGTACATTATTTTCCCACGATCATGGGGAGCTTTCACCAATAATTTTAAGTACCACTCAGCACAAGCAAAATACAATTTGCTATAGTACATTAAAAGAGCTTCATCTGTGACTATGTACTTGGTGATAATTACAGGCAGTATGCTGAACCCCCCCCCCCACTGACAAAAATTTGCAATTGCTTTCTTCCAGATTATTCCATCAATAGTTTTGGATACTTATGCCTTTTAAGCACATAGCCTTTATTTATTTATTTATTTTTTAACATCTCTAATTTTACTTTGATATCTGTAATTAGGACAAGATAACTGAAGATTCAACAAAACTTCCTAATTTTTCTTAATACTAACATAATTATTTTTATTGGGTTGATGGTGTGTTTGATCTGAAACCCAACAAGTCATCCTCTTCTGGTGTGATTGATCCAATTATAAGCGATATTTGTCTACTTGCTAGAATGCTGTAGAATAATCTTTGTAATAATGGGTCATGGAGAATGGATATATAGTTGGATTTTTCTTTCGCTTGAAATCAAACTTACATGTTTGACTTGTCATTCTTGGCTAGTTGTTGGGGATCTAGGAATTTTGGAACTTCTGTTGACAGAACTAGCACAGTTGGAACTTTTATTTATTTGGAATTTTCTTCGAATTTCATTGTTACCTAATTGGCTATAAATTGTGTGAGCATGAAAAACCCTAATCCATGTGTCAGAACTAAATTCTATTCCATTTGATCTTGAAAGCATTAGAAATGAAAGAAAGGAATCTTCAAAAAAAGGCTTAACTTTATTTTAGACATGATTTAGTTAGCTTTAGACCCAACACAGATGTGTGATATTTATACCTTGTTCAGATCTAGTTAGCTTTAGACCCATTTAATGAAAATTATTGCAAATTGAATTATACAAATATGTCCTTGGTCATCACACCAGTGGAATACACTAAAGATCTCTGGTTTGAATCCATGCAATGTCAGATAGTTCACCTGTAGTAAGCTTTATCTAGCCATGGCTCCTGAGTACTGACTATGTGTCCAAGAGTTAGAATTGAACAGAAACAAGAGAGTAGAACTAGTTCTTTTAACTAATCAAATATGAATAAAATATACAGTAACATGAGCATTACCATTTTCAAGTTCTTCTCAGCTGTATGCAATTTTTCAATTGTGCTTTATAGAGAAGATTAACTGCAACATTTTCATTCATTGGGTCTCTATGATATATACATGTGCATGGCAAAAGAGACTTTGTAAAACCTAAATTATGCCAATGAGTTGGTCAACCCCAGGATAATAATTTTAAAGGGAATAGTGATGTGGAGACATCTTGGAATGTGGCTATCCTCCAAGAGAGAGAGAGAGAGGGTGATGTTTGTTGTGGAGCTAGGTTCGATTGTGATGGGACCTACTCATCTGATGAAAGATGCCATTGGGCAAGTTGCCAATCTGAAACATTGAATCTGTGGGCTTTTCCTTGATGAAGGTCTGCTGGGTATGGGGAGAAATAATGTTAGGTGGCTCTGATGATATTCAAGAGGTCTCAAATGAGTATGATAAACCTCATTTCAAGACCTAGTTTTTTCCACATATGAGACAGCCCGAAAAGTTCTTTAGTCAACATGATTAGTGGTTTTAACTTCATCATGTTATTGAAACAGAAGGGAAAAATTAACAATAATGGTCATAGAAGGATTTGGTATAGGCTTTCTTGAGCTGAATTCATAATAATTAGATGTAGAACCACATAGAAAACTTAAATAACAGAGGGAGAGAGCATTGAGTGGAGAGAGAATTCTTTGAAAGTTTTAACTTCACCATTGGATAAGGTACAAAAAAAAAAGAAAACTTGTACAAAATTTCAAAACAACAAGAAAAAGCCTCATCATCCTAGGTCTACAAAATGCCCAAAACAAATGGAAAACTTGGGCCTTGGGAGAGGGCTCTGACTTTGTACTGTCTGTTTCTTTCTGTGGTTATACTTTTTTACACTACAACAATCTCACTAAACAGATGGATGGTTGACTTTTGTTGAATCTTAAAACTGGGAAATGCATCGTCTATGGCAAGCCGTGGTTCTCTTCTTTTGCTTTGTTTCCATTTTCCAGACTTGGCCAATGTCTTGTGCTATTTTCATGGCATCTGAGGATGCACCAGACAGCCCTCTCCTTGCAAACCCAACTGCATAGAGCCCAGAATTTCCTTTCCACGCATTTGGGAATGGTGCCTTTGGAAAACCATTTTTGGAGAAAAACTCACCTTCCTGTATACATGAACCAAAGCAAGATTAGTGCCTTTAAACAAACCAAATATCAATCACAAAGTGCTAAAAACAAAAAGAATCAAAGAAGAAGCTTCCAAAACGTTTGTGGGGGAAAAAAAAATGATAGATAATGGGACAAGTTCAAGACGGCCATAAATGCCTAACCATCAGTTCAGAGGCTGACATTTATCATTTTTACCCCTACCCTTCGTTAAAAATACCAACTGCCAAAACTGTCTTTTCGAAAACACCCCAAGAAAATGAAGAGAAACAGAGGAAACAGAACATTTTCTCACCTGAAGCCAAGAAGGTACGTTGCTGCGGTATCCAGTAGCCAGAACAACTGAATCTATATCAAGCTTTTCGCCATTGACGAGCTCGACTTGGCCTGGTAAAAACCTCTTGATTCCAGGAACAACCTTAATGTCACGTGATCTGACTTTCTCCATCGCGCCAATGTCCAGGACAGGGGTCTTCCCCGTAGTGTTCTTGTACTCCATTGGACCAACTGCCGGCCTTTTTAGCCCGTACTTTTCAATGTTTCCTAGCACCAACCAAGCCAAAATTAACAGCAGCTTGTCAACCAGCCAAATGGGTAGCCATTTCATCATCAAAACCGCCAATTCAAACGTAGATTTTCCAAGAACTTCTCTCGGCAAGACATGGACCTGCAAAGCCAAAACAGAACAAAACCCTTAAGACTCCAAACCCATTTGCACAATTTTATAAAAAATAGACATTTTTTCTTGTTTTACTATATGGATTACTTACCGAGCTACGGCAAACCAAAGATGGAGAGGCATTGTGGTTGCAAAGATCAAGGGAAATTTCCATGCCTGAATTGCCACAACCCACAACAAGTACTTTCTTTCCCTTAAACTTCTCGCCGGACTTGTACTCAGAAACGTGCGTAACATCGCCGCCAAACTCCGCTAATCCTTCTATATTAGGCATCACGCACTCGGCATTTTCGCCTGTTGCCACCACAAGCCAGCGGCAAATGTATTCAACTTCGGTGCGCGTCGAAGCAGCGCTTGTTGAAACGGTCTTGACACGCCACAATCCGCTCGTCTCATCGTATCTGGCGGACTGAACGCACTCGTTAAATTGTGGGTTGATCTCGAAGTGCTTGGCATAGGATTCAAGATAGTCAATGAACTGTTTCTTTGATGGGTATTCAGGGAAGTCTTCAGGGAAAGGAAGCTTAGGGAGTTGGCAAAATTGCTTTGGAATGTGAAGCTTTAGCCTGTCATAGGTGCGCTTTTGCCACAAAGATGCTATGCAATCGGCTTTTTCAAGGACTACAAAAGGCACTCCTTGTTCTCTAAGACAAGCTGCTGTGGCTAGCCCAGATGGACCGGCCCCGATTATAGCCGGACCGTTAACCCAAATGCACCGGCGAGAGAATAAACTTTCGTGATCGAAAAGACGAAACAAGTTCTCCATTGGTGGGACAATTCTGGTTCTCAGTATGTTGGGTAAAAATAAAGAGTTTTAAATATAACATACAGCGAAAATATGGGAGATTGTGAGCAATAGGCGTTTGATTTTTTAGGAAGTTTGAAACTTAAGAGGGAGCTTTAGGGAAGAGAATGCAGTGCTTGGTTTGGAATGAATTGGATTGGAGGGAGGGGAGGGGCTTTAAATAGTAGTGTTGAGCATGAGGGGGCATGTGAGAGGGAGTGACTTAGGCCTCGTTAGGATTAGATTAAAAATTTAAATACATCTTCAATTTATTATTATTTTTTTAAATTTCTATATAAAATATAATAAAAAATTTAACTTTTTTAAATTCTCATACTATGTTTTCAAATCTTCATAAAAAATTAATATCAAAAAAATATCTTATAATAATATATTTTTTTAATTTTTATCTCATCTTATTTTATCTCATATTTAAAAATAAATAAGACCTTAATATCCTTAATAATGCTAAAGAAAAGTCTACATACCAATAATTCTTAAAGATAAAATATAAAAATATAAAAATATAAAAATATAAAATCACATTTTTAAAAAATACAGAATATGCATATTTCTCTTTAAAAATTTTCTAATGCGCTAAACTTTGAGAGCTAGTCTCAAATCATAGGCCTGTGGTTACTATATAATGTTATTATATTTCAAGCATTATAATATTGGATCTGGCTATATAATAATTTTTAATGATTCAGGCCTTCAAGGGTTAGCGTATAATTTGGGAATAAGTTTTTATTCTTTATTTTTTTCTTGGGAAAAGTTTTTGTAAGGAATTGTTTGTATTTACTTTTTTTGGGAAATTGTAAGAAGGGATGAGAGTATAAAAATAAAAACTATCATAACTATAAAAAGATTATATAAAAATAATTTTATAAAAATTTATATAATTTATTTTATAATAAAAATAATTTTACAATACCATAAATTACATCAAACTTCCTGACCGATGGATGCATGGCATCTTTGATTGTTAATTTCTATCCCAAAACCTGCCGTTTTGCAGAGATTTTAATTACATCAACCGACATTCACATGAGCACTGCAAAAAAAGGTTGTTTTATTTTATATAATTATGTGGTTTTGGAAAATTTTTTACTAAATGAAGTCAAGAAGAAGAAGAGAGAGTATTAAGCTCCGTTTGTATTTGAAGATGAGCTCAATTCATCTCAACTCATCTTCATTTCATTATTATATTTTTATAATTTTTTATATAAAATATAAATTCCTATACACCTTTTTCAAATCTCAATACACTTTTTTTAAATCTCAATACACCTTTTTCAAATCTCATAATAATAATAATATTAAAAAAAAAAAAAATTCATCCCAACTCATCTCAATTCATCTCATATCTGAATCTAAGCTAGGCACATATGGAGAATGAAAGTGATGATTCATCCTCATCTGATTCTATTGGCCAGTTCTGACTTCTGACTTCTGAGCCCCCAATTTGTTTTGTTTTTTTAACTAAAATTAAAACTAAATTGCAAAATCTATATTAAGTCGGCTTCCACGTGGACTAGTTTAGCCAAGGTGCAAAAGTGGGCCTCTATCCAGGACCCCACACAAAGCCTGCAAGCATCGGGATTGCGACTTGAAAGGCTGTTTCCAGGCCCACAAAGCCCATTCCGCCGACCCCGCTTTCACACCTCATAGTCGTTACTGCCGTGTGTCGGCCCCACACGTGTCAAACACATATCATGCATATGTACTGACTTCCGCACTTGCTTAATTTCAACCTTCCAGCTAGCCAAGCAAAAACTCCACCCTACAAATACAATTAATTGAATTTCAGCTTAAACCCTGATTTCCACATGAGCTTTATATATAGATTTTCTAAATTTAAATTTAAAGTTAATTTAATTACGTTGTAGAGCCATAATTGGCCGCTTAATTCCGTATACATGAATATATATTATTACTAGCTAGGCGTATCTAATTAATTATTCATGGTGGCAACTGGAAAAGACATGAGTATATATAGATAGCTCGAAGATTAATTACTAGCTAGGTAGATATTATCACAAGTTAATTTGATGGCCCCATGCATGTAGGGGTGGAACTAGGATTTAGTATTTGGGAGGGTGATCGATAAAATATGTAGTACATGTGAGTATAAATAATCTGTATTTTTTTTTGCATGTGACTATATATAAAAATAATAATCATATGTCATAAAATTATATGTAAAAAATACATGTCCATAAATCATCTTATAAAAAAAAATTTTGTAAGATTTTTGTAGTTGGCTAGAGAGTCAAGACCATTACAAAAAGAAAGAAAATGAAATATCAACTGAAAAATACCAAATAAGTAATGATATAAAATTGTAAGATTTTTTTGTATAGTTTGTCTATTAAAGAAAATTCTAATAAATCTGCAAACTACAATACCCAATCGATAACCCAATCCAAATTTAAATTTGTTGATGATACAATATAAACAAAATCATACATATATATATATGAAAAACGTGTCTTTTTATATATCTTATACAAAATTAATATTTTTTTATCAATAATCTATGCACTAGTTAAATGTATCTTAATTCAATGAGAGAAACTGAATACTATTATATGTGAATCATATTAAAGAAGATTAACCAAATCTAACATCATTGCAAAATAGGTAATAATTAGAGGGAATAAGAAAGATGAATAATTTTTTTTATGGATAACGGAAAATAACACAATGGGTAATATGAGTACCTGTGGGTAATTTCAAGTACCCTTAATTTCTACTAGAGCAATTTGTATTTTGTGAGGGCTAATTTTAGTGTGGGAAGACTAAATTTAGTAAAAAAATTAATAAGTAGAAGAAAAATATACTATATATCTACTATATTAAATTTTTGAAAAAGTTTGGGGGGCAGTAGCCCTCCCTAAGACACACACAGTTCCGCCTCTGCATGCATGCATGCATGCCCTAACTAAAACATCAGCCTATACATGATTCTAGCTAGATTAATGATGCATGCATGCAGAGGCGGACCTATGTTATAAGTTGTGATATATATAAATATAATATATAAAAATGTGTAATTATTTATATATATAATTAAAATTGCTCCATCCAATTATAAAATAAAATAAAATTGTGATCCCAACAATATTCACTAAAGTTTTACTAAACAAATAGACTAAGCTCCCAAATTTTTTTTTTCTGATATTTTATTTTTTTGAAGTTTTATTTAATTGTTTTGTGTTGATGTTTGGATTTGTGAATTTCAAATTGGCTAATTTCACTTCTTTTATTGGTCATGACATTTATGAATTATGAGATATTTTTTAATAATTAACTTGCTCATATGTTACTTTGAATTGATTATCAATTTTTATAATTGTCAAAATTAATTGATTATATTTATTTAATCTTACTCTAATTTATATAATTATGAGATTATTGTAAATATAATTTTATAATATATGATTATTATCTTTATATATAGTTACGTATAAAAAATATATATTGTTTATATTTACACATATCATACATTTTATCAATCGTCCCCCCAAATACTAAATCCTAATTCCGCACCTGCCAGGAAGTTAGCATATTATTTTGTATTCTTCATGTGTACCAAAACCTTGATTTTTGTTCAATGATACGTACGTACGTGGAAGCTGCTTAAGAAGTGATTATGCTAACTGCATGCTTTCGGCATCTTAAAAGCTGATTAATACATTATATATTGACAACTAACTCGACACGTACTGTCCTCTTAATTGATCAGAACTAAATTAAGTACATGATAGTGTTTTAACTTTTGTTAAGCTTTTAGGGTTTTGGACTCGTACGTGTGTTGTAAGCTTGTGAAGGGTCAAGTACAAACTTTTATGAAGTTTTTTTCAGATGAGTAATTACGTTATACGTACCAGGCCAAAAAGGGGTTATTAAAAAGAAGAGTTTTGAGTTGGGAAAATGATCATGGTATAGCTGTGCCCCCCACTCACCCACTGGTGCATGCTCTTGAGTGAACTTATTATATATTGTTTCTTCAACTTTCTTGGGGGAAGAAGGCCATAGAATTATATATAAGAAGAGGGAGGCATGTGCATGCATGAAACCTTGAATTCCACAAAGGTCTCTCCTTTTAATGAAAAGATTAGGAGTTATGAGCTTGGCGTTTCTTATAAGGTTTAATTCGCATATTAAATTTGCTTTGGAATCATGAGTATATATATATACGTACATTTTTCTATTCCACCTTTTTTGCTTTTTTCTTTTTCTTTAAAAAACAAAGCCTCCAAATGCTACATACAAAAGGATATGCGAGAGAAAATAGAAAAAAATCTCGAGTCACATCCATGCAAGATCATATCATGACATGCATGATATCTCCACCTCATTCCCTCCCTCCAGCCTTGCAATGCTCCACAGCCAGGCCCAGCTGATCATCGGGCAAAACTCTTGGAAAACTTTCTACTTTTAGCTAGGATGGGATAATGATCGTATTCTCTCTTCTTCTTCTTCTTTTTTCCCCTCCTAGTTCTCTTTTTTTGCAGGAAGATCCTAATTGGGTTTCGTCCATGCATGCTTTCTGTGGAGCATGGTCGGCGCGGTACTGGCTAAGAAACAAATTAAAGCGCGTTTCTTAATTTGAGAGAATATCTTTAGTGGGTACGTACATAAAATATATATAGCTTATGATCATTAAACTATGCAGAATTTTTAGAGAATTGATATATACATATATATATATATAATTAGTTTGAGTCACGCGTAAAAGAAAAATTCAAGAAAGTCACAATCATTAGGATATATATCACAGGCTTATTCTCAGAAGTTTACAAGATCATATGCTATAGATCGACTTGCTGGAATTAAGTACTTATAATTCAGAGCTAGCTAGCTAATTCCAACTAATTAAGCAGAAAGTTAATTACTATATCAATGCATGGTATATATCGGGGTATGGGAGTGGCGGTGTGATCATCATAATATATTCATATATAGTTAATTATAACAACAATGCAGAAATAGTAATGCATATTATATGGTGGTAATTTAAGGAATCGATATATTAACAAGCTGGTTCATAGATATATTATACAGGTTGATGATTATGCAGTTCGATTCATTTCAAATTTACAAACAATTATATATAGCGGTTTAGATCCGCTGTTTAGATCCAGAAAATTATATTCCTTCCCATCTAAAAAAGAAAGCAGAATAATGCAGGACCACATGAGATTCACTATAAGAAAAATAAACAGAAATAACCAATTTGATGCAACCAAAATAACTGTTTTCGCTGGAAATAACTTTTTGCGGACATTTTTTTTTTACTTTTTGCGATGAAATTGGTGTCGCAAAATGCCTATTTTCTTGTAATGATTCATAGTGCATGCAGTTAATTTGGTGAGAGTTTGCCGTCCTGAACCTGATCACATAGCTAGATATCTAGCTGGAATTGAGTTTCGGTCTTATTTTTGTTTCGTTATTCTCTACAAAAGTTTGGTGGAGTCTCATTGTGCCCACATACTTTCTTTATTTATGGTCAAACATGATATAAATTAGTGTGTGTGTGTGTATATATGTACTATTATATATCTTTTTCTTCGATGGGCTCGGAACCAAAATATATATATATATATATATATAAACATATCCTAATTATGGAGCTGCTGATAATAATTGATATTTTAAAATTTTGGGTTAGGTTCAATTCATGATTAAGAAAGAAACGGCTGCAGCAGATTGCTAGCTAGAGGTTCTTAATTTCTAGTTACGAAACTTTTACCTCTCTCTCTTTCTCTCTCTCTCTTCCATACTGATGGCACCCACAACTTTCAATTGTTTATAATACAAAAGTTCATTATAATTCATAGCTATAAAAATATTGCAGTTATTAGCCACACAATCATTAGAAGAGCATAAAGTACTTCAATACCTCCCCCCTCCCCCAGAATCTATGGCTCTAATTGCATCTTGTTTGAGTTTCAATTTGGAATCCTTTGGATCGATCCAAGGGTTCGGTGGAAAAAGGATCTAGACAACACCAAAAATGCTGATCATTAGAACATTGATATTCTAAGGCTAGCATAATTTGATTTAGAAAATAAAATTTAAAATTTAGAATTTTACAAATCAAATTTAGTTGCCATTTAAGTGAAGTGAATGGTGTACTGATCTAATTCAATTAAGAACCATTATTCACTAAAATGGAAAGATGAGAGTGAGTGAGAAAAAGCAATCTCCACGATTTATTTGCCTACCCACAAATAGCAAATTAATCAACGTATATTAAAAGATGGAGATACTTAAAATAAAAACCCTGAAAAACAAAGAATATCTGAACAAATCTATATGAGCCCATCAGAAGTACCTTAGAAAGATTTAGAAGATCTTCGTTCCAAAATCTCCTCCTCCACTTTTCCTTTTTCTAGCTTTCTATGTTTTTCATGTGAGTCACTAGCTAGGCATCTCATTCATCATGCACAGAAACAATCAAGTATATTAATCAACTGATCTAGACGGAATATTTTCTGGCATGTGTTTGGATTTCCTAAAATCTTAGTAAGTATGATTGGTTACCAGATATTAATTATGATCAATTTTGTAAGGGATTTTTGTCCAATATTGTCCATATCAGACAAAAGTCACGACAATACATTTGGTCAGCATTTGATGATCAGTAATTGCAGTTTTTTTAGGAAGAACTATTTTGAATTATGAGATCTTGAATCTTTTTTGTCCCCTTTTTTCTGGGTTTTTGTTGTGATCATGCAATAAATGAATAATATGAAATTAATTAAAAGATAAAATAAGAGAAAAATCATACAAAAATTTTACATGGTTCAGCGGTATGCCTATATCCACGGGAGCGATTAGCGAAAATTTCATTATATCAAAAGTAGGGTTACATCATATATATTTATACTAATCCTAGATCATGTATAGACATATTTAAGAAAATTTACAAAAATATCTCATTACCGCATCACTACGTTCCATTCCGCTCGGCACTCTGGCATCTATCATCTTGCCGTGCGTTATACACATATTAGATATGAGCCACATAGTTCAACAATTTTTCTCTATCTATTTATATGGAGAGTTTTTATAAGCAGTCAATTTGAAAGGAAAATTATCTGATTCATTCAATTATACTCGTAATTAGTTGTCTGCATGCCTGATTTAACTGCAGCAACAATATTATTCAATCTATCAGTATAATAATTAACTTGTTTAATCCATAGACTATACATGTCTTACCATGCATGTGATCTATTCACAAGGAGAAGTAATTATTAGGTATTTCAAGAATATCATCATAATTAAAACGCGTAGTACTTACTAATCGTTCTGTTCTTTAATTTTGCCCTCATAATAACTCAATAATAATTAGTTAATCGGAGATTTTTGTTTCGAAATACTTTTAAAATATACATACGTACATATATAGGCACAGAATCACCAAAAACTTTGGACAACAATAAAATAGATAGTCGATATTAAGTATATATGTAAACTAAGCAGAATTATTCGTTAATCACATGAAACGTCTGACCATGGAGAAGTTCATCCATTATAAAAACAAATTGAGGGTCGAATGTCAATACTAGTACTAGATCATCGATCAAGGCCAATAATATTGTTAATATATATATATATAAAATATATATATATATATTAACAATATTATTGATGATGATCATGAGTCCAATATGACTCATGAGCTTTGAATCATACATGTGGGTGATCTCATCAATATTTTCCCTGGTTCCTTGTTTTCATGTTAGATATATATATAAGAACACTTCCCAACAAGGGCAATATTCAGTTGATGAGGTCGGTAAAACAGTTTGAATGAATTAGTCTGATGATCTCCCCCAAATAGTAGTTCTGACGATATTCCAGATGCATGCCATGTTAGGGTTAGGGGCATTGCACCTGGCACAACCAAAGCGCTGCATGTGGCGCCGTGGCTAATATCAATATATATTTTAAAAATTATTATTAAATTCTATTTAAGTTTTCTATGTGGTTTGTATATATTAATGCTCGATAATCTTCATCCTAGGTGCCGCCCTCTTTCCGTGATTATAGCACACACTCACAGATTAATTGAGTCTTCCTAGTTGGGAAGAAAAAAGAGGCGGGCAGGGCGGCCGGCCACCATGCATGCATGCCTCATGCCAGGCCTGCGATCAGGTTTCGATAATTATTTCTTAAAAAATGGATTTAAGACGAGCATGTGGTGGTCCTTAATGAGACGTGGTTTCTGATCCACATGCATGTCACATTAATTTTTACGATTCACGATACAAAATCCGGTACCTGTTAATATATATAATTTAGTAACAATAGTTCATATTATATAATATATATAATATATATATATATATATGCAAGCACATATGCTGCATTTTTGTTATTAATAATGGGGATATTTATTTTGACTTATAAATTTATTTTTATAACTAGCAAATTTGATTAATGCCCAATGTTGGATTATTATTAAATAGAGAGGCATAATATTTATCATTATTATTATTATTATAATTTGTATCATAATCCAGCAATGGTTTTTTTAATCATGTACACTTCATTACAACTTAATGATGATCATTTGAACGAGCTAGCTAGCGGTCAATACAATTAACAGTAGTACTACTTATATAGATCTGTTCAACTGTAGTCTCTCCCAATTTCATATGCTAATTATATATATATATATATTTCATGTGAAAATATTACTGGGATATATATATATATATATATATATATATGATGGTAGCTTTAAAATCTTAGATCGATGATGATCACATGAAGGAACAATATTGCCGCTTTTTCTTCCAACAGAAATAAAAAGTAAAGATATAGGAAATCATTTTACATTGTTTATCAATTTCCAAAAACATCAATTATCATAAGGTGGGGGATGAGATCAGGAATATCAACGAAGAGAACTAAGATCATGATCTATGTCTAAATTCTCTACTAATTAATTAATAATTACTCTTAAGTTTTTTTTCTTTTAATATTCTTTTATTTTGCTGAACCTTCAAAAATACGTGGATATCATCACATGTGTTTTAGTTACAAGAAGATTCATGCACATTCCACGTTCGATCAACTTGCTTCATGATTGATTAATTTCCATATTTTTTTTCCCTAGTCCCTTCCAAATTAAGCTGTTAATTAGTACCATGACCTAATGCCATTTCTGATGTAGGTCTCTGATCTTATGATCTATCTATCATGTTTCTTTTAACTAGAATAAATTAATATATATGTAACATATATATATATATATATATAGAGAGAGAGAGAGAGAGAGAGAGAGAGAGAGAGAGAGAGAGAGAGAGAGAGAGAGAGAGAGAAGAGGGGTTCTAATGATCAAGGGGTGTTAAAATCCCAGCAGGCATTATCTCAGGCCGGTAATCATAAAATATTAATAATATATTTGTTGGTGTGGATATCGATATTGGAGTATATATATAAGATGGTCCATTAAACATGATTAAAAGTGTCCCAACTTAACTTAAATATATATATTTAATTAACTGTGATTATAAGTATGCAAGAATATTCAATGTGACCCACCTATCTATCTAGCTGCTAATTAATTAATGAATTGTAATATTACCTTTTATTATAAATTATTCTAAAGTAGAAAATAATCAAGAATAACAAGTCATGCCCAAGTCAGATCAATCCTTGTGGTCTTACCCAAGTCAGATTGACCAGGACGTAACTAGCTAGCTAGCTAGGGTTATGCAAAAGTCAACAGGCCATTTGCTTGTGAGAAATGCTATTTTATCTATTTTTTTTAACGTCTTATTAATTTGATACTTCCTATATTTTTTTTTATTTAATAATTAAGGAGATTATTAGTGTATTGATATTTTTTATATTTTTAAAAATATTTTAAAATAAAAAAAAATGAGACTAAAAGAAATTGAAAAAAAAAATTAAAGAGCTAGTATATAATAAATGATTAATAAATGAGCTCCATTAATTAAGAAATTGCAGCGTACGAGCTAGCTTAGCTTGCTAATTAAGTTCATAAATTTATCTTTTTTCTTGATGATAAGTAATTTATATGACGTTGTCTTCGGAAGAAACTAGCTAGATTCATCTGAATTTAGCATTTCAAGATTATTAGCATAAGGCCGATTGGTCAAGCCGAAAATTAATCTACAATATTAATATTAGAAATGTATATTATAATTCTAAATTAAGTACTCAATATGATCATCGATCAGTGGATCAGTTGAGTAGCCATACGTATATAGACCCATTAGTCTACCATTTTTTTTACTTAAATTGTTAACTGATCACTAGCTCGAAGTTTAAAACATTTATATATATATATATATATATATATATATATTAATTATATATAGGAGCTATATATAATATTATCACTAATGTTTTAAGAATATCATGGGGATGATTTTTAAGCTGTATCAGCAGTGCTAGTACTCTGTCCAATGAACAGTATTAACTAACTTTTATAACTATAATAACTGCATACAAATATATATTAAACATGATAAGAATATATATTTATATCAACTAGCTAGGTAGGAATTACACATGAATATCTTTGAGAACATGATGACCACTGACCACCCATAGAAATGGTCAGGAACATGCATATATGACAGATCCGTGTTTCCGATTACATGATCATTATTAACAAAACTGAATATTCTTCTTCTTCTTCTTCTTTTTCTGAGCAAACCAATTTGAATGTACAATTTGACTCATGAATATATATATATATTATATTATATATATTATTTATTATATATAGGATATATATTGATGAGATCCTAATGAAAGAGTAGTACTAGTAGTAGTAGTAGGAGTAGTAGAGAGAAATGCGTAAAACACATGAGACCACATGGAACAGCTAGCCGTTTAAACTACAATTAGGAATATTACGACTTTGATGAGACCGTTATGATCAGAAATTAGTCAAATCCCATTTTTATATTTATTTTTAACTCAATGTGCCAAACTAACATGTGCACCAGATCATCATCATAATTCACACACACACACACACACACACACACACATATAGCTAATGTTGCTGATCTTGTTTTGACCATCAACCTCCCCGGCCTGCATGTACTTCATTAATTAATTTGTCTTAATCATACCATTAAGAGTTATAATTATATATATATATAGCTTAAATCTTTTTGTCAATCTTGGATTCTTGAGAAAGAATGCCTCCCAAAATCCTACAATTAATTGCATATAATTAGGAAAAAAGTTGCAAAACGTGTTGCGGAATCCTCCATAAGTGGCCGCAAAGCTTGATACCTGCCCACTTGTTTGGGAGTGACCTCCAATTAGATCGGAACATTTCAGAGCTAAAAGTAAGTTATCATATAATATATATATATATATATATGATATTTGCAGTCTTAAAATATATAAGTCTCGTATATTCTTTTTTTTAAAAGTGACTAAATCTGAAACTCACATAAAAAAGAATAATTTGTTTTGATGGTAAACTCTATTATTTTCAAAGGGAGTACCATACAAGACTAACACATTCTAAGAATGTATCTAACACTAACCATATATGTATATATAATTTTAGTTGGGTCCAACTTATAAATACTAATTTTAACTACTAATTAATATTTTAATAATATTGATGATTTACTTAAAAGAAAATTCATTTCAATCATTTATTACATTGACATTAGGGTTGACCATCGACTTAGTCGAACTTAAATTCTCCTAAATCTGATTCTGACTTTGATTTGTGTAGGCTCCGATCTGACTCCAGTTTGTCGGAATCGGATTCAGAGCAGAGTCGAATTTAAGCTTTCAGTATTAACTTTATATTTAGCCCATTTTAAAAAATAATTTTTGTGGCCTTTCAAATTTCAAATTTTCTTAAAAAAATTAAATTTAAACTAAATCATTTACTGCTAATTTAATTCTATACTAATATCAAACTAATTTTTATATAGGATTTATACTATATCGTTTAATTACATATTATCATAATATAGTATTACTTATTATTTTTAGTGTTTAATTACATATGTTATTATACTAATGTCTAAATTATTTCTAATTAATTATATACTAGACTTTCTGGTGTCTAACTATATGTTATTATAATTTAATAAATAATTAGTATATGTGTTATTAATTTATTATATTAGACTTATTTAAATAATAGTGTCTTAAACATTATACCAAACTATGATTAGTCTATTTATATTATAGGTAAATGTATTATTTTATAATAATTAGCTCATACTAGTATTATTAAATTTAACTATATAAGTTCTATTTATATAAGAATACTAGTATATATGGTAAATATATAGATATAAGTTCTATATGAGACGGACTCAAATTTGAAATTGGAATTGAATTGTAATATTCCGAGTCGGTACTCCAGCAATACCTCCGCCTCCAACTGAAAAATTAAAAAAAAAAAATCGACTCTTAACTCTATTTTATTGAAGCTAGAACGGATCAGTCAGATTCTAAGTGGAATTTTTGAATCTTTATTCTCGATATTACTACTTATAAGTTGAATGCAAGAACTCTGTAATTTACAATATATATATTATATATATATGAAAATTAAATTTGTTCATTCAAATTTTAGATTCAAAAATCTAAAATTTGGATTACTAATATTTTTAAATCTCTTAAAAAATTGTTAAAATTATTAAAAAATATAGAATTGTATCAGATATAATCTAATTCAAATGAACATTTCTAATAAAAATATAAAAAATAAATAAAAGAAAATCGTGGGCGGGCTGCTAGCTAGTTGCTGTATCAGTTTCTTGATGAACGGGAAGTTGACAGATGGCAACCGACAACTGTCTTGGCTGGACAGGATCAATCACACTGATAAATTTGGCTCTTTCAAAACAAGTACAATTGATATTTATCTTTTATTGATTATGACATACATGTTGCTTCCACACCAGCCCAATAAGTACACCAGGAAGATCACTTTCTTTATGGGCCTGAACTCCTGCACAGTACCATAATCATGGCCTACAAAATCTTTCTTTTCACAAAATTCTATGCAATTCATTAATGTTTAATTCTTTTTATTTTCTGAATTATTTTGGCAATGAATAGTGTAAAAATAAGGTTTCAAGCTCTATAATAATTCCCTAATATTTACTTAAAAAGACTTAATTCTACTTTAGAAATTAAGTTGCACTGAGTTTATTTTAATTTAAAATCAATTGGTCATTCAAACGCGCATATAAAATTGTTTTAATAGAACTTCAATATAAACACAAAATGGTTCCCACATACATAATCGTCGTTATGTTCAACGTTTTGCAGGTTGATGCAGTGATCAACTCTCTCTCTCTCTCTCTCTCTCTCTCTCTCTCTCTCTCTCTCTCTCTCTCTCTCTCTCTCTCTCTCTCTCTCTCTCTCTCTCTCTCTCTAACTTTTTGCCCATTTCATAAATCTTTTGTCTCATATCAATGCATTATGTGACAATTGAAGAAAATTTCATATTGTCTAAAAATGAGATTGTTTTGAACTTCTTTAACAATAATATCAAGGTCAGTCGGTAAACAGTTGGGTCACACCATGTCACTAATTTTACGAATTTTTAGAAAAATATATTTAAATTCATCTTAACATCCAAATACATTTTAAATTCATCTAAGTGAATTATACAAAACTCATTTAACCATCTCAACTCACTATTATTCATAAAGAACTCAAACCAACTTAGTTCAGCTTGACATCCAAACGAGAATTTCATTTCAAAATGAGTCTATTCTCATTACAAATAATCATTTTAATCACAAATAAGTTGTATAAAAAAAATCATTTTCCTTGTAATTGAACATATATTTTTTAAAACCAGTGGTAGTTATCATAATATTAGCATAAATATCTTAAGTTGAAAGTATGACTTTATACTTCTGAAAAAATCAGAATAATTAATCGATATCGGTCAAGAAAATCGGCATCATATATCGCCTATAGGACTTGGAGTTCTCGTTCACATTCATAACCCAAGCGAAGAATTTATGAACTTTGAATTACGACCACAAAATTCAATGTAGATGATAAGATGTACTCAAGGGATTATATATTATCTATAGAAAAAATCTAAACAACTTCTTATTATTCGCACAATCTTCACATACCATACTTTATTTTATTTTATTTTTTATTAAATATTTGATATATAAATAATGGATACAAAAATTAAAATAATTTAAAAAGAACAAATTCAAAATAAAAATTATAAAAAATTATAAAAAAATAATAAATAATAATATATAAAAGTTAAGAAGTTGTATAGAAGTACCCTATCTATATAAGAAAAGTCAGGAGAGAGTTTTATTTGCCACGTAGTATGAAAATGACTGACTCGGATTTGTCCTATTGGCTGTACATCATCAAAAGGGTCCATGTCATCTTCATCACCTGGTGGGCCTCGACAAATTAATTCGGGTATGTAAGTAAATATGGCTATATGATTGAGAATATGATGAAAACGATTGCGTCGGCTACCTAGTTTTTTTCTTTTTTTTTTTTTTTTTTTTATATAAATAATAGGCTCGTTTTCTTATTTATTTTGTCTTTTTAAGTTTATTGGGATAAGTTCTGACTTGTGGGAATAATTTTCGGATTCTTCCCATAACTAATCCATCCTACGATATAATATTGACAGAACCGTTATATCTACACAAATTCTTTACGAAAGTTAAGTTACATGTTGATTTGACAACGACAATGTCAATATATATAGACTTAGCAAAAGAGTGATGCTAGAGTGAATCCACACTCAGCACACTCACACTCACAGAGCACTGTTCATGTGAACAGTGCTCTGTGAGTGTGAGTGTGCTGAGTGTGGATTCACTCAATAATTTTTCTTAGCAAAAAGCTAATTGTCTTATAATATTTTTCTTCATTTTTTATAAATATTAAGATATAAAATAAATTAAATCTACTTTTTTTTATTAACTTAAAATTTTAAAATAAAATAATTTTATATAACATCAAGACAGAGATCTTGAATTTAAACTCTAACTTTACATTTTTTTTTATTTAATTAAATATTTCACATATTAAATCACTCATTGAAGGAGGGTGTTAAGGCTTAAAATATAAAATAAATAATCAAAATCTATTTATTCATATCAGTTTAATTTTTTAAAACAAGTGATAACTTCATAATAAAATATATCCAAAAATCGATTCTCATATCCTTAATTTCCTAATTTAAAAAAAAAAAAAAACCTTTTGGAAGTGATAGACTTGCATAAGTCTTCATTCATGTCCAAAGCCATTTAAAACTCTGCAATATATTTAGAATCATAGGAAATGCCCTAATCAACACCACTAATTCCATCATCATCTAGGATTGTATTCTTGATGTTTGCACTCTCCATTATAATTTCTTAGCAGTTAGCACACGTGCATATGTTTGTTCCATTGGTCCCTTTTTTTCTCTCCATATTAATGGAAACTTCTACTTCAATCATGGTCCAAATCCAAAAATCTGTACATATTGACAACTGGATGAGCTCTAGAAAAAACAAGCTTAGCATTTGCTCAGCTTGAGATCACAACCAATAACGGGACCAACATTAGCAAGGAGGTGCATCACGCATGTGGAGGACAATGGCTAAGAGAGTGTGGGCTGGTCCAGTCTCTAGGAGGGGAGAAAGAGAGAGAGCATGGAGTTGAATTGACCTAGAATCCATGGTCCAACCAAGATTAAGGACTGAGTACTTGAGTATTCTTAGAATATTTCATTATTATTCATTATTTTATCATTATTTTTTAACTTATATTTCATTATTTATTATTATTATTCACTAGTATTCAATATTTTATCATTAATTTTTCACTAACATTTACAGAAATATTTGAGATCACCTCACTATCAAAATACAATACAAATAAACCATTAAAATTAAATAGAGATCCTATCTAATTGCTTAATTCAATATTATCAAACTTTGGAGATAGATAAATGTAGATAATTCAGCATTTAATGCTATTCGTATATGATTTTCAAGCAATGTGGACCGCCAAGATTGATAAAATATACACTTGTATTGCTTTGAAGATTGAAAGGGTGGTCCAACTAAGAGTAGGGGTCCTTATGGTCCAAACCCTAGTGAGGAACTTCTTATGGGTATGGTGTGTATTACTGGTTAGTCCCATGTGAATTCCTTATGGTAAGCATACTAATATGTAGAAGGTTTGCCCCAAAATTCAAGATCATGAAATTGAGTTTGGCTTTAAGATGCTAGTATGGATTCATTTATTGTGCAGGGAGTCAAAGGGTTAACAGTCTCTTTCAATTCAAGTTATGTCGATGGCATAACCAAAATCGAGTTTGAATTTGGTTTCTCAAGTTCTTTTCACTCTTCATTTATTGTGCAGAAAAGTCATTGTTGGCTATTTATTTCTGGAGTTAATCTACATACAATCGTGTAGTACATAAATGATGCATAATCATTTGAAAAAGTATGAGATCTACTATTAAAAAATAAATTTTTTTCATAAAATCCCATGTTTATTCATTTTTTTAAAACAATTATGCGACAATTACACGACCCACGATTGCAAATATATTTTCTCTTCTTTCTAATCCCATTGGATATTTAATGCAGTCTTGTGTAATCCTGAATCTTCTTTCGCTTTGTTTATATTCAACAAAAAGATGAAATTAACCTCAACTCGACAAAGATTTTGCATTCTATCGTTCCTTGAATTGATTGGATTTGAGAAATGCAGTTGGGTCCCCAAACCCATAACCCACTTAAAAGCCTGCTTAGAGTAGCCATTTATCCAACAAGACCTCAAGAAGCCAGATCTCAATTCTGTCTGGAAACATTTTGCAGATCCAAAGCTTTGTTTGATGGGCCCAAACAATTCACTCCAATTTGATTGAAATGATAAAGAAATTGCCAATAATAAAGCAGCTAAAAATTGGTATATAGATTGTACTAATATAAAAAGACCTTTCTTTTTAATCAAAATTTTCAATTATTTGATAATTATTTGATGGGATGGTTAAGAGATTATTATGGTTAAACTCTTTATAACCATGGATTCCAATGTACGAGATCTTGTAGCACTTATCAATGAGGCCCTATTGATTAGTATTACACAAAAGAAAAAGAAATTTCTTATAGACACTAATATAATTAGATCTGTTCTTCATAGACAAACTTGGGATTTGCGATCCCATACCAAATAAATCACATTCTTTGCAACTTCATTAAATTTTGTTTCTTTCATACAAAGAAAATCTGAGTGGAGAGAGACAGTTCTCAGCCACGAAAGTAGTCTCCTAAACACCCTATATATATATATATATATATATAATAAAAAAAATAGCCTAATGGCAGAAATACAAAACCATCTACAACACTGCACACAGCCAACAAAAACTGAGACATTACCGCCCCTTTCAACTATATAAAATAATTTACAATTTGAATGCCAAAATAAATGAATGAAAAAATAAACGCTGGGGCACCAAAATAGGGTAAAATAAAACAGAGACAATGAAAGAAAAGGATAAAGGATTTACAACCACCACTGCACCGACCAGAGAAACTAAATGTGCAAGCAAAGTAGCTTGGGCATCCTTAGCCTTACTCATTTAAAAATTGGAAGGCTGGGTTCTCAAGAAGTTCATCTGATGGTTTGACATCTGAGAAATCCTTCTCTAGCAATGAAGTTGAGAGGTCATCAACCGAGAAGGGGATGCTGTATTCAGATGTGCATTAGTTAATATTGCCTCATTTGTTCTAACGGAAAAGATCAATCTTTTAAACAATAATACTACTGTAGAAGGAAGAAATGTGAAATAATCATAGATAAATTAAATATCTAAAATTAGATAGCTAAAAGTTAAAACAAAAACAGGAAACAAGTGTATAAATAGACATTTTTTTTAAGTTGGGTATAAAAAAACATCATAAATAACCAGAACACATGCTCATGAATTTTTTTTTCCTTTTTTCTTTTCAAGATAAATAATAAGTTGCTTAATTTCAGGTTATATAACATTTTCTTAAGATAACAATCCTTTTTCCAGTTGTCAAAAAATTATCAAGCTCCAACCACAAGTTTCATAGGAATCCGAATCTCTAGCCATTTTACAAATCTATTCTATCTAGGGTCCCACAGGGCAGATCTAAAAGGATGAGAACTCTCACCCAGAATTGTCATCCAACAAGAAGGAATTGCTCGCGGCATTGTTGGAGTCCTCTGTCATAAGTACCCTCATGCTAGCAATGACCTGTTGAGAGAATAAAAATGTGGCTGGTAAGCAATCAAATTGAATTAGTAAGATTAAAAACCATTCACATTACACAAACTATTACGGACGAACTTACATCTGGAGATACACTTCGAGTATTGTAATTGTCATCCCAGTACAGAGTACAAATTCTATACAGCTGCTGAACACTTAGGATCTGAAAAGGCAGAGCCACGTCACACACAGAGAGAGAGAGAGAGAGAGAGAGAGAGAGAGAGAGAGATTTTGGTCATTTTCTATTTTGCTGTTGACACATATATAATGTCGTCATCTGGTGCTAACATGAACAAAATGACCATTGCTGGTTTGTATGCTTGCATGTGTAGGTCCCTCTTTTCAGCTATATGGAAGAAGTATTGAATTTAGACAAAAAGAGGTGCCAGCATTAAAAAGGGCCTCAGAAGGTATATGGTCTCATTTTCTTAAACAGTTATTTGTTATCAATTCAGAGTCATGCTTCTACACTTCTTATATACTCAAGGCTGTCATGTGTGAATTAGGGCATGCTTGGGTAATGAGATGAGACGAAAATACTGTAAATAATATTTGTGAATAGTTGTAAAATGGTTTTGAGTTAAAATATTTAATTGGGTTTTGGGAAAGGAGATAGAAAAGTTGAATAAAAATAATCTAAAAAATTATTTAAATATTATTTTTGTTTTGAATTTGAAAAAGTTGTATTGGTTTTTGTGTTTTGTTAAGAAGTTTGAAGAAGTTGTAATGATAAGTGAAAAAATTGAATATTTGAAATTGAAAAGTGTTTTATGTTTGAGTGAGGTTTGGGAAAGAAATTCTAAAAAATTTTAAGAAGAGATGAAAGGGTCTCAACTTATCTCACTTCCCAAATATGGCCTAATTCTTAGCAGCATGCTTAAGAGACAGAGAGAAACGGAGACTTACAGGGCAGAGGTCATTTGTGATTTCATCGTACGAAATTCTATATTTCTGATGTATGACCTGTAGATAAATCAGTGAAAATCAAGTGAGCAATATAGCACTAGAACTACCACTATTTAAGGAGAAAAACTTTGAAAATGATAACATCTAGTAAAAGCAACCACAATAACATCTAGTAAAAGCAACCACACAAATTATAATATTTGTGTAACATGCCAATTCCTAGGGATTGGCTCAAGTGGAAAAGATCTCGGATTTAGGGGGGCAAGGTCTAAGGTTTAAATTCACTTGCGGAAAACTCCTTGCCGAAGACTATGCACCTCCGGGATTAGTCGAGACACTGTTCCAGACACCCGGTGCTAATAAAAAAAAAAATTGTATAACATGCGTTTCAGTACAACATGATACTAAAAAAGAGGGGGACTTTAAATCCAACTACCATCCAAATGTAGTACACAAATCCTGCCCATCCATTGCCATTCAAACCTTCGGGGATCACCAAAAAACCCCTCCTCCCACCATTCCAAAATTCTGCCAATTACACGAAGCAACACCTAGAATTAACTTGGCGTTGAATGGTAAGAACTTCGTTACCTTTCCTCTATTTCCTAGTTGGGTGCTTTCTCTTGTATGCCCCTTGTGTACTTGGCTTGCGCCCCACAGTAGTGTCAATAAAATTGACTTTTTTTTATAAGTAGTTTCAATAAAACTGACTTGTCAAAAAAATAATTTTCCAGTTCCCAAAATACAAAATGATGGTACTATTTTTTACTGTTTTTTCAAAATAATGCTGATATTTGGTTTAATCATCAATTTAAGACCCAAAAGATTATAAACTGAAATAACGGAATTTCTAAAAAAATAGGATTGCACTTTTTATTAGCATTTTTTATAAGTAAATTTTTCTTTTTTATAGATATTTTTTTTGAAAGTGATGGTCCAGCTGGGGTCAATTCAACTGATCTTGTTGAATCTCAGATGGCACCGGCATGGCACTGGCATGTTATCCTTCACTGCCAGGATCAAGAGGTAGTTGCTGCTCTGTGGAACCAGTCTCATGTTGTGCCCTCCACTCTAAGAACCACGTCACCCAGGCCTTAGCCCAAGCGACGTGGCCCAGCTCTTGGCTTGGAATGGGCGGGCCAGTAATCAGACACTAGAATCCAACCTGTTGCATTAGGCCAGCGTCCCATCACTTTGATGCCCCTACTCAGGTTACAGGCTCGCGTTGCTGAGCCCGGCTTTATAAGTTAAATCTTATTAATAGATTACAAGGCAAAGCTTAAGTACATTGGATGTATACAAGACAAACACCAAGTTAAGTGAAGGAAGAAATAGTAAAAAGAAAGTCGCCAAAGTTAGGCCCTAAAGGAATTTCTAAAATAAGATGGATTGTAACAACTCCTTGAATAATTAAGAAAGATTCAGTATGTCATAGCATTCAATAGTGATTGGGGGAAAAACCATGGAGGATCACATTATTTTCAATTTCAAAGGGTGTTTCAACACACATACCAAGAATCCAACAGCCTGTCTTATGTGCTTAAGTTCATCCCATGATGAGCCTGCATACTGCAATTAAAGGAAATCAATCAAGTCATGAAACAAATGAGAATTATGTATGCATATCACAAACAAAGTGTTCAATAGGTAAGATATAAGTACACAGAGACATGTAGCCAACATGAAACACCTCATTATTAAATCAAGGAGATGGAAAAGAAAAAGATTACCTGTTCTTTTGCTTGGCAGCACCATAGCTCCAACTCAGCCAACCCAGCTTTAACATATTCCCCGTTGCTGAATGTACAACACTCACGACGCAGAAGAAGGCTGCAAAAACAATTTTGTGACAGATAATCAAGAAATTTTATTAGTAAGGCAAAAGGCATATCCCAGGTATGAAGATGTATACATGAGTAATGCCTAACTAGAATAATATAATTTACCTACCTATTAAAGAGTTGTACATTTATAAATGAGAAAGTTTGAGTGAAGATCTTCTGGACGAGAATTGGAGGCACCTGAAAACAATTATAATCATTTCTTTGCATTAAAAAGAAGAAAAATAGAGTTTGACATTACTCAAACTTTGTGAAAAACATAATTGTTAAAAAAATAATGAATTTCCATACAGAATTTTCTTTCAGGGTACTAAGGATAGTGTTGAGGCTTTCAATGATGCTCTGCCAATGAGTTGTTGGAGAATCTTTCCCAAAGGACCTCCCAGATCTTAGTACTCCCTTGGATGTTCTTGGTGCCTATACCCACATTACAGATATGAAATGGACCACGGTAGAAACCCTAAAGCCAATACTTCTATGAGGTAATTAATCAACTTTATGCTGGAAAAGGCATCATGGCCAATAAAAGTTCAACCACCCCCATGTTGGCTGCATATCCACAGGGCTAAGTTAAATAGAGTTAATAAGAGGCTCGAAGTACCTGAATGCATAAAGCAAGCAAAGATGATAACTCCTTCTTCAAGTTGTCTCGAATAATTCCGTATATTTTCTCCACATAGGCTGTGAGCTGCTGCTTGAAAAGCAAAGCTGGGTATTTAGCCTCTACCTGACGTACTACATCAAGTCCAGCAACAGGAAGATTGGCAGAAGAAGGGGATGAGCGAAACCCCTGGAATTGAATTTCCACATCATATTACATTGAGAACAAAATGGATCATAAGTACATAACATTTTCGTCAACCAAAATGAAAAACTGAAACAGAATGAATGCTAGAATCTACTACCATGGTCATCCTCCCAAAGAGGGATGTCGGAGCAGGAGGTTTTCGATGTGGAGTTGCACCACTCACACCAGCACCCTTCAGGCTTCTCTGGAGCAAGAACAATAAGGTAGAGGTATTTGATAACCAATACGCCATATGATTATTGTCATCTTGATCCTGGAATTAAAAAGATTTCTCATATTTTTTGCAAGTAAAAGAAAAGAAAAAAGATCTACGATATTAAAAAAATAATTTCTGAAAAAGGACACCAAAAACAATAATGAATAATTAAATAATCAATGGACAATCGTCAAATAGCAGCTGTTTGGAGGATGGTGCCTGTATGTTTAATGTGGTGTACTTGGAACAAGAGGAATGGTCGCTGTTTTGATAATAGGGAATGCTCGTCAGGAGGGTTTAGGGACTTTTTCGTTCATATATTGTTACTTTGGGCTTCGGCTATTGAATTGAATGGGACTAGTTTTAATGACTTTTATGCTGTTTTTCACAACGCTTAGCTTGTAATAGGTTCATGTCCTGTATACTTCCCGTGTACTTGGGCCTTGCCTAATTATGTGGATTAATAAAAACTCTTCTTAATTATCAAAACAATAATAAGAGCAATCAATAAAAAGTCAAAAACAGAAAAACATATATAAATGCATATATTTCTAAAGTAACACACACATATGCATATATACCAGGGGGAGAGGGAGAGAGAGAGAGCAATTCGCAGCACATGAATCTATTAAATTAATTATCAACAATAAAAACAGAAAAGTTTGAAACACATGCATCGACTGATTCCTCTAAACTTGGGAAAAATTGGAAACATCATTAGAAACAATTCCCAGTTACATCAAAGTTCGGGATGGTCGGAAAAAAAATAATTTGAAGCCATTGGTTTCACGAAACCTTTAGATGGCCTAAGGTTTGAATTTTTAAGGAAAGCCATTGGTGTGTGACATGCCTTAATTTTGTTTTTGTTTTTCAATAAAAAAAAAATGAAATTGTGCTTTGGCTAAATAGAAAAATGTTATTCATGATCCTTTTAACCATCATCCTCTTAACATCCCTTGATGTGGCATCAAAAGATTGGTAAACAAGTGAAGCATAACAAATAGTTTTCCAATCATTTAATGTCACATCATGAATTGATAAATAAAAGATTATGAGTAGCATTACTCAGAGATATCATCTACTAAACAATACAACTAAAAATCATCCATAGGTGAGCAAGTAATCCCAGCCCAAAGAAGATTGAAATAGCATGGTTATAGTTTTTTTGCATTGAATGGCAGTGGGTGTCCAAGACAAAGTCACAACTAATCATAGGAGTACATAGACCTTCGGCAAGGAGTTTTTTGTAAGTATACCTCGGATAGTTTTAAGGGAAATTTTTTCTAGTCTGATGGCCCCAAGAGTGTGAATTCAAAGTTTCAAACCTAAGACATCCGGTTTATACGGCTTACCCCAGGACCCATCGCCACCTCTTGGATATGAGGTGTAGTAGTAAATCTATCCTATATATGAGGTGAAGGAAGCATAAAGTCATAACTAAAATTATAAAATTGTTCAGGGTTGCCAACTCATACAATGATACAAATCCTAACAACATAAAGAAATCAGAAACCAAAAGAATATATTGTTGGGTTGCATATAGTAACTAATCTAGGAGTTGAAAATCAAGAAATAGAGAGTTAGATTGACAGATGGCTCAAGCAAAGACCTGTCAGAATGTTCACTCGACACTCGCTTGATATGTCGCTCGAGGGAAGTTCCCTCGACACTTCTCTCAACATCCCACTCGAGCGAGATTCAGAAAGTTCACTCGACACTCTATTCGAGCGAATATCGCATAAATTTTGAAATTATGATTTATAGCGCCATTTTACCATAAATATGTTATATTTGACTTATTTTGTACGACTTTCAGCATATTTTGAGATAAAACAATTGTCAAGTGAGTGCATATTTTGTGAAGCAAAAAGCCCTAGAAAAAGTGAGTTGAGATTGAGTAATTGTAATCTCTTCTAGTTAATAAGATTTTTGCAGCTCTGTGAACGTAGGCGATTTGTCGAACCATGTATATTGTGTGTCGTGTACTTGATCATACTTGCTTTTACTGTTGTTTGCCATCGTTGGTATGTGTGTTTTGCACATGTATTACATTGTGTATTTCTGGCACAATATACGTTAAACCTTTAGGACAAAAAAAGTAAATAATAATAATAATAGTATTATTATTGAGATTGAGAGGATGCTTGGGGTCTATGCTTCCACAAGAGTGGCTTCTAGCATTTTTTTTTTCTCCAATGATAGTTGACTCTCAGATGCTTCAATTGCATGGAACAATCACATAAAAGAACATCTATAAACATAGTAATCAGGTTACCTCAATGGCAGAACCAATCATCTGGATGAGACGATCAAACACACTTGTCCTTTCAGCTTCAAAAGATTTCCAGTGGAGAAGACATTTGTAGATGGTAAATGCTGCAACAGGTTTCCCATTACTGAACCCAATGTTTTTCATAACACAGCTGATAAGAGCATCAACATTCTCCTGCAGCAAAAGCAAATCTCAAAATGTCAAAATTAGCCAACCTACACTCTGAAAAAGAAAAACAAACATAACAATTAAAGCACAGAATGATCAATTCATGTAAGCACAGACATGTTGACGTTCAACAAGGGATCTCCTGAACTTGCTATCAGATTCTGTACCAAACTTTTTAACAGGTGTTGCACTCTGGGGTTCCTGAAAAAACAAACTCTTTTCAACGACCAGGAAAGAGAAAATAAAGTATGATAAGGGAGATCCATACTGTAATACTAAAAAAAAAAAAAAAACCAAATTACATTGACTTTGTTCTCTTCAATCACATGATGACCATTTTCCAATCTCTGCAAGTAACAAAAGAAAATGCATTCAACATCAACTACTATAGAGAGACAAAGAGAGAGAGAGAGGAGGAGGATGAGATCTATTTAATAGTTTATCTTCACCTCAGTTGCTGGAATTGGTGGACGCTCCGATTTTGTCTTTACAGGTGTTAGCAAGGCTTGCTGCCTAAGAACTTGATTTTCAGACTCAATGTCAGAAAATTTTTCTTCAAGCCTGCAAATGACAGTGACAACAGTCATGATGACGAAACTGAAATTTAGACATGATTTTGTTTTGTTGTTTTTTGTTTGATATTATAAAGATGATAGACCACAACAACGACCTCTGCATAGCAGTCTTTAGCTTAATTATTTTTGATTCTGCCTCCAAAGCTTGTTTCAACCTCTCTTCACTGATTTTGTTCGTCTCTTCAAATTTTTTCTCCGTTTCATCAATTTTCTTTTCCAGTGAACCAACCATGGCCTGCAAAAATATATCAAGAAAGCAGTAAAGGAGCAAGAAGAAATGCACAGAAACATTCTCCAAAAGATCACATGCTTTGGATGCATTTATCATATAAATGAAGGCCTGTTTTTCCAGCAAAATGCAGATGCTACATTTTCAGACGCCTTACCTTGAGCTTTTCATTTTCACTGGAAAGCTTCTCCAGCATTACGTGGTCAACAACTGAAACCTCCTGTATAACAGGGACTTTCTCTGCTGCCCTTTTTGCAACCTCACATTCCTTCTCGAGCATTGCTTTAGTTTCCTTAAACTGAAGTTGCATATCTTGCAAAGCAGACTGCAGTTTTGCATTTTCTTGTGTTTTTGCTTCTTCCATGTCAGCCTACAAATATTGCAGATTTGAGACGGAAAACAGAGAAATACAATTAAGTTCACACAGAACCATGTTTATTCAACACCCTCCCATATATCTTTCCCACATGCAAAAAAATACAGCCAAGCACCAGATCCAACTTTTTCTTTCTTTGGTAAGTAAAGTCAAAAGACTTGTAAAATGTATCAGACGCTTCAAAGAAAAAATTTGCCAGATTTATAGAGACAAAGCAATTAAGGATGAGAGGTTGAAAGTTTATTATGAGGTCGATGCAACTGCAAAAGCCAAAATTATGTGATTATTAAGAGACAGCTCCACAACATACAAACCCAAGTTCATGAACTAATCTGAAGTGATAGCCTTTAAAGGTTCTTCTTATAGAATTTTTATTTATCAATACATAAGAGTTCTATTAAAATAGGCGAAGCCAAGTACACAGGACATAGGTTCTTATAGAAATTGGCACATAAATGTTTCAAAATTGCAAAAGTGAAACAAGATGAAGAGAGTTCATCATCATAAAAACCATTCTTTTCTTTTCTTTTCTTTCCTTTTATTTTTCTTTTTTTTCCCATTTTGGGATGCACTAGGTTATCCAAGCAACATTTTCTCTCCATCTTCATCTTTAAATTCTTTCAAACTACGAAGCATCTGTTTAAGTAATATACTATCCTTATAAATCCCCAAAAATTCTCAGTCAATTTACTATTTGATTTTTCAAATGTTTAAAATGAATTTTTTTTTTTAAGTAAAAGCATATTTAAAATAAAGCATTTAAATTCCCTTTTCTTCTCTTTTTATAGGCTTTGACTGCCACCATTTTCAAATAGCGTTGAATATCCTTACTTTTGGTTCAACCCATTGTGTCCCGGCCATATGCCTGCAATGTCTCAGCCATATTCTCAAAGTATCATGTTGTGTCCTGGCCAAAGTATCTGACTTCAAATTTTAGATTTTTATATTTTTTTATAAGTAATTTATGCCAGATTTAAAGAGCACGCCAGATTAATTATATTTAGCCATGTTGGAGGTCTATATGTATCCAACATATTTTTTGATAAGTAATCTGTGTCCAACATATGTCATACACAAATACAGCCGTTTGAAGTATTTGCATTTCCAGCTTTCAACCAGAGGCAATTGTGGAAGGTGACAAGAGCATTGTGGAATGAGTTATTTAGTCGACTGGATGTTGCTTGGGTTATGCTGTCTAAGGTAGCTGAGCTACTTGCTTGCTGGAAGGGCATACAAGGCTGTCCACAGGTGGTAGCAGCATGGAAGATGATCCCATTGTGCATTATTTGTGTATTTGGTTGGAAAGGAATGCGTGGTGCTTTGAAGATAGAGAGCAAACAATGGCGGAGCTTCAGAATTTTTTTCTGCATACTTTAATACTATGGTTCTCTGCTATTGTACCTAATGGAAGCAATGTGCATGATTTCTTATCTTTAATTTAGAGCTCTTAGAAAGTATTTAGGCGTTTTCTTTTGTATACTCCACTGTACTTGGGATATGCTTATTTATATTCACATCAATAAAGTTACTTCTTACTTATCAAAAAAAAAAAAAAAACAGAGGCAAAAACGTTTACTTCATTTTTCCACCAGCAAACTTATAAGCAGTTACGTAGGAGTTGAAGACTGAGACTATGGAGTATTGTTTATGGAAGAGGGACATGGTGTTCCAGATCTAAGGCCGATTCTTACATAGGTGGCAGCATCAAAAACCATCAGTGGAAGCTAGTACAACTAAGCCAGATGATTAAAATGATATTCATTTAGTTTCATCTTTATGCAAGCTATTCAACAGTGCCTTGCTTTCACACATACTTGGTTTCACCCATATCCCAGCAAAGTTTCTGATACCAATAGAAACCATGTTCCCAAATATAAATATAGAAAACTCCTAATTTTTTTAAATAATAATATAAAGATATATCTCTTTCTCAATTTCATTTAGTCAATGAGACCGTAGGGGTCCACACTTTACCTAAACTATGTATTTCCATAAAAAAAACAATGAAAATAAGCTTGAATTTTAGAACCAAAGTGACAACAATAAAAAATAGACAAGGCTCATAAAAAATTCATGGGCTCTGACCTCATGTCCAGACAAACTTTGAGTAAATTCAAACCCACGACAATACTCACCCTCATGCGCTTCTCCAGCTGTAATCTCCACGTCAGTTCTTCAACTTGCTTTTCTAATTTGTTTTTGGCAGCTTGGAGGGCACCGGTTTCCCTTGCAGCCTGTACATAATGAAAAGAAAAGATGAGAGCCCCTTGATATCACGTACCCAAAGTAAAAATATGCAATTAAACAGCTTAAGGCAAACCGCTTTATCGAGATGATGATGATAAAAGTAGTAATAATAATAAGAATAAGCATCACAATCTTTAAATACATTACTGATTTTGCAAGTATGAATCATATGAGATTTCATACACAATCTACACTCATCAATCAGTACAGAGTATCACTATCTACCACCTTTAAATTCCCAACATCCTCATCAGGTCATTCCATCATAGGTGGTAAGGCTGAAGTCCCACACTTTGGCTGGGATAGGTTCTTGTACCATTTGAAATGCCCCAGGGAGACCTAAGCCACATCTAGGCATATACTCCAAAAGTGCTGGTCAATTTTACAATAAAAGCCCCATTGGAATCATTATAGAAAGCAACAACTTCAAATCCCAAGCAATGTTGGATCCCATAGTCCACCTAAATTCATTAGTCAATACGAGATACCACAATTGATCATTGAAATTGAGGTTGATTAGGATGCAGGAAAAGGTGAACTTTCAAAGTACTTTTGGTGTAGGTTAATACAGGGTGACTGCAAACCGTGAGTGGTTGAACTAGCCTTTTAACCAGTAAACACCAAATCTTGCAGTAGCCCCTAGTAAATCCAAATATAATGAAGCAGGTCCTTTCAGATATCCCATTCCTTACAGTGGTAAATTAGAGGATTGAAGAAAAGATACTTTAATCAGTGACAACAAAACTTGCACTAAACATTGTTTTTATAAGTCATGCACTACATTACTGATGAAATAAAAAGAAAAGACAATAAAGAAAGAGGCATTCACCATCTTAAGCGTGCGTAGTTCTTTTCGCGCACTTCTTGCTCTCCATGCACATTGTGTTGTAATTGCAGCTTTCTTCATCTGCATATAATGTAGCCGCGCCAAGTATTTACGACACTGGCTCTGCAATACAAAAACAAACAAGTTTGTGAGGAGGAAATTGTATGTGAAATCGAAATAATTTCAGTCCAAGAACCAGAGAGCAAGGGTGATGTTTAAAATCAAAAGTGATCTTGATATTATAAAAAAAAATAAGATTCCAACATTGTAAGAATAAAACAATATAAAAATAAAATAAAAATGCGTAATATCTTTTTGAACCAGCTACGCATTTCATTAAAAGGTTCAATTACCTGAACAATAATTGCCGCTCTAGTCTGCCTCCTGAATCGTAGCTCAATACGAGCAGCCATCCCACGCATTCCTGTCTGAATAGAAACAGCAGAGGTATGCAATTCCTTGTAAGCTTTCCTAGCAAAATACATTCGCAAGTCTCTCTGGATCATCAGACAAGAAGCTTCTCTCCGCTTCCCCTCATAAACTTTACGAGAAAGTTGTCCTTCAAAAAGTACAAATGAAGAAAACAATTAAATACAAGTCTTGTTGTCTCAGCAGATAGGACTACAATATATATAACCTAAAAGGTGAGGATGCTCAAAGACATCCAGAACATAATTTAATACCTCTGCATGCAGATTGAATTTGTAGTACAGATTGACGGAGCAAGACAAAACTCCTACGAGCCAAATATGAACGGATTTTCCTTTGAATAATGCTAGCTGATCTTCCTAAAACCTCACTCCTATGGGAATCAAGTTCCGCCATCTGACCGGCCCTAAGAAAGACCTTTGTTTTACCTATCTGCAACAGCAAACAGTATAATAATATCACAAAAACAAATCCAGAAAAGGAATTTATTGCACTTGCAAAATTCATGAAGAGCAAAAAAAATAACCAATAACCACCCAAAACTCCCCTCCCAAAAGAGAACTCTGTAGAACCAAAAAGGGAAAAAGGCATTCAACTATTTTTTCCATAAACCAGTCTTATAAATAAGCAAGGGACATAACCCATGTAGATAGGAAGTATAAAAGAGAACACATCCTACTTAATACAAGCACGAAAAGAACAGGAGTCCATAAATCTACAAAACTAGCAAATAGAAAGCCGTTGTGGGCAGCCCACCAACTACAAAGAGAGTTGAACTAATAGCTTTTAACACTAACACTGTGCTCTCATCATCTTTGAAGATCTAGCATTGTGCTCCTGTTATACACCACATTAAGTGCAGAAGAACCATCCTCCAAATATCAACATAACTGTGACTTCCCAAAGGGTTTTCCAACAAGCCAACAACACCACCCTAATGTGGCTAATGAATAATATTTTCTTTTTTTGGTTTCCCTACTTTATAGGAGTGTGTGCAAAAAGGAGATTTCACAATCAATATATTAGAAAGATGCAGAGAGATAATAATTGTTTGAAAATTGTTCAAGACCTTGAAAGCCACATCTATCACAAGGCTTCTTGGTCGGAAATCGTTCACTATTCATTGTTGAGGATGCTGACAAACAGAGCATGGGTTATTCAAGTCAGTTTTCATTGAAATCCATGGGTACTTGGCCTTAGCAAAGTATGGTGGAAGTGGTTGTAGAGGGTTCATTATCATTCGGGAGGGAAAAGGTGGACAGGGGCTGATACAGCTCACACTCGAGCTCCGAAGGATCTAGGATTTATCCCAGACCTGGTTCGATGATGGGTCTAGGAGGGAGCCTTCATGGAAAGATTCAAGGAGAGGGTTAGATGGTCGATAAGGTTGGAAAATGGCTTATGAAAAGACAACTCTTTTGGTGGTGCTCAGTAAACATTCATAATTTCATATGCAGAAGCTCGCAATAAAAAATGATGGTTTTCCATTAAGAACGAAATATAGGAAGATGCAGCCCATAGGTTATGGAAAGGCCCAAGATAACTGTAAGTCTCTTTCTCCTGATTGAAGAATTGAAGTAGGGATCAAATAATCAGCAGTTTTCTTTTCTAGGATGAAAAATCTCCAATGTCTGGCATTCCTCAGGCTCAATAGATAAAACAAAAATAGGAGACAGCATTAAGTAATACTATAGTCGACTATCCAAGATAACTATGGTTCCTGTTGGTTTTCTTCTTCCCAGCAACCCTCTGAGATTTCCAACTCATAGATTGTATTGACCCTTTGATCTGAGAAAATCACATAGTTTTCTATCAATCACCTTAGTTTCCTCTCACATGGATCCATATAAAAGGAAGACATGAAATTCAAAAATTACTGTTGGAAATTTCAAGAAAAGCCTTCTAAGCTTTTTAAGATGGTGAACCGCAAACTCCCATTATAAAATCTTTAGTTAGAAGGCTTCTTTACAGGTGCTACAATAGCCTCTAATCATTCTTCAAGCGATCCAGGAAAAATTTCAGCATTATACTTTCGCAGCATTGTTGCAACACCAAAAATGTGTAACTTGCATGGACTATAATGATGTCAATGCATCCCTTCTCCATGACTTATGTTATTACCAAACCAACACGTAAGGAAACATGAGTATCATAGAATTGCATATTTTGGAGAAAGTTCGCTTGCCCATCAAATAATTACCTGATAACCGTTGAGTCCAACCTTCTCTAAAAGCCTCTTGCAAGCAGTGATCTCATCAGAACTGACAAGATGTTATTATAAGCAAAAAGTCAAGACCTTTGATGATTAGGTAGAACATATAATAGCAAAGAAGACAACCAAATTACCTCCCATCCAAAACTTCAGGTGCAAGGAGGCCAAATCTGTCTACAAATTCAGCAAAAGGTTTTCTAGTCGGATATCCGGCACAACTTATCCTGATTGCCTCCATGACACCCTAAAATGAGACGGAATATGTATAATATCAAATAAACGCAATCAATTTAATTGCAACACAAATAATACAGACAAGCCAACACAAAAGACATAAAAAAATTGTACCCCACAACGCAGTTGTTGTAGAACATTCTTATTCTCAAAGATCGCTGGCTTAAGAAGATTATTGGGTTTTACACAACGAATGTAGTGCGGCTCAGTGGAACTGAGAGTTTCAAGCAACGCTTGCAATTGTTGCTGCATAAAGTATAGAAAAGGACTTTACAACCCACAAGACAGAAAAGAAAAAAGCTGATTGCTTGCCACAAAAGGATGAAGATAATATCAGACCTTAAAACGTGAACCTATTGAAGAGAACTTTGATGATTTAGACGAGTCCTCAGCTGAAGGTGGAAATAAACCTGCCACAAAGGAGCATTTGGAAGCACCCAAGAGTGCCTGATGTTCAGCAACAACGTAGTCTTTGTTCTTGTCCAGGAACAATTCTGTTTGATAAGTTACCTGAAAATCATATCAAGCTTTCAGTGCATGTATCTTAGAAAGATATATAGCTGTTGCTTCTTAGAACTAAATTCTATGATCCATCACAACAAAGGATGGCAAAAATAAAGCATACTTACATCACCAGCATAGTGGCAAATTGTGAAGTCGCTACGTGCTAATTTTGGCTTAGCAAAGCGTATATGATTTTTGAATGTTTGGTACAGTTTTTGGGCAAATGTTTCATGTGTCGATCTTGGAAACATGCTACAGAAAACACAACTCAGCTATCTCAAAACCAAACAGGAAAGAAATTAAAGTTTCCTATGTGATATAGAATGCAAAAACAATCCACCGCATAGTACTGTACTTACCAGGCCTCGTCCAGAAGAGCAATAATGCCACCCGGTTTCTGAAGATTCATTAATGAACATAAAATATCAAAAAGACAAGCCACGCAATGATGTTATTAAGCCATCAATAAAATCAGAAATGAAATTCAATACAATTATAGTAAAATAAAAACAAAAGAAAAATAATTGCAGTATCAATGACAATGGTGAAAAGAAAAAGTCACTAAACAAGATAAGAACATCTCTTCCATATTAGTTCTAACTCTTCAATAACAAACTTCATTTTGTTAGATCTTGACTGAGCAAACAATAGTTCATTACATCAATTTCCAAATAAGGACGGTTTCACGGCTTATATAAGAACGGTTTGTCCAAGACTATGGTTGGAAAAAGTATTCCAGGAGCCTTCATCGAACATCTATCTCTGTTCACCCCTTTACTCTTGTTCAGCACCACTCAATTCTGATGTAGCCATGAGCTATTATTGCATTGTGATGTAGCCATGAGCTTATGTAGTGATATCTTTGCTAGAGTGGGACCCATTTGGGCAATACCAAGAAGGGTTGTTGACTTTTTGGCCAGCTGGCAAGGCATTCGAGGTAATTCTCAAATCGCAGTGATGTGGAAGATGATACCGATTTGCCTATGGTGGTGCATATGGATGGAGAGGAATGGTTGTAATTTTGAGGATCGTGAACGGGCAATGGACGAGATTAGAACTTTTTTTCTTCATACATTATTCCATTGGTCGATTGTAATAGACTTTAATGGCAAGAAAGGGAAAGAGAAGGCAACCTGTGTTTGAGTTGATTGTAACGGACTCAATAGTTTGTAACAGACTCAATGTCCATGATTTTCTTCTTTCAATTGTTAACTCTTACTAAGGTTGCCTTCTATGCAAAAGGAGTGGGGAATCGATAGATCACTTGCTTCTACATTGTGAGGTGGCTGTGGAGATGTGGGTGGGCATCCTTAGTAGAGTCAGGCTGAGTTGGGTTATGCCTAAGAGTGTGGTGGAGTTACTTGCATGCTGGAATAGGCCTAACTCTAGCGCTCATCTGATAGTGGTGTGGCGGATGATACATTTGTGCCTAATGTGGTGTCTATGGTCAGAAAGAAACGATGGGTGCTTCAACAACAAGGAGCGCACCATGGGGAAATTCTGGATTTTTTTTGTATTTTCCCTTTTACAATGGTTTTCAGCAATTGTATTTTACATGAGTTTTTAGCTTCTTTGCTAGTATGGAGTTAGAATGTAACTAGGATTCTCACTTTGTATACTCCCTGTGTACTTGGGTTTTGCCTAGTTTATTTCAATAAAATCAATTACTTATCCAAAAAAAAAAAACTCAGTTAAGTGTCTCTCACGTATACTACATGTGTATCTGGCCTTTGCCTATTTCTATTAATAATATTGCTACGATTACCTATCAAAAAAAATAATAATGGCAAGAAAGTACATGATTTCCTTGTATCTTTAGGCAGTAATGCATAGGTGTGGTTCTTGTATATGTCTGGTGTACTTGGCTTCACCTATATTTAATAAAATTCCTATTTGCTAATCAAAAAAAATTCGGCTAGGTTAAAGTCACATATTTGCTGTACTCTTGTTTGACTAAGTTTTAAGCTGGCTATTTACCTTGCCAATTGCTCTTTCTTCAACCTTTTTGGATAAGCTGTCTAGAAGACAGGAGATTTGGCATTGACAGACTTAGGACGAGCATTAATTACCGCCTTAAGTAAGACCAAAGACCAACACTCAAAAACAAGGACAACGAACTGGTTTTGGGGCATGCTTCACCCACTTTATGAAGGAACCGGCATAGATGGAATATTTAATCAGTATGGATACACATTGGTAGAAACCAACACGTAAAGGAAGTCCTTTTTTCTTTTTCATAAAGTAACAATTAACTGAAAAGTGCAAAAGGAGAGCTGCCCTAGAACTTGGAGTACACAAAGAGAAAGACCAACACGTATAGAGTTAAAATTAGCGAAACAAATACGAAAAGAAACTAGCAAAACACTAGGGATGGTAGAAGCACAAACCTTTTCAATAAGATCTAAAATATCTTGGTTATCAACAAATTCAATGTAACTCCAATCAATTTCTTCTTTTGTATATTCTTCTTGCTCCATTTTGAAAACATGCTGCCAACAAGATATTTTTTTTTTATAAGTAGATGCCAATAAGTTATTTGTGCATTAAAAACATATGCAATTGTACATTGACTGAAGAAATGTTAAAAAAAATAAAGAAAATACAGATGTTACAGACAAACCTGGTTGAAATGTTGCTGAAGTTTCTCATTTGTGAGATTAATACAAAATTGCTCAAAACTGCAAATACATACAAAAGCAAAGCTAAGTATAAGCTGAAAAGGCCACAACAAGCATCTAAAGCAACATACACAATTCAGTTTCTCAACAATTTACGAGCCCAGGGGATGGCTCAAAGGCATATTAGACATGTTTGTGGATACCTCAAAACGATTAGTCATAATTGCGACTTGATGTAATCACTTACATAACCCTAGCCTAACCTAATACACAAACTCAAAGCGATTCTTAGCACACACTCATGCAGTGCCTTCACAATCCAATTCAAGGAACTAAACTCTCCCTGCTCAATTCCCCAATGTGCTCATCAGGATCCACATTAGCAGTGGTGCCACAGACGTACATGCATTTGCTCTAATACCAGTTATAGCAACCCTAAGATTTATTCAATAATCCAAAAGAACTGGAGACCAAATTGACTGAACATGTGGAGTCGGAATGGATCAAATTCAATCAGGTCTGATCGTAGTTGATATTAAAGATACTCAGTCTAACCTTTACTTTCAGAGCCTGAAGATATTAATGGATGCTCACAGACTCTCTTTTACACCAGGAGAGAAAAAAAAAATCTCCCATCGCGTTCAGTTGGAGAACTAATCTTTCAATTATGAAAATATAAGGCATACCGGCTAAGCACCTGTTAGTCTTGAAACTTTCAAATCCATAGATATCCAGCACCCCAATTAAGAACTTTGACTCAGGGTCTTGACCAATTGAACTATTAATCTTATCCACAAGCCTGCAAAACAAAGAAGGGTTTGTTGTTCAATTATAGTTTAAATTTGATCAACTGGTAATATTGAGGAAGACACACTGAATAATCTTCAAGATACACTCCTTGGTGAGTAAAGCTTACCAGTCAAACAACCTCGCATAGACAATTTTAGCCAAAGCATCTCGACTAACAGCTGCAGATTCTGGATCCAGACATTTCGTGATGGTCTCATCACGGGTTACAATTACACGTTTGCAAAGAGAATCTTCTAGCGCCTTTGCATCACACCTGTACAAAATGTGTGAATTAATAGTCTGCTCTCTCTTATTATAAAATATGAAGTACAAAGTTATCAACCAATGCATCTTCTAAAGTGTGAAAGTTTGTCAATGAAATTGCTTCGTTACATGAAAAGCTCAGCAGCAGTATTTAGATGGAACCAAGATTTGTCATCTTTGGGTGTGGATGAGTCTATTTCCTTCCCTTTTGCAAATTCAATATTCCCAAGATGCAGAATTGCAGCCACAACTCGAAATATTGCATCCTGAAAAGGGGTAATAAAAAAAAGAGAAACAGGATTTCTCAAGTAGCAGTTATACTTAAGGACGTTACTGTCCAACTGAACAAATTTCCAATGCAATACCTGCTCATCAGCATTTATTCCAACAACTTCCATTGCTCTCCTTGTTGCTATATATTCCTTCGAATCATCAACCCCATCCAACATATGGCAATCTGATTGATTTAGATAATGAAATGTTCTTGGGTTTCCCAACTTGTACCTCTGAACATCCTGTGAAATGTATATGAGAAGAGAAGTGAGAGATGTTTGGAAGCTAGAAAAGTGCAGTTGGTGCTTTAGCCATGTAACAAGCAAATAGCTTGGATATCTTGAACTATAGAACTTCTAAAATTGTTGAAATTGGGATAAAACACCTAGTCAACCTCCTCTAGGTGTATTTTTCTGTCTATCCTAGATTTAAGCAATCTTTGTGGCCATTGACATATAGATTTCCAAAACTTAAAACTTGTGATGAGCAGGGTAAGTGGAAACTCTAAGACTAATGTTGAACATGGTGGAGAAATAACCTCCTAACATGTCAGAAGAACAGGCTACCCCATACAAGTTAGAGGATTTAAGTCATTCAGTTGGTGATGACCCTGATACAGCTTCATTGGATCAGAATCTTTCAGGTAGAAGTGTTGGGAATCCAGTTGAAGTTGGAAGCGAAAACAAAAAGACCAAGAAGGAGAGTGGTAAAACAGGACAGGTCGTTGGGAAAGTCCTGTGACAATCAACTCCCCCTTCAGGAGATGAGTTTCATCCTTTATCCTTCATGTGACATGTTTTTTGCTTATATGAATTTTAGGGGTCTAATGATCCCTTGAAGCAAAGAAAGTATAGAAAGCTTATTAATGTTTCCCTTTTGGACCTGTTTTAAAATACAGCCAACTTACTAAATATAAAGAGCTGAAAACTAAAAAAGGGGTATCCCAGTTCCCCCCACGCACCCTGCGGGGTGAATAAACAGATCCTTTGTTGGCCAGTTCACAGAAAATACAGAAACATAAAAGATATAAATAATCCGCACGTATCATTCCTGGACTTTTTCATGAAGTTGACTTGGTGAAGCAATTGAATAACCATTACCTCAGGCGGTGCCGCACAAAGCATGTAGAAACAGTGATAATTTCTCTCAGGATCAGACAGCTGGCAAACACGCGATCTTTCCAGCAAATAAGTTCTGATAGCAGCTCCTGAGATTCTCCCCTTACTGTCAAATTGAATCTCCACAAACTTTCCAAAACGACTACAACATTGAGAACATGGACATAAGGATGGAACTCTTGAAAATAAAAGCTATCGCATTAATTTTGCAGTCTTCACATTTTCAAAAAATATTTCATCCTACCTCGAGTTATTGTTTCTAACAGTCTTTGCATTACCGAATGCTTCCAGAACAGGATTGGACTGTAAATCAGACAAACAAACCATAAAGTTATGCATACTACAGATGATGGTCACAACAGTAAGAAGATTACTGGCCAAGGATTTTAAAACTTAACATCAGATTTATTCTTTAATAACTAACAGAAATTTTCTAAGAAAAATGCAACATCAGACTACATTTACCAGCTTTCCGGAAAACTGAGATTCTAGAATTTGTTTACCTCCAGCACTTGCTGTTCAACAGTCCTCCCCTCAGAAACAGCTCTCCCTCCCATGTAAGCGAGGTATGCCATGAGTTGTTTTGTGCTTTCCGTTTTACCAGCCCCACTTTCACCACTAACCAATATTGACTGACTTATTCCTTCATTAATCATAAGTCTGAATTCACATAAAAGGAATGCTAAAATTAGCAGGCAAGAAAAGGGATGACATGAACAATTTACGATGAGAAAGTGAAAGATTACCTGTATGCATGATCTGCAACAGCAAAAGGGTGTGGACTCAACTCACCAAAGGCTGCCCCTTTATACTGCGCCATCATATGGCTATCATAAAGATGAGGTAGTCTTATAAACGGGTTCACAGCAATCAATATACTCCCTGTGTAAGTCTGAAGTCACCAGAAAGTGTATTAGCTTCAGAAAGTTCCGAAGATGTATAGAAACAAAATAGATGCCCCCCCTTCCCCCAAAAAAAAAACCCCCCATCAAAAGGTATCATCACAGATTTACAGATGTATGAAAGTACAAATGTGAATTATTCAACCAACCAACTCTTTTCAACCATCCCCCTTTCCAACAGCCCCAATTTAGGGAAAACAACTATCTAAGATACTCCTTTTTATGGGACTCTATCTTTAAATACTCACGTATATCTCATTGATATCATATCTTGATCTTAAATTATCAAGGACTCCTGGTTCGTGCAAATAAGCCAACTTTGTCATATCATCCACTCCACATGGTGGAGCTTCAGCATCTTTGGGATACACATTGGAAGCTTTAACAACCACCTGCAGTTTTCCACATAAATAATGGCGGGAAAGAAAGCAAAATCAGTGCACACAAAAAATGAAAAACGATATAATTAATCAAATATATCTCTGAATTTTTTTTCAATAGAAAATAAATCCAAAGAAACTTCAACAGTTTATTTCTTAATATAAATGGATCATCGGCATATGGAAAGCTCCAGCACCACCTAAGGTCGCTTACTTCATATGGATAGCGACACTAGGTAAGATTTTGATGACCGACAATTTAAGAAAACGAGGGTTGATACTTGTCGAATGGTGCTATTTGGCATGATGTGTGGTACAGGGATTCAGCCCTCAAATTTAGTTATCCCAACCTTTATCGGATAGCAAGAAATAAAGGGGCGGCTGTGGCTGAATCGTTTCAGATTCTAAATAATTTGATTAATTGGAAAGTAAAGTTTAATAGAGATTTACAGGATTGGGAACTTTGTGAAGTTTCTGATTTCTTTGATAAGCTTTATGAGATGAAGCTTGATTTTTCTAAGGAAGACAAGTTGTTGTTGATTCATGATTCCAAATACACTTTTTCAGTGAAATCTTACTATAAAGTATTGAATTGCAAGGGCAATAATGTCTTTCCCTCGAAATGCATTTGGAAACCAAAAGCTCCTAGTAAAGCTGCCTTTCTTTGCTGGTTGGTCTGTCTTGAGAAAGTTTTAACTATTGATAATTTGAGGAAAAGGGGGCTGCCTATTATTGATTGGTGCTTTATGTGTAAGAAAGCTGGGGAATCTGTTTGTCATCTTTTTCTGCATTGTGAAGTGGCAACAACCATGTGGAATGAAGTTTTCAATAGGGCTGGTTTTGCATGGGTCATGTCTTTGCGTGTAGTGGACTTCTTGGAAAGCTGGAATGAATCTCTAGTTCGAGGAGGCTTTGCTGATTCTTGGAGAGTTGTTCTCCTGTGTTTGTTTTGGTGTTTATGGTCTGAAAGAAATGGAAGATGTTTTGATAATTGTGAACGTTCTTTGAGGAATTTTTTTTTTTATAAGTAAACAATTGTATTGATAGAATAGGCAAAGCCCAAATACACAAGGAGGTATACAAGAGACAAGACCTAACTAGATCGTAGATAGGTTATAAGAAACAAGGAAGTCATGAAGATGGAGCCCATTAAAATCTACAGATATAGACCATAATAACAAAGTACGAAAAAAGAAAAAACGAAGCTCCTCCAAAGTCCGTTCCTTATCTTCAAAAGTTCGATTGTTACGCTCTCGCCAAATGCACCAAATGATACAAATAGGGATCATCTTCCAAACTGATTTGATGGGAGTAAAACCTCCAATCGAAGTCCAACTAGCCAACAAATCAGTCACTGTGGCTGGCATGACCCAGTTCAGGTCTACTCAGCTGAAAACTTCGAGTCACAAATGTCTAGCTATCTCACAGTGTAGTAAGAGGTGATCCACGGACTCTCCAGAATTCTTACACATGCAACACCAATCTGTGATTATGATCCGGCGCTTTCTCAAATTATCAATGGTTAGAATCTTGCCCAGTGCAGCTGTCCAAGAGTAGAAAAGAGCTTTGGGTGTTGCCTTGTTCCTCCAAAATTTCCGCCAAGGAATTGAGTATTTGGTGAGGTTCTTTGAGGAATTTTAGGGTCTTTATCTTTAATACCCTCAGGTTTTGGGTTCAAAATCTTGTAAGGGATGGGAACTCTTGTAATTCTCTGCGTTTTCCCTTCTTAGCTTGTAACTAGGTACTTGCCTTTATACATTTCCTGTGTACTTGGTTTTGCCTATTTACTTGAATAAAATTATTATTACCTATTAAAAAAAGAAATGGGGAGTCCATCGACCACATTTTTTTGCATTGCGACATTGAAAGAAAATTATGGGATAGTATCATTGAAAGGGTAGGGCTGCATTAGGTAATGCCTAAAAGTGTGCAGATCACCTAGCTAGCTAGAATAGATATCATCAGTGCAAGCATTTGGCTGCCACGTGGAGGATGATTCCTTTGTGTCTACTATGGTGTCTTTGGATGGAAAGAAATGAGAGATGCTTCAACAATACGGAAAAAACCATGGGGGAAATTTGGGACTTTTTTGTATCCTCTTTGGTACAATGGTTTTCTGCAATTATACTCAAGGGAGGGAAGGTTCATGAGTTTTTTACTTCTTTTCAGTTTAATAGAATGTAACTAGGTCTATATTTTGTATACTTCCTGTGTACTTGGCTTTGCCTAGTTGCATTCAATCAATAAAGGTTATTACTTATCAAAATTAATAAATGGATCATCAAACAAGGTGATGCTCTTGTAAAATGCCCTGTGTACTTGGGCTATTGCCTATCCCTATTATCAAAAAAAATTTGTTTGCTGATCAAAAAAAGAAAATCTTAATTTAAAGTGGAAATAGAATAGACATTATGATAACAACAAATGAAGAATTATCGTTCAGCATATAACAAAATTTACTGAGGTGATATGTGCAGTACAATGCCCATGGATAAGTATAACACAAAGCACTCACCTTTTTTCCTGAAGTGCAAAGGATCTTAATTTCTTCACCGTGAACCTCCACAACTTCACCATCTATCCAAGCTACATCAGGATCCTCCACCCAAACAAGAGCCCCAACCACAAGACTGATAGCAGCAGCCTGAAAAGCAAAGAGAATCAAAGCCTAAAATATCAAATGAATTGCGAAATCATATTTCATCCATGAAAATGATTTATGATCATCATCCACACACACAAGCACGCAAAGATGATTTTTTTTCCATCCATAATGTAACAGCCACGATGCGAGGCTAAATAATGTTCTGTATTTCCATGATACAACAGAGAAATTTTTAAAAAAATATATAAAATAATACATACATGGCACCCAAAAAAAACATTCAACAATTTCAAAAAATATCAAGAAGGAGGAGAAAAAGATACCAACTCCATCATCAGCAATGACTTTGTTACTTAAATGCTTTTTGGTGTATTGATCTATATTTGAGACAAAATCCACTATAGAGAATACAGTCCAAAGCCATATTTTTCTTCCTTTTGATAAGTAAAATAAGAAAAGACAGTCTGAAGCCATATTCTTGTTTCATTTCTTCTTCCTAAATAGGTATTATTTCTTGTATACCATCTTGTGTACTTGAGCTATGCCTATTCTTATTAATACAATTGTTTAATTAAAAAAAAAAAATTTGATAAGTGCATTGTTTAATTAAAAAAATTGATAACATATTATTAATAACCATGTACCAAAAAAATTATTAATAACTACAACGAGCAGAATTATGGCCAAAGTTCTTGCTAATAGAATAAAATTGGCTTATCAAAGATCATTTCCAATTCTCAAAATACATTTGACCTAACTCGGTCTTCATGGCATAGAAACTTATTTTTCAATACTTTTACTCCATTAGTCGATTGTAATTGATTTCCATGGCATGACCTTCCATGAATTCCTTGTATCACGGAACTAGCACACTTTGTTGCTCGTATATGTCCCGAATACTTGGGCTCTTGCCTACTCTTTTGATCAATACAAAATTGTTTGCTGATCGAAAAAAAAAAAAGACGGACTTGGTCCTCATCACCAATGAAGATTTATGGATAGCGGATTACTTTGTCATTGGCATTTATGCCCATTCTTTGATTAAAAATACTTGTTTACTTATCAAAAATAAAAGATTTATGGATAGTGGTTAGAGATCAGGGAAACTAGGACTGCTAGGTAAATTGGACATTAGAAAGGGAACAATCATTTGAATTGGGGCTTTTTAATGCAATTGTTAAGGTGCAGCTTTGGTGAGAAATAGTGTGGTTGGATTGCCCAATGTATCTCTATAGTACTCCTATGGGTTTCTCCAGCAGCTGGTGAGGTCTACAACAGGGGGACCCCTTACCCCCTTTGCTTTTGTTATTGTTATGTAGGCTTTCAGCAGGATGATTTCTGCTACATGGCAGAAAGAGTTGCTCTTAGGATTTCATGTGAATGCAAGGAATGGATTGGGGCTCATCTCCGACACTTGTGCCATTTATTCCTATGCTTTAAAGCAATTTCTGCTTTGAAGATCAATTTGGATAAGTCCGAATGGCTTCCGATTCATAGGGAAAAGAATATAGCTAGTTATACATTCTTAAATGTAGGATCTTCACCTTCCCCTTGGGAGCTCCCTTCAAAACTCAAGCTATTTGGGATGTTGTAATTGAGAATATGGAACACTGCTTGGCAGTTTGGAAACAATTGTAGTTGTCAAAGGGTGGTAGAAGCACATTGATCAAGAGCACATTATCCAACTTGCCAAACTATTATACATCATCAAGCGTATAAGACAGGAACCATAAGTTAAGCAAATGTATGAGGTGAGAACTATGAATTCTAGTTCTGTCCAGTTTTACAAGTTTTCCTCACTATGATTCTCTTTTTTACAGAGATATTCAGATTGCTAGCCACCGTTTTACATGCCGCAATGGGGGGTGGCTTCATATCTGGCTTCCAGGTTGGGAATGGCAATAATGGGTTTGTTAACATCTCTCATCTTTTATTTGCAGATGACACATTACTATTATGTAACGCGGATGCTAACCAAATCCAAAGTTTACGTGCACTGCTTCTTTGTTTTGAAGTAGTATCAGGGCTAAATGTGAACCATGGCAAGTCCGAGATGGTGGCGGTGGATGCAGTTCCACATATTACTAGACTAGCAACCCTATTGGATTGTAAGGTATCTTCATTGCCAATGAAATATTTGGGTCTTCCGTTGGAAGCAACTTTCAAGACTAGAACCATCTGAAATGGGGTTGTGGAGAAGATTGAAAGAAGATTAGCGTGGTGGAAGCGGGTGTACTTATTGAAAGGGGGTCGACTCACTCTCATTAAAAGCACCCTTACTAATCTTCCCACATATTTCCTCTCTTTGTTTCCTATGCCTGCAAGAGTGGTGTCTAGAATTGAGAAACTTTTCAGGGCATAATTATGGGGGGGCATGGGGGAGGAGAATAAGTTTCACTTGGTTAACTGAAAGACAATTTGTTCCCCACTTTCTTATGGTGGATTGGGGGTGTGTAGCTTGAGAACCTTCAACAAAACTTTATTAGGAAAATAGTTATGGAAATATCATCAGGAGGGGGGTCTTTATGGAAAGAGATTATAGACTCTAGATATGGTGGGGCCTGGGGGGGTTGGTGTTCTAATGATGTTAGGGAGGGGTATGGTGTGAGTTTGTGGAAGTTCATTAGGAAGGGTTGGCCATGTTTTGAAAGTCACATTTGTTATGTGGTGGGAGAGGGCACTAGAAAGTTTTTGGAAATATATTTGGTGCGGTGAGGTCGCGTTAAGCAGAGCATTCCCAGCATTATACTATATTGCTATGAATAGGGAGGCCTCAGTTGCTGACATGCGTTCTTTATCTCATGGTTCTTATCATTGGAATATCCTCTTCAATAGAGATTTTCATGATTGGGAACTATCTATAGTTGCAGATTTTTTCAATGTTTTACACTCTGTGAGGACTCCATTGGCAAGGGCAGATAAATTGAAATGGAAACAGAATGATCACAAGCAGTGTACAGTCAAAACTTACTACAAGATCTTGAAAACACATGGGCATGCTCCTTTCCCCTGGAAAAATATTTGGAGATCTCGTGTGCCTTCTAAGGTTGCCTTTTTTGTATGGACCGCAACCCTTGGAAAAATTTTAACTACGAATAATTTGAGAAAGAGGGGATGTGTAGTGCTAGATTGGTGCTATATGTGCAAAAAACATGGAGAATCAGTGGACCATCTCTTATTGCATTGTGAGGTTGCTAGGGGGTTGTGAGATGAGGTTTTCAGTAGGGTTTCCATTGCTTGGATTATGCCAGGAAGGGTGGTGGATTTGATGGGTTGTTGGAGAAATATACAAGGTTGTACACAAGTGGCAGCAGTGTGGAAGATAGTTCCCTTATGCATAATGTGGTGTCTTTGGAAGGAAAGAAACGATCGTTGTATTAAATGAGAATAATGCCAATGAGTTCTTATCTTTAATTTCCAGATCTTAGTTTGTATTTAGGTGCTCTATTGTATACTCCCTGTATACTTTGGGCTTTGCCTTTTTCACTCTCATCAATGAAATTTATCTATTACTTATCAAAAAAAAAAAAAAAGTTTTACATGCCATTCAAAACAAAGTGGAGTCCCCTAAGTCCAACAAATGCCTCAATTTAATGCAGCATATTTCAGAATATGGTATCTTTTTTTTTACTTTTTTTTTTTTTTGGAAGAAGAATATGGTATCTTATTAAGAGTTGATCACGATGAAGATTGCTGGTGACTGAAACGTAGTACTGTAAAATGTAAAATTCAGTAAAGCAGAAAATTGATATAGCCTGAACGCATACGGTACAAACGTTGTTATATGGATAAAAATTAAAAATTAAAAAATTAAAAAATTAAAAAAAAATGTTGCATATATAATTAACAAATCCTCAGTAAGGGGAAAACAAGCTATTTGTCATGAATCTAATATGAAAAACTAACCAAAAATTATCCACAAGGCCCAACCTATGTGACAGTAAAATACATATAAACACAAACGAGGAACACTTCAGCAATAAAGAATGTACTTAAGCAGTATCAATGGGATACAAAAATAAGTTATACAGAAATCACTTGATTAATTGAGTAGTAGGATAAGATAAGCAAATACAAAATCCTATATTTTATTTTGAACCTACCATTGAGCTTCTCAAAGAGTAGTGACTGAGGTTAAGGATTTTCATTACTACTTTGGTAAATGATAGAGTGAAACTGTACCCGGATGCACGGAATAAACATAATTTACGAATTTTACGAAATATTGACTGGAATTTGGAGAATGTGGGGTACTCTTAGTATGAAATTCAAATCCATCAGTATGGAAAGCAACCAAATCATAAAGTTGGAGGGAGTGCTCAAATTACATGCAACTAAAAACGACTTAATTGTTATTCATTGACTGATTTAGCATGGTCATAAATAGACTGCATCATCCTTACTAGCCACCTTTGAGGAACTATCAGCACACAGCCCTAGAGATTATCAATACGAAACACATTGTCAAACTGAGTCATACAGCTTCAAGTTCTTATAAATCGTGATATTCTTAAACCAAATCCTTGTTTTCTTTTTGCTATCTCCCTTATAAGATATCCGCCAACTTAGTAAAGACCCAATTTGGACTAGTTAGCTGCTGCCAAGGAAATCAAATCAAAATAAGCACCAAACAAACGAAAAAGAAAAACTGAATCTAATCAAAACAGATGAGACGAACAAATCAAAAGTTTAAAAAAAAAAAAAAGACGCAGGAAAATATTCTTAAATCCACATCATTGTCAACTTAAGCTGGATCAGTCATCAAGATCCTAAACCAATACTGATCCACAATTTTATCAACAGCTTTTATTGAACAAGTAATCATATATACCTATTGAAACGCAGAACTTGAAACATAAAAGAAAAGCCCAAATATATCAGAAAAAATACCATTTTCACAGAGAACGATCAGATCAGAAGCTCGGGTTGCTTATGGATCTACTCCCACTTCCTTTAACAACGGTCATTCAATTCAGCAACAAGAATTCTTCAACTTCTTTCACTTTTTTTTTAGTACAACTTGAAATGATGTATGCTTCCAACAATAAAAAAGAATTCAAAAAATCCTATATGAATATGAAAAAATAATAAGAATGAGAACAATAAGAATGAGAAGCTTAAATCCCAGATTTTTCTGAAGAAGAGATTTAAGCCTCTCCCCCTCTGCTCTGACAGAAGAACTGTTCTTTCTTGTTCTTGGTTTCTTTGTTCCCTCCCACGCCTCTTTGGCTTTTTGGTCTTACGAAAAAATCAACCTTGTTAATCAAGAAAATTAACGTTTAGAGACTTGACGAGATTCCAGGACTACCCTCGACATTTGGCTTTAATTACGGAACTTTAGTGACAAGTTGACAACTCGGACATCGTCAACTATGATTCATGAACAAAAGTTGTCTGTCTGTCTTAATCTTTACAAACTCAAAATGCTAAGGCGGTAAGTAAACTATGGTCCAAGGACCAAACATATTATCCTTTTCTTTTGGGCTTTATTCCCTGTATTTTAAGTCTATTTTTATATATAAACAATTTATACAATTCGAGATTAAAAACAAAAAAAGGTAAATCAGATATACACGTGAAAAAATTATACTTTTTCATAATAAATCTTTTTTTTTTAATTTATATATTTTATAACGGTATATAACATTACTCTATAAGAAAATTATATCTTAACATATATTAGATTTAATTTACAAATAATCATCCAAATTATTAATTTTGAGAGTCATTCATTATCAAACTATAGAGATATTATTTGTATTTTTTTATCCCTCTTAAAAGGATAAAATTACTCGAAAAGCTCTCAAAAAGGCCAAATATCCTATTTAGATTTTTTTTTAATAATGTTAGAAGAAATAATTGTGCTTTTAAATAAATATTAATTTTAATAAAAGTTTATTTTTCTTAATTTTGTAGTTTTTTTAATTCGTCTTTTCTTATTAATTTTTATTATAGCATTTTCTTATGTTTTTTAGTTTTTCTTATTGATTGTCAATTCTTAAATTTTTCTCTTACTCTGAAGTATTTTGTATTCTTCCAGTTTTATCAATGGTATTCTAATCAAATCTTGATGAGGAAAATTAAAATATTTTGATAATTAAGGGGGTAAAGCAAAATTAACGACCTCAGTCTAGATTCAAATAAGCTCTCAATTCATCGCATCTTCTCTCGTATCGTCATATTATAATTTTTATTATTTTTTGTACAAAATGTAATAAGTAATTTAATTTTTTTTTTCAAATTTTTAAACAATAGTAATATTAAAAAAATAATATTATAATTATATCTTATTCAAATTTTAACTTTTATTCCAATTTATTTCATCTCAACTCATTTTTAAAATCAAAGGTAGTTGCAATTAGTAATTATTCCATATATGTTTATAGATTGTTTCAATATTTTGCGAACTAAGATATGTTCAAATATTGATAAATAATAGCACATTGAGTAGGATGGAATATATAATCCAACTCCTCAACCAACATAATGTAAGAAACTTTGTCTAAGTGCATGTCCAACTTTGCCTTTCCAATTCGTTGTATCGATTTACAATAGAAACAAAATCATCAAAATATCTCAATTTCCTTTTGTAGAGTAAATACATACTATCAATTTTGAATAAAATAAAAATGCTTCCTATGAAGACAAGTCTTGTTGAGAAAATACAAATAATATGCTCAAATTACCATTTAATTTTCCAACCACTCCTGAATTTTAGAAAATTGCAATGTACTCCTATTTTTTGGCAAATATAACTTCATTAAAAATTAAGAAATGAAAAAGAAAAATTGAAGGAGAAAGAGAAAGAGAAAAGCCCACAATCATGACATGTATACATATTGCTATAGTCAAAAAGAGATTTTACAAAATCAATCTTATAAATTGACATGATTTTATATGATTTATTAAATTTATTCTATAATAAAATTAACTTTACAATTTAATAAATTATACTAAATTATATTAATTTGTAAGATTTATTTTGTGAGATCTTTTTATGATTAACGTATTTTTTTTGTGAGATCTTTTATTATTTATTTATTTATTTAAATTCAGATTGTGGTATCCTTGTAATTGTTGGTAAAAGTGTGGGTAATGTGGAGAAGAAAATGACTTATTTTAAATTTTAAATTTTATTTTTTCCATTTGACAAATAAATGAGAACGGAGAATGGGGGAGGAATCGCATCAAAGAACGCCGACAGGGAATATCGAATAAATATATTTAAAAAAGAAAAACAAATTCCAACCAGCCAATCACAGGGGTGCGTGCGTTTACGAGAGTGGGCGTGAGCACGTTCTTATTTCTTAACGCGTCATTAATTGGCACCCCCACCTCGCCGAGGACATGTCGTGAAAGAGCCATTTATTTTTATTTTAATTAGTACTTCTATTTATTATTGTTATTCGGCGAAGAAGAAAATTAAAAGTATTTACGGTCAGGATCGAGGGAATCATGTTCGGTGCGATGATTGGCGTCGGATTGTGATGATGGTTGTAGTTAAGGAAAAAGTTGGATTTACGTCATGTGAAAAGACGGACGGGTTGAGTTACCCGCCTTAATAGACGGAATCAAGTCTGCTAACTTGTGGTACTTTTGTAACGTGCATGCGCTTTTTACCTGTTTTTTTATTTATGAAGAATCGTCCAAAATTTCATGCACTCGATGCAAGTTCAAACTGGGTTTTAGAATTTAACCAATGTGGAAAGTGAGTTTCTTTCTTCAGATTAACATAGTTTAACAAGTTGCTAAATTTGGTAACAAAAGAAAATTTTGACCAAGATTTGGCATGATTGGACTCTACTTATCAAGAATTATAACGCCTACATCAGTCGTGAAATGCGTAAATAATATACAATCACTTGAAAAAAAATAAGATTCACTATTAATTAATTCTTTTTATATGGATCTCATATTTATTTATTTTTTTTTACAATGATTATATAGCATTTACTCACTTTACAACTGCAAATATCATTTATTTATCAAGAAAGGTAATTGAACTCAATCTCAAAATAGCAACAAGAAGAAAAGAAAAGAATAACAGAATTCATACAAAAAAAAAATGGTTTTATTTGATCCACCCTACTTGATACATATGCAACGGAATATATGAACCAGTCCAAGTAAATCTGACGAACTATAATGCTATCTTAGTAAATGGTGGACTTCTTGTCATAATCAAAAATTTGGACTTCAAAATCAAACTCAACCCTTTCCAAAGAGCTGAAAGGAAAATTAAGAATGAGAAAGATGGCTATCAACAGAACTAGGTTGGTATCTTCTCCATGTTATTGGGTACACAAAGAAATCATGTCACAATCTGATTACTTGTTCTCCACGTTATACGCCGGCATATAAGACTCTAGAATCATTTGTGAAGGACTTGGTGATTTGATCTCAACAATCAAATATGTAAACTTCCACTGCTTGTCTGCTTCGTCCTTGAACATCTCACTGTATACTTTCCCCGCTCCATGAGGTCCGCGTATATAAAAATTAACCTGCATTAAATTGGTCGGGCATAGCCGCATAAGTTTAGATATATATTATACACAACAGCTACAGTTGTTGATCCACAATTCATATCTAGAATAATAACAAGTTCGAAATTGAAAAAAACAAACAAACAAAATGATTCAAAATGTGGACGTTCATGGATCTTTTCCTTATGTATAATGCTTGATGGAAATATTGTAAAATAACTGATCTCAACAAAATTAGAGTGTGTATGCTTTAGTGGAAGTTGCTTATGGATAACAAACTCAAGTATCATGCTAGTGTGGAATTACCTCTACATGCTCCACACCATCTTCATCAGTCCAAATCTTGTTCGGAATGCGTTGGCGAGCAGCACGATTTCTACTTTCTTGACCATAGCCAGTAATTGGGGATCCAATCCTCACCCTAACCTGTTATAGAAAAAATTTGATTTGTGTCAACCATGACACCAAACACTAGTAACTACCATTCATCCATGGACAGAAATGAGTAAACCGTGAAACTAGTGGTATTATAGTCCTAATAGAACATTTCCAATCAAGTCCACACGACACAAAAACTGGAATTTACATTTAATGTGAACCACATAAACTCATGGCTTGGGTACTATTACTTTTTTTTTGGGGGGGGGGGGTTGTTTGAGACTTCCGAGTCACTAACCTGGCTGTCATCCTGAATCCTTTTCAAAGCCTTGTTAAAGACCTTGTACCTAAAATAGACAATGTTTTCAAATCACGGTAAAGATGAAGAAGAACGAAGACTTCAAATATAAAAACTCTAACTAACCAAATAACCTAATTTTGACTAAAATTTTTAACTCCTTACTCTTTGGGTTGAAATATAAGCTCTTTGAAAACAGCATATCCAGCTGCTGCTGCAACTCCAAGCCCTGCAAGAATGATAGCAGTGTAGGAAGCCCCCTCTACAAATGTCACAGGCTTCTGTGGGATATTATATGTGGGAGCATCAAAGGGATCCTCCACAGTTGATATCTCTTTTTTAGACTGTCAAGGGAAGAAGAGACCCAATCAAGATGGTATATTGCAAGGACATGGCTAAATTACAGCCATCCAACAGATAAAGCAATAGGCTGCTTCACTAAGTCATGCCCATTCAGAATATGCAAACTTTTTCACTTCATATTTGCCAAACCAGACTTTTTGAATTGGTTATATGTTCATCGTATGATAACAAGATGGTTCATGACATCCTCTACCTTTCAAAACCCATTTCTTACTTTGGGTGCCTTTAGGGAGTATTAGTGAATGATTGAAATAAGTAAACTTCCGTTTCTTTTACAGTTGTTCAAAAATACACCTATGAATTGGATAAAGCAAATACATTGTCGTGATGTACGACTATACATACAGATGAAAAGCTATTTGCAAGTAGTTCACCTAGTCCATCATCAAAATGCAGATAGAATAAGTTGAACCTCAAACATTTTTAAGTTCAAAGTCAAACCTCTGAACCAGTTTGTCCTGATTGTTTATTTGATCCTGTTTGTCTTGGTCGCTCTGAAGCTTTTGATGAAAAGGATCTAGTGAAGAAAGGATTCATGGTGTTTGTCCCACAGGTTTGTTTGAATTGAAACGGATGGCGAGAAATACAATCACTTAGAGCAGGGATTCCTGAAATACATAAACATCAAACATAGTGTGCTGAAACAAGATAATTTGTTATTTAAAATGACAAAGATATGAACTTTATGGGGCTCCTGAAAAACGTAGTGTCCCTAATCTCTTGCAACCTCAAAGGTCAAGGTTAGTCCAACATTTAGGCCTGGGTCAACTCAATGTTTTCTGGTCCACACCAACATTCATTAATTGTCTAACAGTCACTGAGCAGATTTTCAACATAAAAAAAAGGTCCTCCCAGAATGTAATTTTGATGTGGCTGACTTCCCCCCTTTTGCAATCAGTTATAGCACAATGCCAGGAAAAAGGTGGTCCAATTTTGTAAGGAAGAAAAAACTGATCTATGGTAAATGAATCATCTCAGAGAGGATGACAGTTACTACTCCCTGATGCCAAAAGATAACTAAATCAAATTGACAGGGGAAACATTCCATCAGTGTAAAAATGCTATTGCTTAATAGATCAATGCAGATGGAGAACAGATTGCAGTCAGAATACCACAGAACTCAATGTAAAGAAACATTTGCTCTCTGTTTTGGAGTCATTACATATCCCTACAATGAAGGTTAAAGCTAAGAAGCCAATAATGGTTCACAGGTTCTTTGGTAAGATGAAGTTTTGAATTTAGATGGTGCCTCAACGGGCAACCCTGGGCCCACAGGGTGTGGGGGAGTTATCAGAGACTATCCTGGCCAATTTATTCATGGTTTTCAAGCTCTTTAGGATATGACAATAATATTCTTGCAGAAATGTTCTAGAAATTCGGTTTGGTTTTATGTTATCAATTAGTTCTTCATGATCTAGTTGTAGAAACAGATTCTTTGCTGGTGGTGAATTGGTTTAACCAAAAATAGACACCTCCATGGCAGCACATTGAATTGTGGTATAACATTCTATCATTGAGTAGTTTCATGAATTTTCAGATAATTCCTTCTTTCCAAAAGGGGAATGGAGTTGCAGATGGGTTGGCCAAATTAGGTGCCGATGGTTTGGATGCTTCTTTTTTCGTCAGCCACTCAGCTACGTAAACACCTCTATGGCATTTTTTTGACTGATAAGTCTGGATTACCTAGTTTTAGGCATTGTAATTAGATGGTTATACCGTTATAGTTAGGCATGTATGGTTGGCATTTAGGTTTTTTGAAGCTTGCTTTTGGGAATTCTTATTTTGTAACACCCAAGCTTTGTTCATGACATGGTATTCCTACACCATAAGTGAGGTAATCAATAAAATTGGGGGTACCAACCCTCTTCTTGAAAAAAAAAAAAAAAAAGGATGCATGAATTAAAGAACAACAAAAACCAACAAATTTTATCTAGCAAGATTATGTTAGTAATTTTATGCCATGCTTAAAAATAAAGGCAAATGATATTGAACCATGAAATGGCCACTAACCATTAGCTTGAAGTATGTCCTGCAGAATAAAAATGAATAAAAGCATTCAGCCTACAATCATGTGCTAAGAAAAAATGTAAAGAAGTAATTACCTCACCTTAATCGTGAGGTTTGTGTGAAGAGTATGCTGTCTTGCACAACCTGACTTCAATAGAACGAGCAACTGCATCATCACAAAAGAACCACGTAACAAGTAAACATATATAATGATTAAAAAAGGGACGTCAGACAACTAATTTTTTTTTATAAGTAAAAGTTTTATTAATCAAAGGAGAGGGCAACAGCCAATTACAAATGAAAACAAAAACAAAGGCCCATCAGGACGGTGCATTGGATACAAGAAAATTATGAAGACCCATGCCATTAAAGTCCAAGGCAATGGTCCATGTACATAGAGTTCTAAAAAAGAAAACTATCAGCTCCTGTAGAGATCGCTCATTGTCTTCAAACGTCCACTCATTTCGCTCCGACGTCAGACAACTTGAAGAATATATTAATTTCGTCAACTTTTTGTTTTTATCAAACATATTGATTTTGTCAACTTTATATTAATTTCGTCAACTATGTGCATTAGACGAGAACTTAAGCAAAAGGAACTGTCTTCTAGCGACTGCCATCATACTACCACATAAACAATTTTGATTATTAACTTATTTGTATAGCTTTATCCCTTTAATGGGAGGTACATTCACGTGGTCCAATAACTGTGAATGCCTATTTTGGTCACGGATTGACAGATTCCTGCTTTCCCCTGAGTGGGAAGCACACTATCCAGATGCAGTGCAAAAAAGATTACACTGCTTATGCTCTGATCATTTCCCTATCATCCTTGACTGCGGAGGGATTCAAGGTGGTAGAAGGTATTTCAAATTTGAAAATATGTGGCTTAAATCTGATGGTTTTGTTGATAGAGTTAGAGCACGGTGGACCTCTTATAACTTTGAAGGACATTCTAGCTACATTATGGCAAGGAAACTGAAAGTTTTAAAGCAAGATTTGAAGCAATGGAATGAACAAGTCTTTGGCAATGTGTACCAACAGAGACGCTCTCTCGTGAAGGAACTCCAAGCTATGGAGGGTGAAGAGGAAGTTAGAACTCTGTCTGAAATAAAGATAACTCGCAAGAATCAGGTAGTTGCTGAACTTGAAAGAGTTACTTTGTTGGAGGAGATTTCTTGGCGTCAGAAATCAAGAGCACTCTGGCTTAAAGAGGGGGATAAGCGCACAAAATTCTTCCATAGAGTGGCGAATTCTCATAAGAAGTACAATACCTTAGACACTCTAATGGTAGATGGGGTAGCTTCAACGGATCAGACGGCTATCAAGAATCACTTGGAACAGTATTATCAACAGCTCTTATCCGAAGAGCATAGTTGGCGACCAAAAGTGGATGGTTTATCTTTCAAAGTTTTAGATCCTCAGACCGCAAGCTGGTTAGAAAGGCAGTTTACTGAAGAAGAGGTATGCAAAGTTATCAGTGGTATGACTAGCGACAAGGCTCCTGGACCAGACGGTTTTACTATGGGCTTCTTTCAAACCTGTTGGGAGGTGATCAAGGAGGACCTCATGCTAGTCTTTCATGACTTTCATGCTAATTCTAGGTTCGAAAAAAGCATTAATTCTACATTCTTAGCCTTCATCCCTAAAAAGATGGGGCTTTGGATACTAGGGATTATCGCCCCATTAGCCTTGTGAATGGTGTGTATAAGATCCTATCCAAAGTGCTCGCAAACAGGTTGAGTGTGGTGGTGGAAAATCTAATTTCGAAGCCCTAGAATGCATTTGTTAGAGGTAGACAAATCTTAGATTCGGTCCTCATTGCCAACGAAATTGTGGATGGTTGCCTCAAGTCTCGGGAACCCAGCCTGATTTGCAAATTGGACGTGGAAAAAGCCTATGACCACATCAATTGGCGATTCTTGTTAGATCTTCTTTCAAGATGCGGCTTTGGGGACAAATGGCAGAAATAGATAGAATTATGTATCTCTTCAGTTCGGTTCTCTATCTTGGTAAACGACTCGCCGGTGGGTTTCTTCAATTCCTCCCGTGGTTTGAGATAGGGAGACCCTTTATCTCCACTTCTATTCTTATTTGTTATGGAAGCCCTTAGCAAGATGATCAAGAGATTGGTGAATGCGGGTTTACTTCATGGCTTTCCAGTTGGGAATGGGGTTCTTTCTATTTCCCACCTTTTATTTGCTGACGACACGCTCATTTTTTGTGGCGCACAACTCGGACACATTCAAGCCTTGAGGGGACTTCTACTTTGCTTTGAAGCTGCATCAGGGTTGAGAGTCAATCTTTCGAAGTCTATTTTAGTGCCAGTGGGGGTCATTCAGGATGCAGAGTTTTTGGCTACTTTATTGGGATGTCAGATATCCTCTTTACCCATCACCTACCTAGGTCTACCATTGGGAGCCTCCTTTAAATCCGTAAGGATTTGAAATGGGGCGATCGAAAAGGTAGAGCGTAGTTTGGCCACTTGGAAGAGGTTATATTTATCTAAAGGGGGGAAGCTGACACTGATTAAAAGTACCCTCTCAAATCTTCCCACCTACCATTTGTCTCTATTCCCACTCCCTACAAAGGTAGCCAATCGTATTGAGAAGCTACAAAGAGACTTCTTGTGGAGTAGAATGGGGGAGGAGTTCAAATATCATTTGGTAAATTGGCCAACAGTGTGCACTCCAATATCTAGAGGAGGCTTGGGGATTCGTCACTTAGTGAAATTCAACTAAGCCCTCTTGGGTAAATGGTTGTGAAGATACCAAAATGAAAGAGAGGCGCTTTGAAAGTCGATAATAGATTTAAAATATGGTGTGTCCTGGGAGGTTTGGTGTTCTAATGTGGTCCAAGGCACACATGGAGTGGGTTTATGGAAGTTTATAAGGAAGCAATGGGAGTCTTTCAGGGATCAAGAATATCTTGCGGTAGGAGATGGTTCTCAGGTTAAATTCTGGCATGACATTTGGTGGGGAGGCACATCTAGCCTCAAAGCTCCTTCCCTGTTATCTTTGATCTTGCTAGAGAAAAGGAAGCTTCGATCGCAGATCTTGTGGTCCTTTCAAATGGCACCCCTCAATGGGATATTGAGTTTGTGAGGGATGCCCAAGATTGGGAGATGGAGATTATTTTGGAGTTTTTTGCGTCATTGTACTCATGCAACATCCCTAGTGGTATGGGGGATAAGTTGCAATAGCGACACTCTAAGAAATGCATTTGCTCAGTTAGTTCTTACTACCATGTCCTTTCTTCCCCCGGATCCTCTAGATTCCCATTGAAGAGCATTTGGCAAACGAAAGCGCCATCGAGAACGGCTTTTTTTATGTGGACAGTAACCATGAACAAGATCCTTACCATAGACAACATGAAGAAATGCCATATAATTGTGATTGATTGGTGTTGTATGTGCAAAAAAAGGGAGAATCAGTAGATCATTTACTTCTTCATTACGAGGTGGTGAAGAAGTTGTGGGATGAGTTTTTCACAAGACTTGGCTTATCATGGGTCATGCCTCTCCACTTGGTGGATTTCCTAGCTAGTTGGAGAAGTCTCCATGGCAACCCACAGGTAGCGACTATATGGAGTATGGTTTCTATATGTATGTGTTGGTGTATATGGAGAGAGAGAAATGCAAGGAACTTCGAAAATTGTGAGAGATCTTTGGAGGAACTAAAACTTTTCTTCTATAGGACTTTGCTTTCTTGGGCGGGATTTATTGCTTGTAATGGATTTAGTGTCCATGAACTTCTTTCTTCTTTGTAACACTTACTGAGTTTTCTCAAGTATACTTCCGGTATACTTGAACTTAGCCTTTTTCTATTTATGAAATCCTTTTGATTACCTATAAAAAAAAAAAATTATAGCCTTGTCAAGGCAGCTAAATGCCCATGTAGGCAACCTGTTTTCATTAATGTTTCAGAAGGAAGAGAGACCAAGGAGAGATCTTACTATTCAGGGACCAGATTTTTGGCTACTTCTTCTAATCCTCTCTTTCCTCTCCCTATCTCACCGGACATTTTCTGTTATTTCATCGTAATAAAATTATGTCAATGCTAAAAATATAAGGTCCTTAATGGTTCAACATAAAGTGAAAAAACTGTGAATTTAACTATTTAGTCAAGACAATAATAATTTCATATTTTTTCCTTTCACATGAGAATATGAGGGAGGGGGAGAAAAAGGACGAGAGAGAGAGAGAGAGAGAGAGAGAGAGAGAGAGAGAGAGACCATTCATAAAACACGTACAATATAACTGGTGTTGTTAAAACATATAGATACCACAATGAACGGGAAGCATTATGGACAGCCGTCATTGAATCGAAACATGGTGAACCATGGGGAGGATAGTGTTCAAATGAGGTAAGTGGGCCATATGGGGTGGGACTATGGAAACACATAAAAAGAGGATGGGACACATTTGAGAAATATCCATTTTGAGGTGGATAATGGGTCCAAAACCAAATTTTGGTATGATGTATGGTGTGGCGATAGGACACTCAAGGAAGCTAATCCAAAATTCTATGGCATAGCAAGAATGAAAGAAGCCTCAATTGCAGACCTCTTAATACTATCTCATGCTACTCTCCAATGGACCGTTACATTCTTTAAAGATGCACAAGAATGGGCAGTTGACGCTTTCTTTAAGTTCTATGATCTAGTGTACTCCACCCATATAACGAGGGAGCTGAAGACAATCTTTTAGCGCCCTTCCAAGAAAGGGAAGTTCACAATCCACTCCTACTATCAAGCCATAATCACGCATAATACAAATTCATTTTCATGGAAAAGTATTTGGAAGACAAAAGAGTCCGCACCAATATTTTTTTTTATAAGTAAATAAATTTTATTAATCACGTAATTAGGCATAACCCATGTACACAGAGAAAATATAAGAGAAGAACCTAATTACAAGCTGAGTGTTGTGTAAACCAACATAAAAGTCATTAACACTAGTCCCATTCAATACAATGGCTAAAGCCCAAAGTAACAATGTATGATAGAAAAAGTTCGCACCAATATGAAAATCTGCCAATAAGCGCCAAGCGATATTAAAAACACTTTCAATACAAATGCCAAAACCAATCAATTTGCATAACGGTAACACTTCAGAAAACAAAATTTCTTACCCGATTGGCCTCATCGCCCAGCCGGTGAGCCTCATCAGTATACAAAGGCCGCATAGCATGCGAAACTGAACGAATCTGGGCGTAGTTCCGAAACCCCATTTCTGACAGAAGCCTCACCCCATCTAACTGCTTGCTCCTCCATAACCCCGACATGTACTTACATGCTCCTAACATTACCATACGCAGAAAAATCGCAGAATTTCAACAACAACAACAAAAAAGACGAAATCTACTGCTAACAATAATGGAGACAGTCCGTTCGGTTACTGAGAAATGCGGGGGAAATAATAAGACTACTAACATAAAACTTCGAATAGCAAAATTTTATTCATAGTTTGGTAAATGAAAGGTACCGAAAGGGAACTACGATAATGACTGATTAGTACAGTTCAATTTAGAAACCGCTACAAAATAAAATCAAGGATTCAGTATCTTGTTATCTATATTTTCTCCGAGTCCAAACAGAAAAAGATGCTTACCCATGATCAAATAGATAGGCTGAAACTGACAGGGTCTCCGGTGGCAGACACTCGGGGGATCTCTCCGGCTCAATGGTGCGGGTCACTACCCTAACTTAACTAGCGTCTTAAGAGGGGAATCTGGGCCGTTCATTAAACCCCCTAAAACCCCTGTATTAAGAGGCTTAAACCGTTAAACGGTTCAGGTTTGGTTTGATGACTGGTCTGGGATTAGGTTTTTCCATATTTGGGCCGTAATATTTGGGTTTTGAACTTGGGCTCCATTAGCCTACCATTACAAAAGACCGACTCTTTCCAGTTGAAGTAATGCATTAGTAATTTAGTTCTATCTTTTTTTTTTTAATTATTATTATTTGTTTTTTGAACAAGTTTTATTTTTAAGTTAAGGAGGCTATAACAGATTAATTCAAAACAGTTTGTAAAATAATTTATTTTAACGAAATAATATAAATATTGAAATAATGTCTTTAGAGAGAGTATTAAATCAATTTATATATTTATATGTAACAAATTAAATGAAATGGAACTTAAAAAGTATAACAATAGCTACTAGAGTAGAGGGTGGGGGAGAAGGAACTGATTTAGCAATACAGCTAAACCACTAATTATTTATAATAGGTGCCTATCTCTTTTCTTTTAGGTGGAGTCTTAAAATAGTTTATATCTTTATATGTAAAAAAATAGGCAAAATTTAAAAAATACATCAATTCATAATGAAATATTGCTTCGAAATGATTTATAGGAGTGATTTGTTTTAATGAAACAATATAAATATTGAAATAGTACTTTTTGGTGGAGTTTTGAGTTTGTTTATATCTTTTTAAGTAAGAAATTAAATGAAACTTAAAAAAATACAACAATTCATAATGAAATATTGTTTCGAAACGATTTATAAGATATCTTATTTTAACAAAATAATATAAAAGCTGAAATAATATCGTTGGGTTAAGTCTTGAATTGGTTTATATATTTATATGTAAAAAAATGAAACTTAAAAGTTACAATAATTTATAATAAAATATTAATTTTAAAATGATTATCGTTCCACAGTGGCGAAACAAGCAATTGTATTGAGGGGGGCCAACTTTTCTAATATGACACATTTATGTAAAGAGTAATATTAAATACAGTCTTAAGATATATAAGTTTTACGCACTCCATTTGAAAAAAAAGTAGGGTCCACTATTTTTTTTTTCATGTGGGTCCTAAGCTTACTTTTTTTTTTGTCAAACAGAATGGGTAAGGCTTGCACTAGATTATAGGACCGCAAGTATAATTTTTCTTATGTAAATTAAAAAGAGATTGAAAAATCATAAAAACATAATTAAAAATTATTTTTTATATAAATCATTAACCTTAAATAAATTTTCTTGTATTTAGACTTTGGATTTCATATTAAAAAACCTAATATTCTATAATAAAAAAACTTTTAGACTTGTATTAATAAGTTTATTATTTCTCCTAAAGTACTTTTAATTTTAATTTTGGAAAAGGCACATCCATAAAAATAGATAATATACAGAAACTAAACAAAAATTTGAGACTATAAAAAGAACTGGAGAGAACCATTTTTAGGTATGTTAAAATTTTGATAAAAAGTTAGAGAGTACATGAAAATTATAAATTTTTTGAGGGGGTCATTTTCTATATCTTTAAAATTACGTATAGAATATAGGGGTAAATATTTAAATTCAAAAAGTTTTGGGGGGCCATGGCCCCTCCCATCTAGCAGTGGTTCTGCCACTGTCGCTTCATAATCATACCACTTCAAAATTTCATTTGTTATTTTAATTATTGTCAATAACAGCTTACTTTCTTGGATAAACTGGCACATCAAAATCATATAATTTTATTTTTATAATAGATAACGAGTAATGTTGGAGGGTAGCCAAACTTAAGGCACTCTCTTCACATGAATAGTATTGTATACTATTCATGATACTATTCATGTGAGAGAGAGGAAGTGCATTGCGTGTGACTTATCTCTCTCATTTTTCCTAGATAATAGATTGGCATGAATACTCTCATTCATGAAAAAAATTGTAAAAATTCTCTTCAAATTATACAAATCACACTTTACAAAACTTTAGTTTGGTACAATTAATGCTTAAAGAAAATAATTTGTGCAAGTCCCTTTAAAGAAGTGAGACCCCCTTTTCAAGTACATTGCCCGAGACTCAAGTCTAGCATTCTCCACTACATATTAAAATCATTAGAGATCATATCTTGCATCTTAATGTTCTTTTTACATAATAGATCAACGTTTTATACATCCAAAAGCACCCTAATCATAAATTCGAGAGCACTCATAAATTTTAGGGACTTGCACTACTTGAAACCATGAACCAATACCATAATGGAATATACTATTCTTATCGAGGCATCCCACAGAGAGTGGATCCTGGCATTTTTTTTTTTTCGCAATGATTAAAAATGATTTTTTTAATAATTTTATGATTTTTTTAGAAAAAGATTGTTCAAAGAGATTAAAAAAATATGTATGAGAAAAAAAAAAAAACTTTGGCTGCGTCTGGAGAATTCCTTGGTAAGGAATCTGGGAGGCTGTAGTGCTGCCCTATCATAATACTAAGAAAGAAAAATGCTAGATCACCCAATTATATCCCCCGAATAAATCTCACATGCAAAAATATATATATATATATATTTTTTTTTTACTTTAGTGATTAAAGAAGTATTTTTTAATAATGTTGTGAATTTTTTTATTTTTTTAAAAATATATAAGAATATAAAAAAATGAATGGAAAAAAAAATAAAAAAACTGTTTTCATGTGGGGAGATAAGTCTCGAGTGAAGTAGAATCGCTCTAACAGGAAAATGCATCAAAAACTGTGGATCAATCCAAGCGTACAGACACAGTTTTCATGCAACCACATATGCTGTTGTCGAATTTAAACTCGCACATGGCCACTTATTTATATATAATCCTTTCTGTACAAGGGACCATGCATATTTCATTTGTAGATCAAGCTTAACAACTAGGATGGAGAAGCCCATGTTGCATGCTGCATCCATTGCTCTTCTCATTCACTTTGCTCAAGATGTGACCACCACTTGGGAACTCTGATGTAAGAAAGATGCCAGGCATGGATCCGTACGATGTGGAAGACCAGTTCGAGCTCCCAAAGCTCTACAGTTTGCTGCCGCCTGCCATCAGCACAATTTGTTTCTTGCAATTGCCATTCCAAACCAATAACAGATTTAGATTTCAAGTAATTAATCCCTTGAAAATAAGTCTACTTACCACCCGAGATGCAAATGGCAACATTGTTTCTGGTGGCATGTTGGCGCATAAGGCTACAAGAAAATTGAAGAATTATGAAACTCACCAATGCTTCCTTCAATAAATATATATATATACACACACACACACACACACAGAGGAAGACAGCAGCCATGAAGCTTTGCAAAGTAGTGGATACAATGGCAAGCAATTTTGAGATGTGATTGTGTGGCTTTAATGCCATGGGAGGATAAACAATCTTAGTTAATGAGATGCTCTGAAAAAGATGCTATAAAACAACGGGCAAATTGTTGTTAACATCGCAAACTTGAATTGTTGATCACTTGGCATTGAATGTAAAATGATATAATCTACACACAAACAAATGATCTGTGAAGCATTATTGAAAAAGAAATGACGGGCAAAAACACAAGCATATGCGTACAGAGACTGAGCCCTCAGAAAAATAGATATTGGGTGAAAGTTTCACACACCATAAACAACAGCTCCAATAAATGCATCCCCAGCACCAGTTGTATCTATAAGTTCTGATGGCGGAATCTTCTCAGCCGTCCCCAGAAATAACCTCCCACATACTGTACCTATCCCATTCGCTCTCAATCTTGTCACTGACTGGGAAATTAAAAGAAAGAAGAAGAGCAAATCTTTATCAAGCATTTACTGGCAAAGTTCAATGAAAAAAATTAAGATTTCCCTGGCTCAATGTTGTTGTTGGTGAGACACGTAAGAGCAAGTTCAACGGCAAATCTGTTGGTGAGCAAATCTGTACCCAGGGAAGTGGCAAATCTGTACCCAGCAAATCTGTTGGTGAGATAAGTGGCATGTTGTTGTTGGTGAGCCCCCGTAAGAGCAAGTTCAATGAAAAAAATTAAGATTTCCCTGGCTCTTACGTGGGTACATATTACGGGGCTCACCAACAACATCCATAGGCATTTTTTAGTGGAGCCAAACTTATCTCAAAACTGACAGAAACTAGATGAACTTCATGCCACTCAACTTGCCTTTTCTCCCACAATAGATTACAGCTAAACCATAGAAAGTAGAAAACAACCAGCTCTGGAAATTAAAGGTCATGAAGTTCATTGGGGAAAATATTACCGATGATATGCATGTTGGGATAGCTGTGGTTTTGTCCTTTTGCTGCTTTAATGATTCTAGTAAGATGTCTACACTAATTTCTTCTGTCTCGGGACCCTCTGCCAGAAAATGGGGTACAATGAAAACATGTATATATTTAAAGCAAATCAAACAAAAAACAGTTTTGCAATTCCAAGACAGCAACAGAAACTTCAGTTTGCATATCATTTTCATCATCAACACTGAAAAATAGATGATTGTGTACTTGCCTTCAACGCTTCTCTCAAGCATTATGCATCCATCTTTGCCCAAGGTCACAATCACAAATTTGATATTTGGCAATCTCAATAGAATGGAAACAAGAGCACTTGGAACAGATGGTGCCTCTGCCCATGCCTGTCACACCCAATAAGTCAATGTTTGCCCTTAAAAATCACCAAGGATACTACTACTAACCCAAAAAAAAAAAAAAACACCAAGGATACTAGAGCAGAGATTTTAGATATATTGTGCATTTAAAAGTAACCAGTACAACCTTACGGGCCCAAGGATCTTACAAACTCTAAATCTGAAACGTGGAGCAAAAATGTTTTTCCATTTTTGAATGCAATCGAATATAACCAGGTTAACAATTGCATCAACACGAAACCTTGCACAGTGACAGATAGATTATATACAGATGGTATGAGAAGTTCTGGAAAGATGAATAAAGTACACTTTTCAGGAAAAAAAAAAAAAAAACAGATCCATTACTAGTGATGTTTTCTACATAGAATATAAGTAGATGGCCATAAATATGTATTGGATCTCTTTTTTCCTTAAATGGATGGCTCAAAAGTTTGTGGATACTCTAACTCAAGAAAATATTTAATCATCCACGGATGCAATATTAGTACAAACCAACATCTGTGCAAACCAAATAATTTTTTGATGAGTAGCCTCAACAGTCATAGCCTACAAACCATACTAAGTTATGAAGAATAGTCAACTTGCCTGTGGAAATTTTGCTGAGCATATGGCATAATCAGCTAATTTCAGGAGATCATCCAAACCTTCTCTTACCCTTTCTGCATCAATTAAAATAGGTATCCTCTTGCGAACTGCCTATAGGAAGAATATTAATTTTTCTTATTTTTGTCCAAGATGGAAGTAAGAACAAAAAAAATAAGGGAGAGAGTGCGTTCAATTACAGAGAAGTTTACTAATCTCAATAACAACTAAGCCATAAATTGAACATGCAAAAAGAAGTACACAGCATAACTTGATGCTAAGCGCTATATGAGAGAAAGAGAAAAAAAACAAAACAACAACAACAACAACAACAAAAATGGAATCACATTTCACACCGATTCCCCTAAACCAGCTAGCTTTATAATTTTCTAACCATATATAACACCTTTTAGCAGGTATCTTGATTTTAACCACTTTGCATGATGAGTTTGCAATCTTCCTTAAAGGAAAGAATGATCACTAACAGAAACTTAATATTATTACTATGAACCAAGTGAATAAACCAACTTCTGAACTTAGCATTTTAAAAATGAAAATCTATGTAGCCCCAAGCTAAAACATAATAAAGCAGCACTATATGTGTAAGAAGAAACAGTGGATCACTTTTTCTCACGATGTGAAGTATCTACTGCCTTATGGCAAGCTGTTTTTAACCTTTTCGGGTTGGACTAGGTGATGATTTGATGGGTTGTGGATCTTCTGGAAGTGTCGAAAGCAATTTTTTAAATACCATACCGGTGGACGTACCGGTCAAGGCATTGGAACAAAGTATTTCAATATCGTCTCGTGTACCTTTTTAAAATAGTTTTTACATAAAAAAAATTATATATATAAATTATATTTCAAAATAATAGTCAATATATGAATAAATTATATATATATAAATATATATATGTAAATAATCTAGTTTAAATTAGGATTAAAAAAAAGCAAGAAATTGAAAAAAAAAATGCCGAAATCCGGTACGGCCGGTACAGGTATGACCAGTATTTGGGCTGGTACAAAACATACCCTATTTATGTACTGGCCACTGTTCTGATACGGCATGTACTGGCTGTACCAGTATGAAATTCAAAACATTAGTCGAAAGGGTCAGTTTGGTGGGCAACATAGAGAGAAATTTGGTAAAATAACCCCAATTGCATAATGTGGTGCATTTGGAGGGAGGGGAATGATCAAAGCTTCAAGGATTTTGAGAAGACCGTGGAGAAATTTCAGGATTACATCTTCTATCCCTTTATCATTGGATGGCAGCATATTATTTCCTTGTTTCACTTTGTAACTTATCATGAGGACAAGCGTTCTTAATTCTATCTACATCAAACAGATGAAGACTAGGAGTGAAGTATCAGAGGTCATAGACTCAAAATATGGAGAGTCTTGGAGAGATTGGTGCTCAAATGAGGTTCAAGGCTCACATGGAATGGGTTTGTGAAAATTCATAAGAAGACATTGAGAGACATTTAGAAGACATGAATTTTTTGTGGTGGGCGATGGTTCGAGGGTCAGATTTTGGTATGATAATCGGAGTGGTGGTAACCGCAACCTCAAAGACACTTTTCCCGCTATTTTTGAGCTCGCAAGAGAAAAGGATGCAGCAATTGCTGATCTTGTGGTCCTTTCATATGGTCTCCCTCAATGGAATATTAATTTTGCGAGGGATGCCCAAGATTGGGAAATGGAGACTATCATAGAATTCTTTGTAACATTGTATTCCTTAAGTATTCCAGGGGACACTGGGAATAAGTTGCTTTGGCTTCATTAAAAGAAAGGCGTCTTCTCAGTCAGCTCTTTTTACCAAACCCTATCTAGTCCTAGATTGCCCAGTTTCCCGTGGAAGAGCATTTGGAAGACAAAAGCACCTTCAAGAGCGATTTTTTTTGTGTGGACAACATCTTTGAACAAGATCCTCACAACTGATAATTTGAGGAAACGCCGAGTAATAGTGATTGACTGGTGCTGTATGTGCAAAAAGCAAGGGGAATCTGTTGATCACCTACTACTCCATTGCAAGGTGGTCAAAAATACGTGGGATGATTTTTTCATGCGACTTGGCTTATCATGGGTCATGCCTCTCCGCTTGGTGGATTTCTTGGCAAGTTGGCGAGGCCTTCGGGGCAACTCACAGGTGGCGACCATTTGGCGTATGGTTCCCATTTGCATGTGTTGGTGTATTTGGAGGGAGAGAAACGCTAGGAATTTCTATGATTGTGAGAGAACAACAGAGGAACTTCTAAGTTTCTTTTATAGGTCATTGCTTTCATGGGCGGGACCATACCTTGTAACAGACTTAATGTTCATGACTTTCTTCTCTCTTTTGTAACCACGAGCTAAGTTTTTCTCACGTACACTACCTTTGTACCTGGGCTTAGCTTTTTTCTATTAATGAAATTTCTATAATTACCTATCAAAAAAAAAAAAGTATCAGAGGTCATCAGATCTCATGGTAGGATATCTGGTGAATGTTACCTCTTGTGCAACAATTGAAGCAGTTTCATGCAGTCTTCCATCAAAATAGACAACGCTCGCACCATCTAATGCAGACAATAAACTTGCTCGGGAAAGGTCATCTGGTATCATTGGAGGATATCCTGGGGTGTGGATACAAGTACGAGTTTTCCTGAAAACTTAACTTACGATTAATCAACCAGCAATAAAAACTACAAAACGGCCTCAGCATCATTCACTAGTTTTATGCATACAAGCAAAATTTCTAAAAAACATGATATGTGGTTTCAGCAGCCAAGAAAAAAAAAGTAGATGTTTTCAGCAATCCATATATTGATTTAATAGCAAACACGTTTTGATGAATAGAAAATACAATGTTGAGACATTCGAGTCATCATCAAGACTCAACAGGTGTAGCAAAAGTTTTTAGATTCATAGTATATAGAACAACATATAAGTTCTCATGCTTGCATTGTATCGTTTGGTCTACGTACTAGAACTGATAACATTCGAGATTATGTAGAATTATACATGAAAGATCATTTTTTGGCTCTCTCTTTCACCCAATGTCTCTTATCCTTAGGAGGTCTTCCTCCACTAGTAGGCTTTTTCGGAAAACTTCATTTACTCTGGTGTGGATGTGGTAGCTATTAAGTTGCTCGAAGATCAAGGGATAAAATGGCTTGTAGCTATTAAGTTGCTCAAAGATCAAGGAACAAATGGCTTATTTAAGGTAAGATGGAAGCTTAAAAAAGGAATCTATGAATGTACAAACACATCAAGGACCCTCAAAGGTCAAATTTTTTTGTTCCCAAATGTGAAATGCTTTAACACCAAAAGGCAGGAAACAAAGAGGAGCTCGAGGGAACATACCTAAAATCTAGTACATCCAAAACATTTACGAATAAAACTCGTCCAGATGGCCTTTTCAAAACCTTTATTTCAGAACTCTAGGTAAACTTTGTTTGGAATATTGGCAAAAATCAATAGAGTTTTACAATAACAGATAAACCCCCAAAATCATGTTGTAAACAAGAAAGCTGCTTCAGGTCAATCCCTGAGTCTTGTAAAATAATTAACAGAATTCTTTTTTCCATCATTTTATAGTTTCCAATAACATGCCATTTGTAATCCTGAAACAAGCGGATTTTCATTTTGTTTACAAAGAGATGTCCCTCTCTGTGTGTGTGTGTGTGTGTGTGTGTGAGAGAGAGAGAGAGAGAGAGAGAGAGAGAGAGAAGAACAAAGGCAAAGGCCCTCACATTTGGTTGTCAACAATGATATAGGAAAAAGGTGAATTACCCCCCTCAGAAACCTGCAAACAAGGCACAATTAGTCAAAAGAGGATTAAGCAACTATGCAAGATCACATAGCAGTTCAGTGTTACTTGATACCAAGAAACAAAAACAATGGTATTCATATTACAACATTTCAAGAAATAAAAAAGCAAGCCTCTCGTAATAAAGTAATCAACACAATGGATCAATTAATTTGAACATCTAAAGTCACTAAGAGGAAAATCTATGGAGTATTGACCAATAGTTTGTCAATCGCCAATTGAGCATACATTGTTGACAACCACGAAAAAAGAACACCAAATAGATTTAGTCATATTTTGTCAAGAATACCAATAGATATATCATCTGAATCTAACCGTGAAAAAAGAAGCATCCACACCATCAGCTTCTAGCTCGGCCAATATACTTCTGCCTTGAGCGTCATCTGCAACCTAGTGATTTTAAACTACAAACATGTAAAAAAATTAAAATTTATATAATAAAAGAATATTTAGTAAGAAAAATCTGAAACCTTGGCAGATGGACAGCTCGTATAGGAGGTACTAATGCTGAAACAAAAGAAATTGCAAGGGATAAGAATGAAACCTTTGAAATTAACCTTGGTTTCAAGCCTAAACGAGCTACACAGGTTAATGCATTCCCAGCATTCCCACCTCCTTGAACCTAAAAAAATCAATCATCCAAACATAGTTACAACAACTTCAATACTGCCTTACCAGCTATCTTTTGCTATTTAACATTATTAATCATACAATAGCAAAAACTAAGTGGGTATATGTACCTAAGTGGACAACCAATGCAGTGAAACAAATTTGTTTTTGGTATTCAAGATTCTCAGGACTGAAACTAAGCATTTAACATTGAGCTCAATTCAGCTATGAGGTTCATAACTCATATAATTAATTTGACTCAAGAGATGGGGGGTTGGTGCTCAAAAGATACAAGGGGTGCATATGGGGCAAGTTTGTGGAAGTTCATTAGGAAAGGATGTGGGGAATTTTCTAATTATGTTAGATTAAAGGTGGGAGATGGGAAGAGGACAATTTTCTGGCATGACTTGTGGTGTGGGGAGTCTACACTTAAATTGGATTTTTCCTCTCTTTTCAGAATTGCATTGGGATTCAAATGCAGCTGTGGGATATTCTTTTTTTTTTATATATATAGGTAAACGAGTATTATTAATGAAAGAATGGGCATGAATGCCAGGTACAAAGTTCTTGTGACCTATCTAGTAGGCTCATTAGATACAAGGAAATCATAAAAGACCATGTCATTAAAGTCCACGGCAATGGTCGAAGTACATAAGGTTCAAAAAAATAAAATTTTTAGCTCCTCCATCGATCTCTCCTTATTTTCAAAAGTCCACACATTCCACTCCTGTTAGAGGCACCATATAATACAGATAGGGATCATCTTCCATATTACCTTAACTTGTCGCCTGCCTCGAAGCGAAGTCTAGCACACAACTGCTGCCATCACGATCTTTAACATAACCCATGCTAGGTCTAGTCTACTAAACACTTCATTTCAAAGTACCTTGGCTGTCTTGTAGTGTAGAAGTAAATGGTTGACCGACTCAACCTCCCGTCAACACATGCAACACCAATATGCTATGATGACCCTTCTTTTTCTCAAATTGTCGGTAGTAAGAATCTTCCCAAGTGAAGCTATCCAAGCAAAAAAAAAAACTGCTTTGGGAGGTGCCTTATGATGCCACAACTTTTTCCAAGGGAACTGAGTATTTTGTGTTTATGTGAGGGCCTTGTAGAAAGATCTCACTGTAAAGACCATTTTCTTTGCAAGTTGTCCACCACAAGTCATCGTCTTGCTGGGTATTCGAATTAAGGGCATAGATAAGGCTATAAAACTCCATGAAACTATTCAACTCCAAATCCTAAGATGCCCTATTAAAATTAATAATCCAATGGGTCCGCCCTCCTGCACATCCCATAACCTCTGCCACAGTGATATCTTTATCACTTGCAATCTAAAAAGGTGTGGGAAAAAGATCTTTTAATGCACCATTTCCATACCAAACATCTTTCCAGAATATGATCCTTCTTCCTGCATCCACAAGTAGTCTAGTATGTCGATGAAACTCCCCCCACCCGCCCCTAATGCTTTTCCATAACCCCCTTCCAACAGCCCCCCTAACTTCCCTAGTACACCAGTCCCCTCCAAGATTTCCATATTTGCTTGCAATCACATTTTTCCAAAGCGCGTCCGATTCCTTAATATACCTCCACAACCATTTGCCAAGTAGCGCCCGATTAAACATCCTCAGATTTCAAACACCCAAACCTCCATTCGAAATAGGTTGGAAAACCATCTCCCACTTGACAAGATGAAATTTAACCTCTTCCCCAAGCCTCCCTACAAGAAGTCACGTTGTATCTTCTTTCTTTTACATTGAAAATGATTTTCAATGTAATGTTAACTTACTTAGGGATGTTAATGACTGAGAAGTGAGTTATGTTAAGGCTTTTTTGGAAAGACTTTATAGTTCAAAGTTGATGTTAGGTAGGGAGGACAACATGTTGTGGATTCCTACAGGAAATTCTGAATTCTCAGTCTCCTCTTTTTACAGCATATTAACGAGCCATAGGAGCTGTGAATTCCCCTGGAAAAACAAATGGAAAGTAAAAGTTCCTTCCAAGGTCACTTTTTCTGTTGGGTGGTATCACAAGGCAAAGTGTTAATAACTGAAAATCTTAGAAGGCAAGGTATGTACATTGTTTATTGGTGTGTCATGTGCAAGAATGATGGAGAATCGGTTAATCATATCTTTCTTTCATTATGAAGTGGCTAAGTTCTTGTGGAATGAGGTTTTTAATCAGTTTGGTCTTCTTTGGGTAATGCCTAAGGAAGTGGTGGATTTATTGGTAGGTTGGAAGGGATTAAAGGGTAGCAAGAATGCTGTTGATATTTGGAAGATGACACAATCTTGGGTTTTATTGGGAAGCAGCCAACCCCTTCCCTTTTGCCCTTCCCCTGCTTAAGCTACCCTCATCCATCGACCATGTCAATCGTTTAAGCTCCCGAAGTTTCTTAGATTCCCCTTTCCTATTTTCTTGATGGCCCGCCTCAATGGTAGTTAATAAAGCCATAAACTGCTCTTCATACCCTTCACACTCAATCCCCAGAATGTGTTGGAGCTCTTTTACCTTATTCATAACCCAATCAGAGGCTTGATCTAGAAAAAAGATATTTAGTGGAATAGGATTCCCCATCCTATCGTTCTAAAAATCTTGGAACTCCTATCCTGAAGAAATTTGATCCAAACCTTACTGCTCACATGCCTCAAACAAGAACAATTCATCCTCCACCGAATGCATAAGGTCATCCGATTCTCCATCCTCCCCTGTCACCTCAAAATATTCATAGGGATGGACATACAGGTTCACTGGAGACGACCCATCGCCGATGTGCCTTGTCAGCGGGTTATGTGCAGCCCACGAAGGGTTCACGAACTCTACCATCGCGTTTTGGGCATACTATTCCGACGGGGTGTCATCAAAAGTCGCGTTACCACCGTCGGCATCGTCTGAGTCTCCCTCGCCAGCATTTCCTTCACCAACAAACTGTCCAGCACAAAACCGAGATCTTGCAAGTCGCTACCCGAAGGGTTAAGGCACCCTTTGCTCGACAGAACTTGGGCTGGGTTGGCTCAAACCCAGACCTAGGCCCAGCACTCGATACTTTGTTTGCCATGAGCTTGGGCTGGGTTGGGCCAGACCCAGGACCAGGCACGACACTAGACATAACCTTGGGACTATTGTATTTGGGTAAAGTCTGAGCCCTGGGCTAGGAAGGCCTAGCCCCGCCACCTGTGGATACAAGAGACCAAGGCTTGGGCCAAGACCAAGGCTTGGGCCGAGACCGAAGCCCACTTACTGGCCTCCACACAGCCTTATCTTTTCCACCCACTTTATCTCGCACTTGAGCGCCATCTTGGGCTATTATACTAGCTCATTTTGACCCCTCAACTTAGTATTCTAGCCTACTTTATTATTGTGCGCAAAGACAATATTACCCCTAACTCGTCTCCTTCCTTAAACAGCCTGACAAACTCACATACAATGGTCATATCTCTCTATGGGTGCCAGATCTGGCCCTGCAACTCCAATAGCAACCTGCAAACTTCCCATACCTCTTGACATACCACAGACCTCCTGCTGTGGACGTGGCTCGATGAATGGTACGGCTTAGCCACTGGCTCACAACAATTGTGTCCGCTGTCCGAGACTCTTCCTCCGCCACGTTCATTCCTCATACAGTTTGGCCTCGTCGCAAGGACCTCCTTTTATGACTGCTAGTTTGGGTACTCTTTTCCCAGCTCACCCCTACCTTTTTCTGGGAACCCACCCTGTTTTGAGCTCCCTTTACCACTCTCCATCATTGCATTCAGCAACTTCCTCCCTCCCCACCCATTCTCTCCCTCAGATAGACAGATTACGCTCCTCTCCCCCTAGATTGTATTCGAAAACCTCTAAGAAACAACCCAACTTGTTCAACCTTTGTTGAGCTATAGAGCTCTGGTATCCTTCCTTGGTTGTCAAGTACAAAATACAAATCTTTCTTCTCGCCTTTCACACTCTCCTCTAACACCTTCCACGACCATTGTTGCACTGCGGATGGACCCAACAGTACAATGTGTTCTGCCTTATAGCCCCTCTCCGTTACTCTCAAAATTCCATCTCCCTTCTCAAATAGGAATGACTTAACTTCGATTTCCACCTCAATGGGATAACACATCAGAATCACCACGAATTAAGCCAACTTTAACATAGCTAGCATCAATGGAGAACAACGAAAGCAAAAAAATAGCCTGTGTATGAAGAGAAAATGTTTAGGAGAGAGAAGCTTTAAGTAACTCAAATAGGTCATATGTACGAAATTCAAGGTTGTCTGCAAGTGGCAGCAGTATGGAAGATGATCTCATTGTGTATTGCGTGGTAAACTTGGTCGGAAAGGAATGCAGGATGTTTTGAAGATAGGGAGCGCACAATGATAAACCTTTAGAATTTTTTTGTACACACGTTAATGGAAATAATGTTCATGACTTCTTATTTATAATTTAGAGATTCTAGAGTATATTTAGGCATTCTTTTGTATGTTTCCTGCAGACATAACCTATGCCTATTTCATTTGTATCAATAAAATTTACTCCTTACTTATAAAAAAAAATAGCAACCCATGTGTATACAAATATATGCACAGGTAAGAATATTAATATAAAGCAAAATTTATACTTTAACTCCTCAAACTATCATTCCTTTGCAATATGACTTTCAAACTGCACTCACTTTGTAATATGAATTATGATCTATAAACTACCAAGTTGTTCGCTGCTAATTCAAAAACATTAAGGTGCAATTTGGATAATGAGATAATATAGTTTTAAATGAAAATTGAATAAAATATTGTTAGAATATTTTTTTAATATCATTATTATTATGAAATTTGAAAAAATTAAATTGTTTATTATATTTTATGTAAAAATTTGAAAAAATTATAATGATGAAATAAAAAAAACATGAGATAAGATGAAATACTTTTAATATCCAAATGGGGCCTAGGTTGCAATATATATCCTTCATTATGACCCGACCATAAAGATTATACCACATGACCTATTTTTCTCTACCGGTCATACCTTAATGAGATGCAAATTGCAACTTATTTTTCAACTAAGGTTAAATGACAACTTTAGTAAACCCCTAAGGGTTGGCTCAAGTGGTAAGAGTTTTGGTCTTGATGGTATATTCCCTACAAGTCAAAGGTTCAAACCTGAGGTGCAAAGAATATCTAGGAGCTATCGGACTGGGAGAATTTTCATTTGAACTCCTAGCTGAGGGCCTCTGCTCCACCAGGATTAGTTCGGAACACGGTGCCAATTAAAAAATGGCAAATGTAGTAGCTACGGTTTACATGCCTTTGAGGTGGTGGTCGTTTGGGGATTAATTGTAATATTCCTTATAGATAGAGACATCAATAAGAATGATCTGTATTTAAACAATCCAGAATCAGTTGCCGCGCATAACGGCTTTATTTATGCAGTTGATAGTTGATACGCATTGACCCTATCAACTTCCCTCTCAGATTTTTAATTTCTCAAAGAAAAACGAAAATTAGAAATAACCTTCAAGCTTGTGGTTCTGATCTTATCGTCGGGCTTAGGATACGATGCCACTGCCGCCAAGTAATCCACAGAAACCGCCCCACATCCCACCTGCTCGCATAAACCTCCACTTTAATCTAGATATATAATTAGATAAAGATCATATCTATGAGAGAGAGGAACGCACAACGATGCGGTTTTCGGGTGGAGGGAGCGAATCGGAAGACATTTTGACCTGGAAGTTTCTGCATTAAGACACGCATATGGATGTGACACAAATATGAATGCATGTCTCGAAAATGAAGACGATAATTGATAGAAGAGGCGCAACCGTACATTACTAGAGTAAAAGAGACTAGGGAGACCTGGTGGGGTGGGTTACGGTTGAGAAGGCAAGGAGAGAGATTGTCTGGCTAGACATTGAAGAGCAAGGACGAGTACAAGAAGTCGGGGGGCAAGAGCTCAGCGAGTTTGCGAACCTCGTGGCGTTGGCAATCGTGGATATGGAGAGCATCTTTCTCGCGGAGTTCAGAGCTTGTGGAAGAGACTCAACAGAAAGAGATTGAGACAATGAGAGGCAAGAGCGAACACAAGCGTGGCTTTTATGAGATCTCGTAGTGGCTAAAAGCGTAATTCGTTATTGAGTTTCGAAGGAGTAGTCCGATTTTTCGCAACTCCAAAATCCAAACTGGTCCTTAAGCTCGAGCATCTGACTTCCAGTATATACCATATTGGATCAGACGATGATGTCATTTTTCAAATTTTAATTAATTAAAGAGGAAAATTTCACTAGGGTCAATTCATTCTTTTTTTCATTGGCATTAGATATTTAGAATAGCATCTTGATTAATTTTTGAAGCATACAAATTTTCAGTAAAAAGTTTTTTACAAATACAATTTAGCTAATTTCAATGAGAAAATTTTTCAATCTAATAATCTTTAAAAATTGTTTGCAGTTAACAAAATTTAAATCTTATATCTAGGAGAAGTATATCCTTAAACCCAATTCCTTTACTACTTGAATCAAAGAGTTAATGGTCAATTTATTTTTTCTCTACATAATAGACTCGAAGAAAAACATGTTAAATAGGACAAGCACTCAATCTCTTTTGTGATGCAATTCAAGAAAAAAAACTTATTCTTTCTTGTTAGACTGCGGGCCGCAACCCACATAACAACAAAAAAACGTCACTAATTTCTTCCTTCTCCTCAACCCTAACCCTACCACTACAAATCCCACATGGACTCCTTAGAAATCACCTGAAGAACCCTCTCACATGGTGGTGGCTCTGCTTCCTTTCTAACGATGCCCATTTTGGATTTGGTTTGGCTCAGATGAAGGTCAATTTTATAGTGGTTATTGATATGAGTGGACAACGGAGTCCCACATCTAGTCCCTTAGCGAGGGTGGGGTAGGAAAAGCCCAATCCCGTCCCACATTTTTCTTGCACTACATATGCTTATATATTTATATATATAAACATAAATACATATGTATGTATTTATATATACAAAATATATAAGAATTTGTTAGTCTTGTTCATAAAGTATATACTAGCATATTTAAAAACTACAACTTACACAAAATATACACTAACAAATTTAAAAACTATATAGTTTAAAATCTACCACACTACAACTTATATAAAATATGCATTGGTAAATTTAAATTATAATCATATTTACAAAGTTTAGATTTACAAATTGAGCTTATAAATATATTTTTGATCACTTTTAGACTTAGAAATCATTTTTAAGCCTAGCAAAATATAATTTATTTTAGTAGACATAAGGCAGGGTGCGGGGATGGGGCTATCCCGCACCATACGGTGCGGGTAGCACCCCCACTAAAATCAATAATAAAACTGTCATTATTGTCATCGTTAATATGGTTATTGTCATCCTTGTTGCCATGGGTGTTGCTGGCGACGATGTTGCACTTGAATGAATGGTCTCAGCGAGTCATCGGACTTGAGAAATGAGGGTTGTTGACTTATTGGGAGATTCCATTACTAGTGTTATGATGGCGGTGATAGTGATCTATCAATTATGTGTGTGTATTTCATTAAGGCGATGGTGTCAATAAGGGGATTTGGATGAGATCACTGTTAGAGAGAGAGAGAGAGAGAGGTATAAAGATAAGGGAGCATTTTTGTGCAACGCTAAAGTGACTTTATTATTGGTATCTGTTAAACTCCATCTCTAAGATGGACCTGTACAAAAAAGAACTGCTAATTGTAAGGTTTGTTTGAATTTTTTTGTATGGTTTTGATTGCATATTCCTTCTACGGTGATGATAATAAAGTTGAGTGAAAACACAAAAAAGTTCTTACATACTCCATGACACGATAACCCAGACGGCCAATTGTGCAACAACTATTTGTTGTAGGCTTGTAGCTATTCAAGCATGTTGTTTTTTCCTACATGTTATCATTTATTTCTATTGGGAAATGACCGATGAAACAAACAGCAAATACGGAGCCGCGCAGCGGATTCAACCAAGAGAAATAAAACTGAAGACGGAGAACAGTAATGGACACCAGATATGAAGTGGTTCAGCTCAAACTGAGCCTACATCCACTGTTGGGTCGGTCTAAATCACTATAATTAACAAAGATGGAGTACACTTCTTGGAGGTTACAAAGCTCTCTCTCATAAGGCTCTCAAACCCTTTACAAGTAGGCTCTCACTGATCTACAAAATCAAACAAGGAGAAAATGGGAGACGGACGCCTGTGTTCGTAATCTCGCTCGAGCGAGCCCTTCTCGCTCGAGCGAAATCGCCTTCACTCCACAGCTCTCTGCTTCCGCTCTCTCTGTGCACGAATGCCCTCGATCCTTATATAGGTTGTATCTCGCTCGAGCGAGACATTCTCGCTCGAGCGAAACACTATTTCAGACGGCACTAACCCTAGTTCCTGGAAGCGATGCAACCCTAAGATTGATTCTCGCTCGAGCGGGAGGTCGAGCGAGAGTCGAGCGAAGTCTCTGCCTGGATCCAAAACTCTGCGTTTGATGTCTCGCTCGAGCGACTGTCGAGCGAGGGTCGAGCGAACTTACGGGTTGAAAAAACTTCAAGTGCAAACTGATGCGCTTCATTCAAGCCACATCTCAACAATTTCTTGAGCCACTTTGTATGAGATAATGGTTTGGATATGTTTGGGGCTTTACAAGAGAAAGTTGACTGTTGACGGCAATTGATCATTGTTTAACTACAAACCTGAAGCAAAATAAAAGATAGCATTATCTAATGCTTGGATTAAGTAACAGCACTAGCAATATCTAATGCACAGCAAACTACCACCAAAATGAATATCAGTAATATTATTGTGATATTAAAACATGTTGATGAACAGCTCATGCTGAAAATATGTGGGGCATCGATTTTTGATTGCCAAATTTATAAGGTAATTTTGCATTTATTGGCAGTCTTATTTGTTGAATTGATGTGGTACTATTGTGCTTACATATTTCAATAGTTGTCAATTGTGCAGGCTGCGTAAGCTTGTAGATTTTTCTATTGGTATGATTAAGAATACCAGCACATGGCCAAAACTTAAGGGATTCCTAAAGCTTAGATCATTTCGGTCACCGTTACATTTGACATAATATTTATCTGTTATAAATGAAATGCAGTTATTATTATTATACTACTGTAAATATTATTTTTTTATTTATCCATTATAAATAAAATATTGTAGGAAAATATGAATATTTATTATTTTTAAAATCGTAATAATTTCAAAACTATTATCGTCCCATGATAAAGATTTAGCTTCGTATTTAAGATTTATGTAAAAGCTGGTATTGCTCAAGAAGGAAAAAATAAAGTGAGTAGCTAAGATTGTGGATAGAAGTGAGAAAAAAATATGATTTTAATATAATAGAGAAAGTATAGAAAATAAGATGTATGAAATTTTAATTGCGAATAAAAATTGAAAGTTGAATAAAATATTATTAGAATATAAATTGTTAATATTATTATTTTGAAATTTAAAAAAATTGAATTAGAATTTGAAAAAATTGAATTGTTTATTATATTTTATGTTGAAATTTGAAAAAAATTATAATAATAAAATGGTATGAGATGAGATCACTCCTAATCCAAACTAAGGCTAAGATAAAATTTTATAAATAATATATTTTAACTAAAATTTAAGAAATAATAGAGGGAAACGAATGGAAATCATCTTATATCACATATCTTACTCATGAAATCATCTTAAGTTAATAACAGCCCGCCAATAATCTCGTGACACCTACGAATTTTACAAAAATCATTTTGTTTATGTATTGTATCCAATCTTAGACCCCCTTATCTCTTTACCAGTCTAGAACCTTCATGCATTCACCACAACCCAATGAAAGTGTGAGAGGTGCTCGAAGAAGTATGCCGTTTAGTCTAGTTGGATGGCGCACATGAAGACTTGTGGTACCGGAGATTATAAATGCGACTGCGGGACCATATTCTCTAGGTTCTTGATCTTTTTTATTTGTTTTCTTATTTAATTCCCGAATGTTTTTTTCCCTTTTTCTATAATTATCACTCTTAGAGGCGGTGTTTTCTTACTTCCATTTATTTGGTTTTTCTCTTTTTTATTTTTTGGTAGACGAATAATATAATTTTTATGCCCCTAATCAAAGTCTTGTCTGCTTATTTAAGCTAAATGCAAGAAATTCATGTACATAATTATAATTTGGAGAGATTTATAAGAGAACAAAAGATAATTAGTTTAGCTTGTTGATCAATTTTTTTTCTACTAATCTTATTCTCTTTCTTGATTTCATAACTGTAAAACCCAATTAGAGTGTCCCTTGCAACAATAACAGTGGCATACCCTTATCCATTTGTTATCTTTATTTAATTTTTTTCTGTTGCAAGTTTGTTATTGAAGACTTGCCCAATCCTTTTTGTTGCTCTCTTTCTTTCTTTGTTTTTTTTTTCTCTTTCGACGTTATCGATGGCCACTCGATCATCTTCCCGCTCCGGCATCGACGTAATTTCCAGTATATTTGCATACTCGGTCTAAGGCTGACACAGGATCTTTGTTATTCTTGAAGGGTGGTCGAGGGCTCTGTTATTCTAGTTATCCCATGTTTGAGTGTCTATCGTATCTGTAATGTGATTATTAAGAGCATTTCTAATGAAGGAGCTAAATCTCATTTTATTTTAAAAAATAAAAAAATGTCTAAAAGTTACTCCATTAGAGTAGCTAAAATAATTTTTTTTTTAAGACCATGAGTGATTCTGTTATATATAACGAAATACTGTTCATCTTTCAAAACATTTTATATTATTGAAGGGTGGTTGAAGGCTCTATTATTTTAGTTATCCCATGTTTGGGTGTCTATCGAATTTGTAATGTGATTACTAATAGCACTCATAAAGGAATAGCTAAATCTCATTTTATTTTAAAATGTAAAGAAAACATGTCTAAAAGTTATTCCATTGGAGTAGCTAATTTTTTTTTTTGGAAAGGTGAATAGTGATTCTGTTACATGTAATAGAATACTGTTTATTTTTCAAAATATTTTATATTATTTGTCTTTCTTTCTTCGCAGGTGGATCTCCAGTATCAATTTAAATGAGGTTGTATTTATATTTGTATTTTATAGTTTATTTGATATTTCTACATAATTGTAAAAGTAAAAAATACAAAAATAAACATAATGAGAATATTTTTATCTCCTCTTCATTATTTATTTTATAATTTATATTTTAGTTAAAATTATAAAATTAGATTAATATAAAATAGAATATAGATATATGATATTATATATGGGAATATATTGTAAATAGCAAAAGATATGAGGATATTATTAATAGTTAGAAAAATTATTTTAAATAAATAAATAAAGATTAAAAATATAATATTTAAATGATATAAAGAAAAAATATATAAGCTGATAAATGATGTATTGCAAAAATAAGTAACTAGAATAAAAAAAGTAAAATTTTGATAGTTAATTTTAAAAGAAAAATAACTACTTTATTGACAATGTTTTAAGGTGGCGTTCTTTAAAGAAAAATGATGGAGAGTATTTACACTCAGGATACTCTCCTCACATAAACAGTGTATGAACAGTGTTGTGCACCGTTCATGTGAGGGAGAGTATCCACACTCAAGATACTCTATAGCATTTTTCTTTTCTAAATAGAGGATCGTTATTCACTTAGGATTTATTTAGATTAAGAGATAAGATGAGATGAATTTTTGAAAGTTGAATAAATTGAATTATTTATTATATTTTATTTATAATTTTAAAAAATATAATAATAAATTTAAAATAAGTTAGAGGTAGAATGAAGTTACTCTCGAATCCAAACAATACCTTAAAAAAAAGCGCATCCGGTTCCAGCGTTTCACCCTAATCCGAGCCGTATCGGTCCAGTCGACTGCGTTTGGCAATTGATGATAGCACGTGGTTTTAACGGACTTTCGAAACGACAATCAGGAGAGCCGTTTAGCCTCTCCTGTAATTTTTTGTTTTTCAACATGAAAATATCTGCATCATAAAATCCACTTAAATGCGACTTGCAATATTGGGAATTTCGAATCCAGCTTAAGCTGCTCCCTTTCCCGTTATCACACGAATCACCATTTCTTCTTCGGCACTGCAAATTCCAACAAAGCTTCTCGTCTCCTTTGGTCGGTACTCCGCTCTTTCTAACATTTATTGTTCTTAATTTAAAAACTACTAGCTCTTCTTTCTCCTTTGTAGAAATATTTCGCTTCATTTCTATGCTCGAATATCTTCTGGGTTACTTTCCGTTCTGCTCATATTATAGTTTTTCATTTTGGGTCACGTTATATGAGCTTTGACGTAATGGGTTGGTGTTGTATACTTTCCGTTTCGTTGTAAAAGTTTTACTATAATAAGAGATTTTGGGTTCTGGGTCTTTGTTGCCGAGTCTTTCCATTAGGTTTCGGTATATGGATGGGTGTTTTATTGGTTTATTTGGTGCAATGAACTTTTGGGTTGTTTGAGTCCAGAGCTTCTTTATTGTCATTGGGAAAATTTGGTTTCTTTTTCACGAGTTTTGTTGCTTCATTCAATCATACTTTCAGATTTTTGGGTGATATAAAACTCTGGGCATGTCTGCGATACTAAGCTTTTAATGAAAAATTCACAGGTTTTGGCGTTTGGTTTCGTACTCGTACTACCTCTTTCAAAATTCATTTTGATATTTTGGTCATTTGGGACTATTGGTGGGGAATTGAGGGGCCTTTGTATTAATATTTTCCTGAAAAATTAGGTATCAATCTTCACTGGAAAAACTTACTTCTTTCGGGTCTCTTTGAACCAACATATTCATGGCTGGTGGAAGAAATGGAATTTTTTTTTTATCATAAGTGGCTAGAAAGCTCAACTAAATGCATCGTTGAGGCTGCCACAATCACATGTTAATGGAGAATTCATCGACAATGCTTGGCTCGAATGGCCTAATAAGGAAGCATGAGTTTGTAAGAATTATAATTCAATGCTTAGATTCATTAGGCTACAGAAAATCTGCATCATTTTTGGAATCAGAGTCCGGTATTTCATACAAATCCTTGGATTTTGAAATGCTCAAATCACAGATACTCTGTGGGAATTGGGATGGTTGCACTAATACCCTTAATGAAATTAAGGTGATGGATGAGACAAGAGCTTCTGCTTTGTTTATTGTATTCAAACAGTGCTTATTGGAGTGCTTGAATCATGGAGATGATGCCATGGCTTTGGCCATTTTAAGAAAAGTGGTTTCTGCATTAAGGTTGGGCAAAGACAAGGCTCACAGCCTTGCTCAGAGTTTCCTCTCTTTAAGGGATACAGAGTTTGGTAAAATGGATGATAATATTGTTCAGGAATTAAGAAAGAAGTTGTTGGTGGAGCTGGAAAAATTGCTTCCTCCACCAATTGTGCTGCCTGAAAGAAGGCTGGAACATCTGGTTGAAACTGCCGTTTTGGCCCAAATTGATTCATGCATGTACCATAGTACGTTGGGAGCGGTTTCAATTTATGAGGATCATTGCTGTGGCAGGGATCAGATCCCCACTGAGACCATTCAGGTGTGCTTTGCTTCTGATCTTAATTTCATGATATTCTATGTTTTTCATCCTTGGTATATTTTGAGGCATGCTTAAGTTCATGGGAAGTAATTTGAGGCATGCTTAAGTTCATCGGAAGTGTATTTTATTGCATATTTAAGGTCATGGGAAATTTGTAATTCACTCGATCTTCTTGCCAGTAGCTCTACAGAAAAAAGAATCTTCGGATATGATTACTGGATACACTCTTTTAAACAATTGACTGATGTCTTATGTATCTCATGCATTGGTCAAAGTTTGCATACCTTGAACCTATCGAGTGCGTAAACAGATTTGATATTTAGATAAAATGGTTTGAGGCTTATGAGATGGTACTTATGCTTGGCGTGACTGGGAAGGGTCATAGGCAATGTATCTCAGCCAGTTGTTTAAGAATGGCCAAGATCAATCTTTTATTTTTCTTTCAATGATTTTGTAAAGTGCGGTAGATGCTTGTGAAGATGGTACCAGATACATGATGAATCTTGTTCAAAATCAGGGTGAGAAATTCTGTTTGTCACAGCTTTTGTATTGGCTCTATGTGTTGAATGTTAAAATTTATATTTCATAGCTTCTCTAAGGAAAGTTGGACTTATAGATAGAATTTATAGTTTATGTAAGAAGTTATAAAAAGGATTGGAAAACAAGATGATTTTAATTAATGTTATTAGAAAATGCAAATGATATTGACATAACAATGACATGGAAGCTTCTGAATACTATGATATTCTGTTAATCGTGGAGTGAGGTCACAACCTAAAATTTGAGAACAGACATTCTAACCATCTTTTGCAGCACAATGAGATGCAGAGGATGCCAGGTAACAGAATTATTTGGACTGTAGGGTTCTCTTTACCTTTAGGTCATCTTGGTTTGCTGTATTGAAGTATTCTATAAGCATATTGGCATCCTTTCTGTCGAAAACCTAGCTTGTGTCAGATAATTCAAATTCTGGGTAAAAGGTTAAGGTTGATAATGCCCTGTCAATAAATATTTCTTCATGCAATTCAATGAGGGGAAATTTACCCAGGTATCCATTTTTTTTTTGTTTTATAAATTATAGGTATTCATTATGCAAAATACTTTTATTTTGTTTAAGTTAATGCCATTCAATTGTAGAAGCATTGAGAATAAACACATCTTGCTTTGATTGTTCACAGTTTGCTAATCTGTGATGTATGTGCGGCATTTGTTTGCCATTGATGCAGATTTTGACTGACCACAAGAATGAAGTTTGGTTCGTACAATTTTCTAATAATGGGGAGTACTTAGCCTCTTCATCAAGCGATTGCACAGCCATTATATGGAAGGTACCATTCGGATATATTTTTTTCTAATAAGGAAGTCATTTTAATTAATTGTGCAATTCAAATACACAACATGTATACAAAAGGAGCATCTGCCTATAGGTGAAGGGAAAACAAAAATACGTAAAATCTAAATAAGAAGTAAAAATAGAGGGATTATGAGCCGACGCCCAGACATATCATAGCATAGGGTATTATTGGTACTAATTCAAGTTTTTGAATGTCTCTCTCATCCTACAACTTAAATGTTGGTAAAGGATAGAATATGTTGATAGAGTTCTGATTGGGATTTCAACTATAAAAAAAAAGTTCTGATTGGGATTTGCAGTCTACAGCAGTAAAAGAAAATTCCAAAGCGTGGCAAGTTCTTGGAAAAAAGTTCGAGTTTTTTTTCCTCTGTTTTCTCAAGCGTTTTAGTATTCGTGCCATTGATATGCCTCTGATGCTTCCCAAGCTATTGTTCTTGTATTATTAGAGCTATTTTGATGGTAATGTTGATGGGCCACCCTTCTAAAGTGGTGATTGAGTCCAAATGTTTTACTTTCGCAAGGGAGGGAGGTCTGTTAAGAGTTAATGAGAAGAATTGGAAGGCAGAACGTTTGTTATCGCTGAGTCATACTGTGATACAATGGCTTGTGAAGGCGCATGCGGAAAGTTCGAGAGGGGGGAAGAAGGAGTTTTACTCAGCTACCAGGGATGGATACCGCAGTTTCATCACTCAACGTTGCCCGAACAAACGAGGAGGACGTTTCCTCGAAGTTTCAGAGTATGACTGGGGAGGGAGGAAGACAGTTCTTTGTTTTTCGGAAGGGGATGATGGCTGGGGATGGTGGAAAATCTGAGAGAGGCTGTCGGATTGGGGAAACAGTAGCTCTTCTAAGGGTGGAAATGAACCTACCAAACCGAATCAAGGGCATGGAGAGCAAAGGGTAGACGCACGTTCTTACAACGAAGCTTTTTCCTCATCGCAGGGGAAGGAGACGAAGGTTGGGTTGCGGACATTACCTAGAGGTCCTCAGTGTGATGGGGGGTCTATAGGTTAGCTAAAAGTATCGGGCCACTCCCACGACAGGTCAATGTCCTAGGTGGCATGGGAGACATGCATGCTTCTGTTGGAGGTATAGGGACTGGTGAGATGTCTGCAGAGAGAAGTGGAGAAGGTGGTACGTTTTGTTGGGCTTATTGAGGAAAGAGGAGACAAGGGGTGCAATTTGGTCATTCAGGTGCCAAATACACGCAATCTGGTTTCGTCTCATGGGCTTGGGGGCAACGGAATTAACAAGCCCGTCAAAGGTCAAAAGGGCCTAGAAGAGTAAGAAAGGAAAGGGGAAGTTGGTTTGGCGTAAGGTGAATGGGCTAAGGCCCAAAGCCCAAGGTCCTATTGGGGGGGGGGTAGATAGGGGAAAAGGCTGGGTCTGGGCAAGCTGGGTCTTTGCCCTCTCAGCTCGAAGCCCAATCCAGTGACAAGCAAGCCCTCGTTGGATTTGTGTCTGATTCTGGGTTGGGTCTCCCCCAACCCATTGGCTCTATTCCCTACCCGACTCCCTTCAACTCGGATTTGAGACTTCAAGACCTTGGATTCGTGTCGGAAAGCTTAACGACAGGGGAGGTTCCAGCAAGGGTTGTCCAGACGATGCCAATGGAGCCGACGACGTGCTCCGATACCTCATAGGTGAGGTGTGCACATAATGCTTTGGTGGAGTTCGGCAAACAGACTTCTCCGACGAGGGGAGGCCAGAACTCGTCGACTAAGGGTGGTGGTGTCTCTTCGTTGCAGGCGAACTTATTTATGCACCCGAATGACCATTTAGAATTGACGGACACAGATGAGGACTCGGAGGACATGATGCACTCGGTGGACGATGAGCTCTTCCTACCAGAAACACACAGAGTGTAGGGTCTAGAGGATATATCGGTTGGGGAAGACTTTCAACCCGTGCCTCTGAATTATGTATTTCCAAACCAAGCTTCAAATTGGGTATTGCAGACAGTTCAAGCAATCCAACAAGTGGTGGGACTCAAATGCGAAGGCTAAGTAGAGCAGATGATGGCTTTATTTACTGTTATGGAAGTTGGTCACAATCAAAACAAGAAAGGGGTTTCTAAACAAAGCGGGAACTTCAAATGTGAGATCCCAGACTTTGTGTATTTTTACGTATTGTTTTATTCTTCTTGTTGATTGTTTTAATTTATTTTAATAATATTATTGTTTGTGTTTTATTTGTTTAAAATTATTATTTGAACTATTAATTAGTTACTATTAGTTTTACGTTGTTTTTATGTTTAAATGTTGAGTTATGTTGTTTTCCTTATTAATTTTAATGTATGGTAATTATTTTAATTATTGGAATTAAATTCCTTTATTTTATTATATGATTTTAATTGATGTGCTTTCTTTATATAAATTATTTTGTAATTAAATTGCGCTTTGGTTTAATTTATTTTATTGGTGGGCTTTTAAGTATTTTATTTTATTAATATTGAATTGTAGTATTTTCAGTTGGCTTTTATTTAATTTATTGCACTCTATTTCTAGTTGGATTTTATTTCTTTTTCCCCTCTCTTTTCTCTTTTTTTCTTCTTTCCCTTTCTTTCTTTCCCTTGCCTTTTCTCCCCCCAGCCTGTGCGACCCCCTCCCCTATTCTTCTTCTCTTTCGCCGTTCTTTTCCTCTCCACCTAGCGCCGCCGTGCGCCATCGTTTGGCGACACTGCCCAGCCCACAACCTCCCCCGCATGTCGGCGAGTCTTCTTTAGCATCGATATGCCTCACGACGGCTTCACCTCCCCTACACGGCCTAAAACCCGAATGGGTGTTGTGATACCCATTCGAATGTTTTTCGACCACCGCCGGCCACCTAGCTGTACCGCCAACTTCCACCACCTCTCAGTGACCTTCGGCATCACCCCCAACTGCCGGCACCATCCACGATAGCTATAAATGGTCCCAACTCGAAATGGGTATTCCAAACACGTATATGCGGATTTCTCCACCTAGCGCCGCCATCCGGCCACCGTGAGTCTCACTTCCACTACCAAAATATTCCCCCACCTCAGCTGACCACCCTTTAGTTCAGTTTCCCCATCCACGGCCCCCATCTTCCTTGTATAACCCCAAACCCGAAAATGAGTTTCCACCTATTTTGAGTTCGATCTGCCACATTTTGGTGGCTGCACTGCCTCACCACCACTTTCATGAGATTTCCCACATTTCAATGAGCATTTCTCTAAATTTTGTCAAACCGAGCATCTTAGCCAATGTACGAAGTGACCGTTATGAGAGCTGTGGATTGATGCTTGTTCAAAGATTTATGGTTTTACCCGCTGTAAGTATTTTCCAAATAAACTTTTGAGATTTAAATATATTTTGCAATGACAAATATTGTGATTGTTGGTTATAGGATGTTTCAGTGTATTGTCGTAGGCATTGCATAGTGCATGCATGTTCATGTTTGTAAAGAAAAATTGGGTTTTCGCATAATTGCATGCATGTTCATGTGTTGGAAATAAAAATTGGGTTTTCATGTGTTAATGGCTTTCGGGTGCGTGTGTATCACTACCCCAAGCCGGGATGGGGCATTATCCCGGTGGAGCTCCTCTGGTCATTCGGGAGCGGAATATACTGAGTGATGTCCCCTGGGTTGTCGCCAGGCGACAACAGGATCAGACGGGATGGTAACGCTCTCGTGCCGACTCCGCGGCTCCTCTGCTGACAGGGACTAGGAGATGCCTGGTCATGGTACGTGTTGGGCGCGGTTAGCTAGGCATCACCCATTCCGAAGTCACATGCGTGGTCGTTACCTTCGGTGTGATGATGATAGCCAGGGTGTGCGGATGGTTCCTAGGGGAGATCATGGTGTATATGGTTAATAAAATGGATGTTTAGGCCATTTTGAGAAAATGGCGAGTTTTGATTATTGGTTTTACGTGAACCATTTTCTGGGAATATGATTGTGATTTTAAAGGATTTACGTGTATCATTTTCTGGGAAAATGATGGATGTTTTTATTGAAGTTTTATTTTGGGCCAAAATGGGATTTTGGCGCGTGTGGTTTATTTGTTTATTTTGAGAAAGATGATTTTAAGCTTCATGCATTTTGTGTCATGTTCATGCGTATTGTTGTTGCATGAATGTATTTACATCTTGTGGTTTGTTTGGGTTGTACTTACCTGCGATGTCATTTTTGGCGTCGTAGTTTTTAGATACAGAGGTTGAGGAGACTAAGCCTGAGGAGGCGGCTTTGCTGTTGAAGTATGATATTATAATTTATTAAATTGGAAATTGTTATTCTCGTTTTTGATAATTATGTATCTTTATGTTTTGTTTTTGGGATGACTGTATTAAATCTCCTGTTGGAGAATATGTTAAACTGTTTTATAAAATAATTCTAAAAAAATTCTGGTACTTAGATATTGACTTCAATTATCCGCAGCTTTTATTTGTGCATGTCACGTGTTTACACACTTAGCACTTGACGTTGGGGGTGCCTGACCCGTGTTGTCACCATCCCGACGCCTCGATTCCCTTATTCCTTTAAGGAAAATTTGGGGGCGTCACAGGGGTTGACTTGGTCAATGAACTCAGAGGGTCCTTCTAGCAAAGGAAAGGTCAAAGGAAAGGGACTGTCTGTTCCTCAATGAAACCTAAAATTGTGTCTTGGAATGTCCAAGTTGTCAATGACTCAAACACGCGTCTTCGGATTAGAAATATGCTTTAGGAATAGAAAGCAGAGATTGTATATTTACAGGAGATGAAATTGGCGATGATTAATAGGCATATAGTGAGAAGTTTGTGGAGTGACATTCATGTGGATTGGGTGTTTATGGCCTACTCAGGGGCGTTATGTAGTATTGTGGTGTTGTGGGATAGGCGGGTGGTGGAAAAACTAGACGAGTTTATAGGGAGGTATATTGTTGCATGCTTGTTTAGATATGTTTTTGATAATTTTGTGTGGGCTTTTGCAGGTGTGTATGGACTAAATTTGGATGCAGATCGGTGATTTTTGTGGGAAGAACTTGCAGGGGTATGTAGTTGGTGGGATCTACCATGGTGTTTGGGAGGCGACTTTAACGTTGTCAGATTTCATAGCGAGACTAGCAGTAGTAGATGAGTGAGGCCAGCAAGTTTGGAATTTTTTGAATGTATTTTTGATCTCAATCTGTTGGACTTACCACTAGCAAGGGGCCCGGCTATTTGGTCAAACAACCAAACATGGTCTAGGTTGGATCGTTTCTTAATCTTGCTTGAGTGGGAAAGTCATTTTCTAGATGTCTGGCAGAAGCGTTTAGGATGTTTATCCTCAGATCACTAGCCCATTTTGCTAGATTGTGGTGGTCTTCAGAGTGGTCGTCAGTACTTTAAGTTTGAGAACATGCAGTTGAAGTGAGAAGGTTTTGTGGTTAGAGTCCGACATTGGTAGTCCTCGTATCAATTTACTGGCTCTCCAAGTTTCACATTTGCGAACAAATTGGAAGCATTAAAAAGTGACTTAAAGGAGTGGAATTCTCAGTCTTTTGGAAACCTAGGGGATAACAAGAATCGATTGATAAAAGAGATTGAGGAACTAGATAGGGTTCAAGAGGGACGATCACTTACTGATGAAAAACAATTGCAGAAGACCTCGTTGGTCTCAGATCTTGAGAGACCAATTTTAATAGAAGAAGTGTCATGGAGGGAAAAGTCAAAAGCTTTGTGGCTACGAGAAGGAGATCGAAGTACAAAATTCTTTCATAGACTGCTAATTCTCACAGAAGAAATAACAACATTGAGGTATTAAGGATTGACGGGAAAGAGTGTAAAGATAAAAGGACTATCCAAAACCACATTGTAGATTTTTTTGGGAAGCTCTTATAGGAATAGGAGGATTGGAAACCTACTTTGGATGGTCTCGTTTTTGACACCTTAGATCTTGATGATGTTGTTAGGATGGAGCGGGCTTTCGAAGAGGAAGAGGTGCTAGATGTTGTTTGAAAAATGGTTAAGGACAAAATACCTAAGCCGGATGGCTTCTTTATGGGTTTCTTTCAAAATTGTTGGGGTATGATTAAAGAAGGTTTAACGAAAGTATTCCAAGAGTTGTTCTCGGTGGGACAATTTGAGAAAAGTCTGAACAAAAGTTATTTGGCCCTAATTCCCAAAAAGGTTGGGGCTATATAAATCAAGGAGTTTCGGCTGATTAGCCTTGTGAGTGGGGTTTATAAGATTATTTCTAAGGTGCTTGCCAACCGGCTTAGTGAGGTCATTGGAAAAATCATCACCAAACCTCATAACGCTTTTGTGAAAGGTAGGCAGATCCTTGATGCGGTTTTCATAGCCAATGAATGCATTGATAGTCGTATGAAATCTAGCAACACAGGGATTTTGTGCAAATTATACATGGAAAAAGCATACGACCAAGTGAATTGGAATTTCCTTCTGTATTTGCTTGGGAGATGTGGATTTGGGGAAATGTGGAGGTCTTGGATTAGGTGATGTATTTAAACGGCAAGATTCTCGATTTTGATTAATGGTTGTCTTGAAGATTTATTTTCGAGTTCTCGTGATCTAAGACAAGAGGATCCTCTTTCACCATTATTATTTGTTATAGTTATGGAGGCTCTCAGCAGAATGTTATTGGCTTTGGTGGACAATGGTTTGGTAAGTGGCTTTTCGATTGGTTCTCCCAAAAGGGGTATTACTAATATCTCTCATTTGTTGTTTGCAGATGACACTCTGGTCCTATGCGAGGCCGATCAACACCAAATGAGAGTTTTGAAGGCGTTCCTTTGTTTTGAAGTAGTCTCTGATTTGAAAGTGAATTATGATAAATCATAATTGGTGTCGATAAGTAAAGTCCGCATTATAAGAGAGTTGGCAGAAACTCTTGGGTGCAAGATTGCCTACTTACCTATGACATATCTGGGGCTTTCACTGGGGTCAGTTTCAAGGGTGTCTGCGATTTGGGATACGGTCATTGAGAAATTGGAGAGGAAGTTAGCAGGGTGAAAGAGAATGTAATTGTCTAAAGGGGGTCGTATTACTTTGATCAAGAGTACACTGTCTAATCTACCCACGCATTTCCTATCCCTGTTCCCTATTCCATCAAGCGTGACAAGTAGGCTTAGAAGTTTCAACGGGATTTCTTGTGGGGAGGTTTAGGGGAGGAGTTTAAGTACCATTTAGTCAAGTGGGAGACGGCTTGCCGCCTTATTGCGAATAATGGTTTGGGTATCCGCAATTTGAGGATATTCAATAGGGCGTTGTTGGGCAAATGGTTCTGGAGATATCACAAAGAACCCGAAGCACTATAGAAAATTGTGATTGATAACAAATATGAGTTGGGGGGGGGGTGTTGGGGGGTTGGAGTACCTGTGAAGTAAGGAGGGCAGGTAGAGTAGGTTTGTGGAAAAACATCAAAAAAGGGTGGAGGGTTTTCCAACGAAACACTTGAATCTAGTTGGGTACAAGCATGAGAACTAAATTCTGGAAGGACCATTGGAGTGGCGACAGGGCTCTCTACGATTTATTTCCTTCACTATTTCAGATTACAAGTGCCAAAGATTCCGCAGTGATGGAGGTTATGGAGTTTGTGGACGGGAACATCAGTTGGAACATCCATTCAATCGGGCAGCACAAGATTGGGAAGTGCGCAGTTTCGTAGACTTTTACGGCCTTATATACTCACTTAGACCAAACGTACATTAAGAAGATGGCTTATGGTGGTCACATGCAGGAAGAGGGTTATTTACTGTTCAATCGTTCTATATGGCCCTCACACAAGTAGCCGATTCTCATTTTCGATGGAAAAAAAGCTTTGGCAGCACAAGGCACCCCGGAAAACGGTTTTCTTTGTGTGGACAACGGCTTTAGGCAAGATCTTGACCACAAATAACCTGATAAAAATGAGAGTTATCGTAGCAGATTGGTGTTGCATGTGTCGATGTGAAGGTGAGTCGGTGAACCATTTACCACTCCATTGTGTGACAGCCAGGGCTCTCTAGGATGAGGTATTTAGCAGACTTAACCTAGCTTGGGCTATGCTGGAAACAGTGGTAGCAGCTATGGAGGGTTGGACTTCGATTTGGAGCACACGTCAGATCAAAGCTATTTGGAAGATGATCCCAATTTGTATTATGTGGTGCTTGTGGCAGGAGTGAAATGAGCAGATTTTCGAGGACAAGGAGCGATCACTTGCGGAGCTTAAAGTGTTATTTTTGATAACTTTATGTACATGGACCATTGCCGTGGACTTTAATGGCATGGTCTTTCATGATTTCCTTGTTTCTAATAGGGCATGAGTTTGTAATTGACATCATTACCCATTCTTTGATAAATAATACCTTTTTACTTATCAGAAAAAAAAAAATCCAGTACTGTGAGTAAGAATTATAGAACCAATATTCTAGATGTGCTGCTGTTAAAATATGGAGCATTATGAATGCTTTGTGGACCACATAGTACCTTTTCTCCTGTAAACGTTGGCTGTGGGTGAGGTGGCTAGTTTAATTGGTAACAGGGTAATCCTGGCAAAGTGGAATTACACTCACTCATCTCCATAATCAAATTACTACCAAACACCACACCCAGTTGTCATTGTTGGGGTTCATAACTTTTGGCTGGTTCCATTACGGTAAATTATAGCGACTTAAGAATTTTTCCTAGCATGCCACGCCAGGAACTATGAGAACCCACAATTTTTAGTGGAAGTGGTTTTTGTGTGGTAGGTATTTTCCTCCACAACAGACACAGCATCAGTCATCCCCCCCTTCAATTTTGGGCACATAAATCTTCTGAGGTTCAGGATAATTTAAAAAAGAAAAGAAGAGAAATGAAGGAATGGAAAGAAAAAGAAAAGAAAAGAAAAGAAATAGAAATTTTAAATGATGAAGTTTGTATTGTATGTTGTGTACTTAGATCATGACAATTTTTTTAGTTTGTGCAAGCTTCTCGATGTTGCTTATGTCACAAGGAATTAATTTTTTTATTCAGGCTGAAAGTATGAACTTTTGATTGTAAGTATCAATTTGTTTAATTCTAATTCAAATGAAGAAAATGAACAAAACGAAGTAATTCATCCTCTTAATTGTATGTTCAGAAAAAAATCCCCTTAATTACTAAATTTTTTTTTTGTGTTAGGTTCTGGAAGAAGGTAAGTTGATCTTACAGCATACGCTACGAAGCCACCAAAATCCTGTGTCTTTTGTGGCATGGAGCCCCGATGACACGAAGTTGCTCACGTGTGGTAATGGGGAAGTCCTTAAGCTATGGGATGTAGAAACAGGTACATGCAGCCACACATTTAGGGATCCTGGCTTCATTGTCAGCTCATGCGCTTGGTTTCCGGACTCAAAGCGACTTGTATGTGGCAGTTCTGACCCCGAGAAAGGCATCCGTATGTGGGATTGTCATGGGAATGAGATAAAAGCATGGAGGGGGATGAGGATGCCCAAGATTCTAGACCTGGCAGTGACGCCAGATGGGGAGAATCTGATCAGCATATTCTTAGATAAAGAGCTTCGGATATTAAACATAGTAACAAATTCCGAGCGGGTCATATCAGAGGAGCACCCGATCACGTCCCTATCAATTTCAGGGGATGGCAAGTTTTTTATAGTGAACCTTAATAGCCAAGAGATTCACATGTGGGATGTTGCTGGAAAATGGGATATGCCATTGAAGTATATGGGCCACAAACAAGACCAGTATGTGATACGGTCGTGCTTTGGGGGGTTGAATAGTGCATTTATAGCCAGTGGTAGTGAGAATTCACAGGTATGCTTCTTGTTTTGAAACCTTAGAAGTCATATCAATAAGTTTAACTACATGCTAATGCACAGAAATTACTGTTATCCGAAGAAGAATGACCTGAAGTTTTGGGTTTTTTTTTTTTGTTGTTTTTGAAATTAGTAGGTCTACATCTGGAATCGGCGCAACCCTGAACCGATTGAGATTTTGTCTGGCCATTCAATGACTGTGAACTGTGTGAGCTGGAATCCTAAGAGACCCCAAATGTTGGCATCTGCAAGTGATGATAATACAATCCGAATATGGGGACCTGGCCCCTCCAAGGAAGTTGAAGATGCAGATGCAGACTGAAAAGCTCAAATTGAGCAGAGACTGAGATATTCAAATTTTTTGACCCCCAGTGTTTAGAGCTTTCTGTGTTTTTCAATTCTTTATTTATTCATGAGTTTGTAATAATTTGTGGTCTATACATGTCCACTTGTAAATCCGGTTTATTTCAGTCGTCCTTTCTCCATTTGCTATTTGCTATTGGATTTATCTTAGGCTATACGCCAAATTTGTACATATGAACATGGCAGAAACTTTGAGGTCACATTTCTTACAGGTTTTCTCAGTGATGTTAACTATGGATAAACCCTACTCAGTTGAATATATTTGGTTGTCCAGACTCCAGAGTCCAGACAGGCAGTTATCCGGACTCTCATGGCCCCATGGATGTAATTTATGCAGTTTGAGAGGGTGTCTACAGGCTACATTTGGCAAACATGAGAATTTTCAAATTTTTTTTATAACTTCATTCCCAAAAAGTAATAAAACATAAAATACTTTTAAACTTTAAATTTTAAATATTTTATCTAATTATTATCTAATTATCATTTAAACATAAAAATTAATATAATATTTACAAACTTTAAAACAAATAATAAAAATTGGTAAAATTTTTACAAACTTTAAAATAAAAAAATAATATTAAAAAATTACATTCAAATAATTTTTTAACTTTATCTATTAACTCACAAACTCTAACCCAATACTTACGTTAGAATATATTTTTACCCAATTTTTTTTTCTCTTATTTTTAAAAATCTAATTAATATTTTTATCTAAATTAATTTCACTACTAATCAAAAATACTTTCATGCAAACATGTTCTAAGTTTGTTCACTGAAGAGAGAATAAACAAAAATGATGCATCTAAAAAACAAAAATGATGGATGTGGGCCTCCATTTATTTATTTTTAATTTGTTAAGATTAACTAATATAAATAAACCTTCCTTTTTACTTAAATATATAATAAAAAGAAAAGAGTTAACTCGTATGGTAATTTATTCTCTTCCTATATAACTGTGAGGGGAGAAAGCTGTGGGTGGGACTCAATCACCATAGAGACATTAAAATGCATGAAATGACGTGATGGAAGGATGGTAGACGCATGGATTAAAGAACAAAGAGTGCCAGGAAAATAAAGCAAGGCCATTTGAGTCAGTATATGGGCGGCATGGAAATAAAGTAGGGTAAGGAACCAACTGGCACATGTAAGATAAATTCCGACTCGTTCTATTACAGTAGAACAATCCACATTATCAAAGAGTCCAATATAAGGCCCCAGACAGATGAATAGAGGCTCTCCTCTCTCCTTCGGTTTCTTCTCCCTCTCGGAAGGCACTCGAGAGCTCCAACCAAATCATTTTATTTATATATATTTATATATTTCTTTGTACAAAGAGATATAAGAGACTGTAAAATATTTATTATAGTGAATCTTCTCCTTCCAAAATGCTCGTGGACATAAGCATTATTCCAAACTACGTGAATCTTATATTCATATATATTTATTTTAGCTATTACGTGTGTACGCACTGTTATCATACAGATGTATCGAAATATTGTCAGGGGTTTCAAATGACACCGAACAAAACTCAAATCACTTAAGTGGATTGGAAAATACTATTTCTCTTATCTTGTTGACCGATTTATGTGACATTAATAATAACAAAAAAAGGTAAAAAAAAGATTTCTCTTTATAAGTTTATGTATAGTTAATTTATAAATTGATCGTTTCTTTTTCTTCAGAGTAATATGTATTATTTCAAGATTATGTAGATGTGATAAAACAAATGAAAAAAATTGTGGAGTGATTTATGATGAAATATTGATATTTTTTACTGTTTTAGGTCCTGTTTTGATTTAAACGTTAGATGAGTTTAATTTATTTTTTAATATTGTTATTATTTTAAAATTTAAAAAATTAAATTGAGATTTAAAAAATATATATTAAATAAAAAATTATATTTTATATAAAAAATTAAAAAATATAATAATAAAATAAAAATAAATTAAGATGAGTGGAACGTATGATTGAATCCAAATCGGCCTTATTCTCAATATTATTTGGTTGGTGATTGGATATAATTACTAAAATTTTAAATGAACACGGGCATTTGGTCAAACGAAGTCAACGTCCACACCTTTCCTCCCATCTCTCTCCTAACCTTCCAATTTCACCTGCAAATCTAGGTTTTGTCGCCCAATTTCGATTCTTACTTGGGCAATCAACGGAGGGGGAGAGGCACAAAGACACAACTTCTCTTCTTCTTGTTGGAGTGTGTGTGTGTGTGTGAGAGAGAAAGAGCTCGGGTTCAGGGCTTTCACGGATTGTCAGAGATGTTTCTCTCTGCAACTGTCTCGAATTCGTCTCGATCGTAGAGAAAATGACGGGACAATCTCTGCCACACGATCAGACACCGCTCGCATCCTTGCCTTCCGAACAATTCCACCGTAGGTCAGGAGTTCGAAACATTTCCTTTTCATCTATTCATGTATTTCGCTAGGTTTCCTCGCTTGAATTTTCTTTTAGCTCTGTTTGGTTGCCGAGAAAACCCAGGAAATCCAATCAAACTGTATTTTCCGGAAGTTGTGTATATTTATATTTTCTTGATTTCCGATAGATTATTGGTTGGAACTTAGAATTTTGTTGCTGATTATTCTGATTGAAGTTTTCTGTATATTTGGTTTGAGATTTTTAGGTGTTGCATATTTGTGGGTTTTTAGTTTTTATGTTTTTTTATGGGGGTGTTGGTTGGAGGGGTTTGTCGGTGTTGCATTTCTTTTTTTTTTGATAGGTGGTGCTGTAACTGGTATTGCATTTCAGTTATGGTATTTTGTATCATTAATCTGTACTAAAATATATGCTTAACGACTAACATTAACGTAATTATTTCAATGACATCTGACAGTGCTTTTGGGAGGTTTGATTGGATCAGTTCTAGATGGAAGCCGGTGTGCACAGAAATGAAATTCTCCTAGCAAATCAAGTCTTGCCATGTCAATTAAATGGAATGTGCTTTGCACACCGGCTTCTGAATAGAATTTTTCTTGATTGGATAGACCATAAGCTTTTAGCCAATAAGTTTTTCCTACCCCGCTTATGACTTTATGCTCATCTTATGAACTGCTGATTCAGTGGCCTTTCCAATATTTTCAGTGGTAGAAATGTTTTCTGTTTGATAGCGCTGAGAGAGGTATCTCCTAGGAGAAAGCATGTGCCAAAAAGGCAGTGGGGAGAAGCTTCAAAACCTGGGCCCGAAAGTGAAGCAGCCAAAGATGCAAGACGTGGTCTCCTTTCATGGTATGTACAAACTCTCTCTCTCTCTCTCTCTGAAGCACGCAATTCGCAAATGAAGATATCCATATAGTTGCTGATGCTATTTTTGTTTTTTTTAAGGGTTGAGGCAGAGACATTGCGCCATTTATCTGCCATGTACTGCCCGTTGGTGCCTCCTCCAAGATCAACAATTGCAGCAGCATTCAGTCCTGATGGAAGAACACTTGCTTCTACACAGTAAGTTGTAAGTGGTATTTGTTTTCCAATTCCAATTCAAGCCTCTCTTTGTAACTGAACTTTCCTCTGTTTTGATTTCTGTAGTGGTGACCATACTGTAAAGATAATTGATTGTCAAAGCGGAAGTTGTTTAAAGGTGTTAAGCGGTCATAGGAGGACTCCTTGGGTGGTAAGGCAGTAAGCTTGATTTGTGCTAGTACGCTCTATTTATATATAATTTGCTGTATCTTTTGTCAATATGAAAATAGTTTTGTTAATTGTTAAATATAGTTTGTGCTAAATGTGTCAGTATTCAGACTAGTGGTTAAAAGATGGGGCTTATGATGAGCTATAGACTTGGGCATCCTGGGTCTTCTTCCCCTTAGGCTCCCATGGATTATTGAATACACGGTTCGTGCATCCTTTACTCCCATGGGTAGGTCTAGAAGGCCTTATCTTGGTGAGGTACCATGTCAAATAGTTTGTGAGAAATCCTTCCTGAAGAAGTGAAATTATTGTTGAAGGATCTTATTGAAAATGTAGTACAACTGGATGAAGCTGTATCCAAGCTACTTCCTTTTTCAAATGCTTTTCTTTGATTTCTTTCTTTGTAAGATAAAATATTTCTTGATTTTGGCTGTTTGTTTAACTTATATTTTCTATCACTGTCCCCCTTCCTCTCTCCCTCTCCCTCTTTCTTTTCAATTATCCCCTTCAATGACCTTAATCTAACTTTTCAGCATGCGATTTTTTGAATCTATTGCCTTTTCATGTGTTTGGCCTATCTCTGATGTTCACTCTTCCTGTCAAAGTATTAATGAAGCTTTTACAGGTTAGGTTCCATCCATTGCAACCAGAAATACTTGCAAGTGGGAGCTTGGATTATGAAGTTCGGTTATGGAATGCAAGCACATCAGAGTGTATAGGATCACGGGATTTCTGTAATTTTGACAACCCCTAGTCAGTTACATTCTGCAATAGTGACTGCACTTTACTCTTAAAGCGTTATTTTTTCACTCTTATATCACACACATACAGTGAACCTTATTCCTGTTTTTCTCCTAACAGATCGCCCTATTGCATCCATTGCTTTCCATGCCAAAGGGGACATTCTCGCTGTTGCGTCAGGCCACAAGGTATTAATTCTTGCCTTTGCATAGCATGTGTAAACTTTAATGCCTAAAGGTTTAGCATTTGCTCCTTTCTTTTTATGTATTTAAGTTTGTTAGTTTAGTCACGATTTTGTGGATCTTATCTCTGAAACCTGTGCAGTTATATTTATGGCACTATAACAAGAGAGGAGAATCTTCATCACCAATCATTGCCTTAAGGACAAGGCGTTCACTTCGAGCAGTGCATTTTCACCCTCATGCAGCTCCATTTCTCTTAACTGCTGAGGTCAGTTATCCAAAGGAAATTTAATTAATTATTTATTTCTACTATAATATACATTACATTATTGGACTGATATGCAGGTCAATGATCTTAACTCTTCAGATTCCTCGATGACACGAGCAACAACTTTGGGTTACTTGCAATATCCTCCTCCCGCTGTTTTTGTACCAAACGCTCATTCCAATGAGCATGTTAGTCTGACTGCTGAACTACCTCTCACGTCCTTACCTTTCTTGTTTGTGCCTTCATTTGCTTTAGATGATTCAAGAACAACAGATTTGCAGCGTTCCAATCAGCATGTTGGTTCAAGTGGCTTGCAAGTTGGGCCCGTTGTTTCAACGCAGTTTCAAATGGATGCAAATGAAGCACCACGCTATGATGGTATGCTGTCTCCTATGGAGACATTTCCTGCTATTCCTAGTGGCTCGCATGGTGGTATTGATGAAGTTACAAATGACAATTTCCCTAGTGGAACGGGAAGTGGCGTTTATGACCCCACCGTGGACGCCATGGAAACCGATGAAATGCAGCCTGTTGGGAGAAGCCAGCATGGAGCCTCTACTAACTTGGATACTGTGGGTGGTGCCAATACTGGCTTTGGTGGAGTACCTGGCTATCCTGGATATATTCCAAACCGCTCGGATCTACCTGGGTATGGGCAATTTCATCCACTTTTACCTCGCAGAGACCCAAGTGGTTGGGAGCTACCTTTTTTGCAAGGCTGGTTAATGGGTCAAAGCCAAGCTGGTCTTACTTCAATGTTGCCTCCTAATGGTGATGGTGGTAATCTTGAGCACTCAACTCGACATTCTTCCATCTTTACATCTCACATGTCTACTCATAATGTGGCAATGCCAGGCAGCGTCAGCCTATCTGGAATTTCTGGAAGATCTGGCCTGCGGCATCATCTCCCACACTCGCACTTCTCTGCGTCTGAATCTGTGGAGGGTGCTGGTTCTGTTAATGCCTCAAATGATCGGGCTGATACTCAACCAATTATGAGCAGAATCCAGTCAGAAATCACCACCTCACTTGCAACTGCAACTGCAACTGCTGCAGAGCTACCTTGCACTGTGAAGCTAAGGGTGTGGTCACATGATATAAATAATCCTTTTGCTCAACTCAATCCTGAAAGATGCTGCTTAACAATACCCCATGCTGTCCTTTGTAGGTAAGCATGATTTTTTTTTTTAAATGAAATTTGACATTTTGTGCTTTGCTATGGTACCTGATATTATGCAGCAGCATGGCTTTATTGCATTTTCGAGTAGCACTGCCATCTTTTTTCTGTTGTTTACAGACACTGCCGTTTTTAAAATCTGCAATATTTGTTGGTAGAAGTGACATCTCACTTTATTTATTTTTGCAAAGTTACGAAGCTCAACTTGTCATTACTCTTACATTTTGGAATTTTGGCTGCAATTGTACTCACAGTGAAATGGGTGCCCATTTTTCGCCTTGCGGAAAGTTTTTAGCTGCCTGTGTCGCATGCACGCTTCCTCATATGGAAGCTGATCCAGGATATCACACTTTAATTCATCAGGATCCTGGGGCTGCAACATCCCCAACTCGACATCCAGTCTCAGCCCACCAAGTCATATACGAGCTTCGGATTTATTCCCTTGAGAAGGCAACGTAAAACTTCATTCCTATAGTCCACTCTTGTGCTGCTTTTAATATTTGTCCCCTTTTTTCCTGTTAATTTTTTTGCCGATGATGAAACAAATGGTATTTGCACAATGTATGGCATGAAATTTTTCATGGTGATGTTGCATACTTCATACCTTGTAATTCTGCTTTTGCAGTTTCGGTTCAGTGCTTGTATCACGAGCAATTAGAGCTGCTCATTGTTTGACTTCTATCCAGGTCAGTTAACTTCCATTGATGGATGAGACCTGTCTAAATTCATTTTACCCTTGTCTTTTGATTTGTCAAATTCATGATTTACTCTTAGCCTATTCTAGTTCTTAGCTTGTAATTAGGTTTTTTTGTCTTGGATACTTCTTGTGCATTTGGACTATGCATAACATATTAGAAAAGAGAGCAGTTTAGATATCTTAGTAATGAGTAAGGAATTTTGCGGGTGCCCCACTTCAATTGTTTATGCATGTGGAGATCACATATAGGATTTGGGTTCATCATTTTTGCACCACACATTGGCATTCATTTTTCTGTTGAACTCAAAAAGAACTGCAGCACGATGCTGTTTGCCATGTAGGTCAAACCTCTTAATATGTTTAACAAGACCAGACAGCAACACCAGTCAATGATCTAAGTAGTCTAGCTGGCCAGTGCTGGGTTGGAATACATTTTTGTTAGCATGACTGAACTATATTCTGTATGTTTGTCGTGGACACAGCTCTTCTTTTTCCTGCTTTTTTATATTAACTTCAATTCTGCAAAAAATAGTTTTTAAAGAGTGATATAATTGCCTTGTAAAGCAAAATTTTATAGAAACGCACAAGCTGCTTGCTAGATGGGTGTGTTAGTGCTCTGGCTTAACAGTTTGCAATAAATGGCTTAGTGCTGTTTTTTGGGAATTTTAGATATTTGTTTGATCAATACCTTAAAACTTGATGTTTTGATCAATAAAACTTGTTTACTTATTAGAAAAACTTTAAAACTTGATGTGCTTTGTGTTTAACATCAAAACTTGTTTGTTCACTTGGCTCAATTATTATTATTATTTTTTTACAAGTAAGAAGCATCTTTATTAATGAGAATATAAATAGGCATAGCCCAAGTACACGGGGGGGTATACGAGTGGTTCACTTAATTAAAGTGCCAGAATGTCAATGTTCTGTTTGCATGGATGCCAAAAATCATGGAGATCATTTTGTCATGTATTAACTATAATGCTTGAAGTTAATGTGAACCGAACCTGTGCGGTTGTTATATTTGCAGTTCTCACCCACATCTGAACACATATTACTTGCCTATGGTCGACGGCACGGTTCTCTTCTTAAAAGCATTGTCATTGATGAGGAAACAACCTTACCTATTTACACTGTTCTGGAGGTAAAAGCATTTTCATTGCATTTTTTCATTTGTTTAGTCGATATCCCATCGTGATTGTATTTTCCTTAAATGCTACTTTACAATGTTGGAAATCTGTCTTGTTTGAATTGAAGCTCAACATATTGTTTGCAATTTAGGTTTACAGAGTTTCAGATATGGAACTTGTGGGAGTGCTTCCAAGTGCTGAGGATGAGGTCAATGTTGCTTGTTTCCATCCATTTGCCGGAGGGGGTCTTGTTTATGGAACAAAGGTGTGCTTTTTGTATGTTGTGACAAAAATCTTGGTTGTCATGGGTATGGATATATTATTAAGCTGCCCATTTTTGCGGTTGAGTGCAGGAAGGGAAGCTGAGGGTTCTACAGTGTGATGGCGGTCGAGGTGTAAATTGCACCAGATCAATTTACTTTCCTGAGGAAAACATGGCTCTTGTTGGATAGTGAGACAGACGTGTTGTGTTGTATTCTTGCCTTTTAAAAGAAAAGGGAAAGAAACCATTTTATTAATTTTATATTTTAAAATGGTTCTTAGCAGTTTCTTTACATGCTTATCATCATATTTCCCCTTTGTTTTTGTTTTCTTTTGTTTTTATCACTTTTTCATAGATCCCAAAGCAACTTCATACTTTTTGTAAATACTAGTTATAGCTAGAATTTAGTTTTTGATTGAAAAAGGGAGCTGGTGACTAGTCTTTTTACATGACATGGTTGAATTTGAGGACGTTTAATGGTTGCTGGAGAAAAAAGGCCGTTTGTCGAAGTTAATTCACCAAAAATAAATAAAATAAAATAAAGCATTTTTTTTTTTTTTATAAATAAGTATCTATTGCTAATCTTACTGATGGTGATAGGGAAATTCCGATATCTTTATTTTTATTAAAGAAGTGATGCTTTGTTTAGAAAAACAAATAAACCAAGCCAACGATTATTACACACAAGCAATAACGATTATTACACACAAGCAAGCACGCAAGTCAAAGCAGTGGCTGTGGTGCATTTGATGTTGAGGCACTTTATTTATTTAAGTGTAAATAGGTAAGGTTAATTATTCATTAAGTAAAATTAAAAAAAAAAAAAATACAAAAAATGGTTGTTTATAATTTAATTATTTATAATTTCTGTCCGGCCGGCTAACCAACCTGTTCTGAAGAATCAAAGGGCCGGCCGCGGGCAGACATAATGGAGCCGCACTGCAAACCATTACACATTCCATAAAGAGGAAGAGAATGAAAAATTTATAAAAAAGTTACATTTCTATATATTAAATGTGAATATGTCCGATTCTCACTTTTATTATATCCACATGTTGAAAAAGCAATTGGGAATCGCATGATAAATAAAAAAAGGCATATTTTTATGTAAATGCATGATAAAAAAAAAAAAGGGAATATTTAGCATGCCCATAAAATAAGAAAAATACTATATACCATACAAACACATATCTTACTAATTCTATTCTACTTTATTGTGTTTATATAATTACTTTAAAAACAATACTTGATTTAGCATTTGATAGACTATACTAAGTCTTTTAAGATAGAGATCATAGTATATACTATATAACATAGAATATTATTAATTGCTCTTATACAGAAATACTTCTCATGATGTGCTGTAGAAAATAGAACCAGATCAGCAGACAGACCAGATTAACTCACTTTGGAAGCTGTAGGGAAGTATTTTCTTGGAGCATATACTAATTTGCTGAACTACTAGGGCTTGATCTTGCATGTTTGTTTTAGTTAGATTTGTACTCACTACTCAATGTAATTAATTAGTTGCAGGTGGGGTACTGGCTCATAATCAGCTAATTAATAAATAGTTAATCTGATCTGGTCTAAACCCACAGGAAATTTTCTTTGACTGATCGATGGCATATAATCCATATATTTGCAAGATTGTCGATCGCCAAGATTGACGATTGACAACAGAAACCATTCATATTGTATATACCATGGAATATTATTTATATATATATATATATATATATATATATATCATACCATGCAATGCAGTCAAAAGTTGTAGTAGTACTACGTAATATATATACTTTTGTGGTCGGGGGCTGATCATCATCTACAAGTTTGAAGTATACCTAATTGGGAGCGCTGCTAGCTAGATTACTAGCAGTTAGTGGCGGTTCAGTATAAATTGAGGCCTAAGCCAAAATTTAAGTGAACAAATTTTAATTATAATATAATAAAGTATAAATTATTATATTGATTATTTTTGAAAATTTCTAAAAAAATGAGGTTTTATTTAAAATATTTAAATAAAAAATTTTGACTTTATATTTAATATAATAATTTAAAATGAGGTCTCATTGTACATTTTGTGCCTCAATTTAGCAAGATCATGGAAAAAATTATTTAAAAATATAAATTATTCACTGAATTAAATATTAAATTTTAGTATCACGAAGCTTTCCACATTTTCTCATAAGTAAAAGTTTTTATTGATGAGAATAGATATTAACCCAAGTACACAAAGGGTGTATAAGAGTTTAAACTTAGTTAAGAGGAAGACATAAAAATAAGAAAAGTCATAAAAATCTAGATCATTGCAACCTATTAAAAAATATAAAAATTATTTAATGAAATAGTTTTTATATATCGTTAAAAAAATTATTAAAATAAAATATTTTTATTTTTAATTTTGGAGCCTTTATAAAAAATAGGATCTCAGACAATGACCTAATACTTGAGCCGGTCCTGCTTACAGCAAAACTATAAATATATATAAATATATGTTCCCTAGCTCCCTTCTGAAACTCGATCTTTTTCTTGTAGTACTACAGAAACCTTAAGACATACATTCATGAACCTTTCGAACTTTTCCTTTGTTAGATAAATGCATGGATGCTTTGATCATGACGATCGACCAATATAAGACTTAATTTAATTAGTTAACTAGGTACGTAATATTGTAGTATTTGCAGTACTCAATTTGACATCATCTTCTTACGAAGATTATAAACACATGTTACACGATCATGATATATGAATGATACATTTAATTAATTTGAGATAATATATATATATATATATATCTATATAACTTTGCGACGACCAATATCTTTGTACGTGTGTCTTAATTTTGTTGGTGACTGCAGTTTGATGGATCATGATCTTCTAATTCAATACGCATGGAATGATCATATTTTGACCACCTCCATGATCCATATATGGAATCGAATATAATAAGCCGCCAACAGGGTCTTTAAAACCAAGAAAACAGCATCTTCTCTTCACAATAAGATATACGTACATGAAACCCAACCAACCCGACAAAATTAAAGTTCGATCCAAGCTCATCCTATTGAATATTGTGCTGTTCTTTTCTTTTCATTTTTTGGATACTGCTGTTCATGTTTTCATTCATTAATGCACGTACTCTCTCTGCATGATGAATATTGATGTACACATGATATTATATAGTTTTTTTTTCTACATATTCTTCTCTCTTTCTCTTTTTCTAAATTCTCCATAGTTTTTTAGTTTTTCTTATTTTGTGATTAAGTTAATATTTTTAATAATATTATGATTTAAAAAAAAAAAATAATTTAAAGATGTGTTAAAAAAATCATGAAAAAAAAATATCAAATATATTAACAGGAACTCCTAGCGGTGGACGTACACCCACCCCATAGTATATATTATATATATACAAAAGACAAAAGAAAGATGAACTAACCAAAAGTTTCACCTTAGCCAATCAGCTTGGAGGGAGGCCTGACTCCTGTTCAGGCATGCATGGCGTGGGAAATTAATTAACAAACGCTCATGGCTATGGTGGGTTAATGGGATTTCTAATTTGCTCGATCAGCTAATTCAGTTGAATAAGCTAAAGCATTAATGACTGAAGAAATACTACGGGCCAGGCCGTTAGAAATCATAAGGGTGCGTTTGGAGACAAACAAATTTGAAAGTACGTCACCAGTATGCTATATATTCACTTTAACTATGTACTTATGTACATTAATATATATGAAAAATACTCTAATAATAAAGTTATTATATAAAAATAATTTTATAAATTGATATGATTTGATGTAACTTGTTAGATTATAAAATTATATTTATTATAAAATATATCTAATGAAATCAAATAAAACCAAATTAATTTTTAAGATTATTTTTGTGTAATTTTGTGTATGTATCAACCGGCCTGTTAATGTATAGACATCCAGCTAATCATACAGAGATCAGATTAAAAAGACTCTCTCAGGCCCCTCAATTTTTTATTAAAATCAAAAGGCGGATCATGAGTAATTGTTCACATTCTTTTGTCAAATTTACTAAGAAATGATATTTATAATAGTAAAATACGTAAATATTGTACAATTATTTAAAAAAAAAAAATGAATTTCATATGCAATACAACATTTTGGACTTGTAGCTGCAATTTGTTTTGTCACAAAAACTTGGAAAAACTGTCAAAAATATTGCAATTCTGGCCATTTATGTTTACCACAGCTTTGTGAATAAAGAATTGCCAATTATACCACATATAGCGCCAACTCAGTAAATGGAGGCAAATGCACACTTATTACGGCAATATTTATCTTGACTAATATAATATTTTTGTCACAAATGTGCTTGCATATTCATTCAGAATTAAACAATATAACAAATTGTCGCATCATAACATAGCCGCAATTCATATTTATTGTCAATCTATTCTAAAGCTATTTCCAAGTTATAGCCACTACATATTGCGGTAAATGAATTTGCCGCCAATAATGACCATTTGGCAAAAAATTCCATATTCTCATACTTGGTAGACAATGTGACATTGCTACAATTCATACCCACCGGCAAAATGGGTTTGCTGCTAGCTAAATTCTTAGTAAATATTTTATTCTTGACTAGTTGATATTTCTACAAAAAGTCAATTACATCCAATCAAGAGACATAATAATAAAAAAAATATTGGTGACAAAAAATTTGGTCAATAATTCTTTCCCTCTACAAATAGTTTTGCATCAATAGATTATATTGGTAAAAAAAAAAAAATATGGGGCCACAACATGTTGCTGCAAATAGAAAAAAAAAAAAAAAAAAAAAAAAAAAAAATATATATATATATATATATATATATATATAGACTAGAACCGATAGAATATATAAGAAACAAAAATAAATAATACGGAAGGAACTAACCCAAATGACTTTCATTGAAAACAAAAGTAAGTATGTCAAAAAAACCCAATTCAAAGATGATGAGTTACATGTGCACGATTTCTTTTCGTAAGCAAAAAAAGTACACATACAGTAGATGAACAAGAAAAATGACCTAAGATTAATACATATAGCCTGTAATACAATAAACAAAAAATGCATATAGCCTGTAATGATCATGCATTTTATATACAACAATATTTTTACAAGTAATATTTTATACACAATAATTATATGTAGAAAGAAAAGAATGCCAAATGGCATTTTTAGACCCATATAATTTGTAGCCACCAATCTCAAATTGATTACCACGAAGTTCCCTTTTGTTAATTTGTGAAAAATTCTCTATCTTCCACGTAAGTTTTCCAAATAACTCATAAGGTTTTGGCCCTATATAGAAGTGAACATGACTTGTGAATAAGTAATTATCCGTAATTAAAAAACAAAAGGAACAAGCACAAGTAATCAAGAATTTCAATATGATGGGTTCATATCAATTATTTAAGAAATGCAGGAAACTTAGCTCTTAGATAGCTCTTGGATAAATAGCATTGGCAATTTTATCCATTGGATTTTACGAATAATTGGAAGTTCTATTAACTTTTAGCTCAGATGGTCAAAACCAAATAGAAAGAAAATGAAGTATGAGTTTATGAGAACCCTTTACACAAAACAATTGACCAACGGATAATGTAAACCCCAACAAGGAGCAATTGCAAAAATTTCCCAATAACAGTAAGAAGGTCAAATGGAAAAGCATCTCACTATACAGGAACCCATCATATACAATTATGATGGGCATCCCATAATGATTTTCTATTTTGTTTGACATTAGAAAATTCAGAAATCCTATAAAAAGTTCTATAAATTCTTTACTGTCACCAACTCTTAGAAATGTAGAAACGTGGATACAATTGTACAAAAAAAAGAATGAAAAATAAAGAAAACGAGACATGTAGAAAAACTAAAACACAAAGAGAGGGAGGGAGGGAGAGGGAGAGGGAGAGAGAGAGAGAGAGGGGGGGGGACCTTGATCTCATGAAATTTGCATTTTGGTGGGTCTTGCTGTGTGGGTGATGCCGGCACATTTTGCAATAGTCTGAGGCAGAACTGTAGGCTATATCTACCCCAGACGGTGCTGTAGGAGTTTCATAAACACAGTTTGAGTACCTTTATAACAACAAAAGTGATGTAGGATAATTTTAATATGCATCAATTAATATAATTATTGAAGAAAGCAACATGCACCTTTTCTAGACATCTTTTTTTTCTTTGACTTTGAAGGTTTTGCATGGCATGGAAAGCATACTTAAATGCATGCAATGCTGAATTAAAGGATCACCAAGCTAAAACATTTATGCCAATGCCCATAGTAGGTATCAAAATTCAGTAAGCACAAACAGAAATAATATATCACATAAGAATATCAAATTAGAGAATCAAGATTTTTAAGTTTTAATTCTTCCAAGTCGCTACTTAACTGATGATAGGGGGTACATCAGCTAATGAGCCACTGCACCAGCTCCATCTAGTCTACTCATGCTCAAAACCTGTTTCAATGCATTAATGAAATCATAATCTCAAAATTTTCTTTTTGTAGTAAAAATAAATAAAATCAATCAATGTAAATAAATCAACTGAATACAAATGCAAATAAAGTGGTATCATTAGGGCAGTTCACATCAACTCCTCTTTAAATATTATAGTTGCAAACCTAAGATTATGACACCAGACAAGATCACTCATCATGATTGGTTTAATAAGAAAGCTTGCATTTCATAATGTCTACAATGTCCGACATGACTTCGACCAACATTATAATGAAGACATTCTAAGGATTATGGGACATTTTAACACGCAAGAGGTGGGGAGTTGTCACAAGCTCTTGAAAACAATGGAAATATGATTAATGCTTCAACCAAGCATATAACAAGGAATTGCATGAAGAAAAACTGGGACTAATGTATAGAATAAATCTTCTCTATATAGTAATTCCATATTGTTTATTTCTCTTCAATATTGTTAATTGCACATGCTTCATAAAGCCTATAGGAACAAATCAATAAATAGATATTAAACTTTACAAGATAAGCACTAACAGAATTGTTGTAATTATTTATAATTTAGTTCACTCTGTAGTTTACTTTTATCTGAATAAAATTTGTAAAACCCAATGTTTCAAGTCTCGTATCTACGTATAGATTTTGATGATAATAAATAAATTCAAAACTCAAGCTCAATTTATCTACGCATGAAGAGAGCTAAGCACATCAAGAAATAAAGCTTGAGCAAAAAGAAGAACAAGTTTAGAAATGAAGCTCATAGAGTAATTTTGTACATCTTTTAAAATTTGAAATTGGATTAAAACTCAAAATTAATATTTTCTCATAAAGTATCAAATTGCATGTTTTACATTTGCATAACTTTATTAAAATATTTAGTTTCTAAAATTATTATTATTTTTCCACATATGCATAAAGATTTGAATTTATAAGATTATTGATTGTCATCTTTAACATGTGCATGTCTTGTTTGAAAATTTTGAAGGGTGGTTGTGTGTTTTTTTGACAAATGCAAAAAATAGATGATTTGTTTAAAAATCTTGAAAGTTGGTTGTGTGTTTTTTTGACATATACAAAAAGAAGATTTGGTTTGAAAAAAAATCATGCTCATTTTGAAATGTATGAAAAGTAGAAAATTAGATTTGATTTTTTTGAAAAATGAATGGAGTTGTCTTTGACAAATATAAAAAAGAGATATTTTTGTTTAAATCTTTTGAAAAGTGAATAGTGCTCTTATTTGACATGTAAACTTTTTCAAATTTAACATGAAAACTCATTTGCTTATAAATAGCTCATTTGAGTTTTGCAAAAAGAATAACAAAAGTTTACACATTAATTGCTAAGTTTTGCATCATTCTTTCAAAGCCCTTATTCTCTCTTCTCTAAGTTTTGTGCTTTAATCCTTATTCATTTTGAGAGAGATATAGTTTATGCTGTATTATTCTTATTTCACTCATTGATGAGTGTACTCTAATAATCTACCAATTATCAGCTCTTGTTTTTGTAAAAGGGTGCGTATAACTCTTGTGTATGTAGAAGGTGTTCTACACATGGAATAGTTAAATCACCAAGTGTGAGGTGATTGCAAGTGTAGAGGGTATTCTACAAGGATTCTTTGTAGCGGTGTTATTCAAAAGTATAATAGGTTTTTATCTCCACCTGAAGGAGATTGAATAGTAAATTTGGGATCCTCAAGGGGTAGTTTGAGGCGAGAACGCAGGCAGTGGGGATGAATCTCGTTAAAATACTAAATTTGCTTCTTCTTGCCCTTACTCTTTATATTTCCTGCTGTTTCGTAGTTTATTTATACTTTATATTGTGTATTTAATTTATAATTGTTAATTTTTTAATATAACCCAATTCACCTCCCTCTTGTGTTAGTCATCTCGGTAACAATTTGTATCAGAACAATGGCTCTGTTATAAGATTAATTATCTGTTGAGTTAAGATCATATAACTAACATTGCGGCTACATTCGCTAAAGGTCAATCCAGTAGTCGGCCTCTGCTATTTTGTGGAGACAATTATACTTTCTGGAAATTTAAAATGAGAATATTCCTTCAGTTTCAAGGTCGTGAAATCTGGAAATGCATTGTAAATGGACCTTATATTCCAACAAAAATTGTTGATAGAATAAAGGTCAACAAGGAAGAAGAAGAGTTTGGTCGTGAAGATGATAGACATTATATAGTGAATGTAATGGTTATGAATTTTCTGTATAATGCTCTCAATGTCAATGAATTTAACAGAATAATGACTTGCAGGACGACACATGAAATTTGGGATAACTTGGAAGTAACTTGTGAAGGAACTTCGCAAGTCAAAGAATCAAAAATTTATATTCTTACGCATGAATATAAAATGTTCAAAATGAATTATGATGAATCTATTTCCTCTATGTATACTCGTTTTACTAACATTATAAATAGCTTGACAGCTACTGGAAAAGTTTATTCCAGTTTGGAAATAGTAAGGAAAATTCTCAACTCTCTGCTAAAACGTTGTGAATCAAAAGTGATAGCAATTCTTGAAATTAGGGATCTTAAAAAACTCGAAATAAATGAATTCATTGGGTTACTTATTACTCATGAGTACACATTGAAAAGAGGAGAAGAAGAAGGAAAGCAAAAGAAGAGCTTGATACTCAAAATTGTTCTCCATGAAAGTGAAAGCAATGAAGATGAGGAAAACGATTACAAAGATGAAGAAAATGCAATGATCACAAGAATATTTCAAAGATTCTTAAAGAAAAATAAAACTCATCCAATGAAATCTTTCAAAAAGTTTTCCAACAAAAATACAGGTAAAAACGATTCTTTAACTTGCTATAAATGCAAAAAGCCAGAACATATTAATGCAGATTGTTCCCTGCTAAAAAAAGATCGATACAAGGGCAAGAAAATAATGAAAGCTACATGAGATGATAATTCAAGTAACTCAAACAGCGATGCAAGCAATAAAAAATCTACAAATTTTTATCTTATGGCTAAAGATGATCTTGAGGTAACAAAATTTGAAAATATTGAAAATCCTTTTTATGAAGAATTGCAAAATATTTTAGAAGAAGTATATGAGGAACTTGAAAAATTGGGTACATTTATATCCGTTCTAAATTAGCAGAAAAATTATTAATTAATTTTGTAGTGTTTAAGTTAGATGAATGTACATAATAAATATGCTCTTATTGTCCACCATTGTGTTGGGCCAAGGTCATTCCACCATCTTGCTGATAAGATGGTAATTAATAACTAATAGAAATTCATTTATTTTTCTTATATACATTTATTTAATTACTAAAATTAAATTTCTCAATTGCTAATGTATCTTTGTTAGAAATGTGATGATCCTGAAAATTTCTCTCTTATTCATGTCTATGCTGCTGCTCACACTAATGAACGTAGTGAATGGATGGATTCCGTCATTGTAGGAAATTATGTAAGCGATGCTAATTTTGTTAAATAAATTGTGCAATATTTGAATAATTTCTTTTTCGTATTTCTTTTTAATTTTGTTGCTTACTATGTGTTTTCTTTCTAATTGCAGGACAAGATGTTGGAGATGCATTCAGCTTCTAGAGAATCCTCTCCTAGTGATATAGATATATTCACGAAAGTGCTTTAGACCAAGTCTGGCATGGTCAGAGGATTGAGACGTTCACTTAAGCATTCAACTAGTTCATCGAGCTTCTCGACTTCACAGATTAATAATTTCACCAAAAATCTAGAAGCAATACGATAAAAAAATGAGTATATGAGGTCGAGAAAACAGGAGTTGGAGTCTCTCTTAGAGTGAAATTTTGATTTAGAGACACGTGTGCAGGAGCAATAGAGAGATTATGAGGAAAGAATGCATACTGTAATCCAAGAATATGAGTAGAGGGAGATGGCGGTCCAGATGGAGTGTGTTATATCACTACAGCATAATCGTTGTGGACAAGGAATTTTTTTTAAATTTTTTTTATTATTTATAATTTTTAGTATCTAACTTTGTAAGTTACTATTTATAATTTTTACCATTTCTGACTAGTATGTTCGAATGTACACATTAAATATATAAACCTTTATTCCAACTATGTTTGAATGTACCGCGCAACATTCGAATGAACACTCCCACTGGTGACCCAAATGTTTGAATGTTTAGTAAACTAACGTTCGAATGTTTAACAAAACGTTCGAATGTTAATTAAATTAACGTTGGAATGCTACACAAACGTAACGTCCAAACGTTGTGCAAGAAACGTTTGAATGTCACAATTACGTTCAGATGTGATGAACGTTTAAATGCAAAATAGTAAGGTTCGAACATTTACAAAACGAACGAAATAGTATGTCGTTCAAATGTCAGTAGGGTGGATTTGCATTCGAACGTGACTTTTAGTGATACATTTGGACCATCACTAATAATTCGAACATTACATCAAACGAAAAGTCATCAACCGTCACTAAAAGTACTTTTGTGACGATTTAACAGTAAATTGTCACAAATACTTATCTGTGATACACTTTAGGTGATAGTTGCCGTGGCAATTTTTAACTGTCACTCAAAATCTTTTGTGAAATTTTTATAATTTTTTGTGACACTTTATTTATCAATAAAGGTCAAATGTGTTCTAGTGTAGATTGCTAATTTTTGCAAAGGACTCCTTAGGTTTGAATCTATATTTACGATTATGCCGTTGTTCCTTTACCATTGGTTGTTGTTACAGCCTAGTTGTCATGTGGCTCCACGTGTCGATCAGACAATAGTTATGGCAATTTAATTTCTTGTTGCCTCTAATAAAATAATAATAAAAATAATAATAGTTGACATATGGCCATTCATCCGGGTTAATTATGATCTAACAAACGTGATAATATAAAATTATGATCGAGTAGCACTTCTGCTTGCCTGACGAAAATGCCCTTAAGATGTTAACTTGTTGCAGCTAATCTGTATACCCTCCTATTCCTTCAGGACTCGTGTATGGACTATGGTCAAATGTTGAAATATTAGTTATAATTAAATAATGTCAGATGCAGACTCGAAGCTTTCAAGCCGGACACGTGTATGGACCATGCTGAAATTCAAACATTCGGAAACAAATATCCAATCACATCGATGACTGGTTATAGGTCTTCATATACCTTGGATTTCTCCATTTAAAAAGGAAGAAAATTCAGCTCATTCAAGAGATTCAACCGCTACAGCTTCAAGCGGGTAGGGTTGGCATTTGCATGAACCATAAATGCCAAAAGGTACGATTACCATAACCATTACGGCAAATATATATCCGTTTTGAATCTTTGATACATGATTTTACAATATAGCACATACATTTCAGAAATTTACACGGTGATATATGGGTTTACCTTACCTTATTGATCGATTATTACAGGTTACCTACTGCCCACCCAAAACTGAGTGGGAGGAATGTGTATGACAACTCGAGAAAAGGGACTAGTCAACCTGCCGGTGTCATAACTTAGAATAATACTAGACACCTATATTGACCATTGAATGGACTGCCAGAACAAATTGGTTACTGTTTTCATAATGTGGGTATAAAACAGATTAATTCAACATCCACCTTTCACCATAAACATCCAGAAGATTATTTGCGATTATCTCTGGGCCGTATAATTTTCAGTTGTAATTGATTCTGATACTATATGTATATAGCATTTTAAATGAAACTCAACTTAACGTTATTTTTGGATCCATACTTCAAAATAACTATCAAAAGTCTAATTGGAGTCATCCTAAAATCATTATAAAGAATAAGATCAACTTCTTATTCTAGAGTAACGATATAAGATCACATGCACCACCCGTTACAGTAGTGGTTAAGGTTAAAAGAAGGGGGCTTGGTTCTGGTGATGAGTAATTGTTAAATACTCCAAATCATACAATAATGTAATACTTTCATCCTATTACAAAATGTTATGTCAATTAAAATTAATCTTGAAAAAATATTTTAATTACATCATTTGTCATAATGCGATGTGTTAATGACATATTTCACGACTCAGCCCAACTCGATAATCCAGTCAACTCTAACCTGCAATTCCAAAGAGAAAGCGGGGTCAGGGTCCGAGATCTCATTGATGCTAAAACTAGATTTTGGAAGAAGTTAGAAAATAACAGTATTGAAATTAGAAGGTGTTGAGAATGTACTTAATAGTTTCTTAAGATGAAGTTTTACTTGAATTTCTTTTTAAAAAAAAATTTATTGGATATATATTTTCTAGGAAAATAGAGTTGGAGACTTAAATGAGAATTTGGAGTTAAGAATAAATGAAATCATGTATTATAAAAAATATTATGGAAGAATTTTTGAGATTTGGAATAAGGTATCAACTAGAGAAATTCAATTTGAACTTAGAAGGAGTTGAATTCTCAAAACTTAGGGTGTAAATGCAAGAAGAAATGATAGAACCAAATATCAAACACTTGGTGCCCAGAATATGCATTCTCGGATTAGTCTGTCGAGTTTTAATGTAATGAGCATAAGTTACCCATATGAGGTCCAAATAAAGTGATTCTAATTTTTATAGAATCTTAAGAGACAGATATAAAACTTTTATGTTTTGAGTTTTTGAAGATTTGGACTGGATCGATGACTTATTTGGAGAATAAGTAAACTATTCTGGATTAAACTCAAGTGGAACTCGAGTAAGATGAAATAGACCAATTTGGGGCATGTGATGAAATATGTATTTATTTTTTAAGCTTTCAGGTATCTTGAAATGTGTAAGAATAGTTGGAAAATGATGAGGAGTTGATTTAGAAGTCTACTTAGCTTATTTGGTGATATAGACATAAGGAAACTCAAATATGCTAACAGGGAACTAAGTGAGTCAAAATTTGATTTGATTCTAACTAAACCAAGAAGTGGCCTTCTAAAGCATGTCAAATGGAGTCTTGGGAGGCTTAAAAAGTAACCAAAGGGGTTAGGAGAAAGCTAGGGGCTTTGCACACCAGAAGAAGGCTAGAAAGGATAGGTGCATGCATAGTTAGGTGAAGTGCCATCTCATCCCTTATCTAAGCAGCTCCCTTCTCAACCATTGATCAAATTGACTGTAAAAATATCTCAAATGTTAGCCATTGGATGATCATTATAGCTGCAAAACCTAAGATCTTGGAGGCTTAAGTTTAATCATGAGATTTGTTTAGGATGGACACCTCATCTCCCATGCAGACCAATAGCCGGTTATCCCTTAGCAGATTTCACCTCTTCTTTCCTTCATAAGGGTCGACCACTTCCCTATAAATAGGCGTTGGAGAGTCTTCTAACTCTTTTTGGAAGCATAGCACACGTTCCCTTTGAAAGAAGACTAAGAAAAACCCTACTCAAGTCACTAAACCTCTATACATACCCTAAGTGAGCTAAGTGAGTGATTTTGAGGAGAAAGTTTGCAAGGAGTGGTTTGATATTTTCCAACAAGTTTTAGAGAACTTGTGTAAGTCCACATTTAAGCTTAACTTTAGCATGGAGATGACTTATTTAAGTGGTTGAACCATGCATGCTAGTATTGAACCCTCAAATTCTTGTTTAAGTAATAAAATGTAATCTAAGTATTGTTTGAATTGGTTTTGTCATGGAAATGTGTTAAATAAAGTTAGAAAAAATCTAAATTTATGTTTTAATAAGTAAAAATAAGACTTATGTGAAAAAATTGCATGTTTTAGGTTGAAAAATCATTGAATCCGAGATTTTGCTCGACTCTCACTTGACGTTTGGCTCGAGCGAGATTCAGGCCGGGACTTGACTCGACTCTCGCTTGACGTCTGGCTCGAGCGAGATATAGAGAGAGATTTGACGTATTTTGGTAAAACGGTCATAACTTCTCATTTTATATCAAATTTGAGTGATTCAAAAGGTTATGGAAAGTTAAGAGAAATGTCTACAACTTTTATGTTTTAACTTTTAAGATATAAGAACTTAATCAAGGATAAAATTGATATTGAAATCTAAACCAAGTTTATCATAGTATGCATTGATTTTATGAATTGATATGACGTAAATGCATGTGTATGTGATGTGTAATGTTCTCATAGTTTATAAGGTTCATATGAACATACAATATGCATGTCATAAATCTAAGTATGTGTATGTTCATTACGTCACATATATGTGTTGTCACAAGTCATAAAGTCTGATTTAAAAAAATACCTTAAGAAAAATTTACAAGTGGAAATATTAATAAGTCAGTCGCGTCATAACGGTGACGGCGACACGTAACGCCTGGATGACTGACGTGCCGACAGGGACGGTGATACGGAACACCTGTCGTATGATAAGAGTATTTATTGTCATCACAAGGACGGCGATATGTAACGCCTGTGAGAATGACATGACTAGCGGGGACGGCGATACGTAATGCCCGCAAAGTTAAGGATGCTCTGTGTCAAAACAGGGACGGAAAGACGTAACGCTCGGAAGACTGACACGAGACTCATTACGACGGGGACAGCGATACGTAACGCCCAGATGACTGATAAGTTATATGTGATGGGAACGGCGATACGTAACGCCCATCAAGGATAAGAAATAAATAAGTTTTAAGAAGTGAAATTTTCTTTTAAGAAAAAGGTGATAAGTTATCATAAGAATGCATATATGTTTAAGTTAATGATAAGTTATGCATAAGTCACATGAATATATATTTTTAAATTATGTCTTCTTTTAGATTTTCTAAAAATGTTAGTCGTTGCCTTGTCTATGTTCTTTTAAGCTAATTGTGTACTTACTGAGATTTCTATGGAAATCTCACTCTTTTGTGATTTTGTATTTCTTTCTTGTACATATAAACTATACACAAGGTGTGATGGCCAACAAAGGGATGTTCCAATGCTGCAGGAGACTTAGAGGAGTCTTGAGGGACCCTCTAGTTATAGTTCCTATGTAGATTTCATTTTTGTATCTTTGAGACTTTCTATCTATGACCAGCCGATGGAGTTTTGGTATCATGGTGCATCCGCTTTTTCTGAGGAGGAGCAACGTACATGATGCTGCTTGACTTTGGGGTTAGATGGTTCATTTTCCATATGTGGGGTCTACATGACACCACATGGACAATATCTCTAACGAGACCGTTGTTTTAGCTTAAATATGTTTCGTTATGGAAGAGAATTAACCTCATCCATTGCGAATATTATATTTTATGTAATATATTCACTAAGTTTTTGATACGTACGAGGGTGAGTAGTCTAGTGTTACTTATCTTGACACCTTAATTTACGTTAAATTCCTGACATAAATTGGCGTCTTCACATGTACTCGGGTTTATGATGTGTTGGGTGCTATTTATAGGTGTTCTTACATTGGATTGTAGATGGGGATGCCGTTCGGTGACTCTATGCCGTCACTCAGCTAATGATGGTTTGGTTCCCACCATCTCATCTCAGCCGTATTAATTCCCCTCATTAATTGCTTGCAAGGCTGGATCTCGGATGACAATTAACGTGACATACCTAGTCTGACTTTGCATTCAATGAGGCACTTTGCTTGGCCAAATTACGTCTAATTGCCTTTAATGTAGAGGCAGAAGCAGAGGGGTTTTGAACTGGATGCTCTAATGTTTTCTCGAACTTTGTGGATGCTCGGGATCGACTGGTCTCACCTTCCCAGTTCGAGGGATTGTTAGGATCACTTGGGCCTTTCCCCTTGGTTCGTACCTTTCGCATCCTTGGGCCTGGGTTCGAGTAGACAATAAGGACTTATGGACCTCATAATTTGAATGGGCCAAGTCATCCGAAGGGGCTTCCTCTCTCACAGGATGAGAGTAACCACCATATTAGTATTTCGAGAGTAGCTAATAATTTTGGAGGCCTATAACTTCCGCACAATAAGACAACAATCTAGTACAAAAACTTAATTTGCATGATGTGCCCTTTACGAATCTAATTTTTTTCATTCATCATGGCCCCATTAATCATTCATCTCAATTCATCGTAAAACTTAATCATTCTTCATGGCCCCATTAATTTATTATAATTTATTTAGATACCAACATACAGACAAAATAGCTGCCGACCCGTCATTATAAAAAAATTAGGTATATGTAGCCAACTATTCTCTGTTAATATGACTATTTGCTTTAAAAATTGGTAGGAAATAACTATTTTGATAGAAAATAATTAATCACAAATATTCAATTTTCTTGAAGTGCGTGATATGGTGAAAACATTAATGCATATATGCTCGGAGAAAAGATGACAATAATGCTTTGCATTCTCAGGTACTGAAGAACTTTTTTACGCTCTTTTGAAAGCTATATTGGTTGTGCTATAACCCCCATCCACGACTAGGTTGAGGCCACTAACATACTTGGACTCCTCGCTCGCTAAGTACAACGCTGCCTCTGCCGCATCTCCTACGTCCAAAACTGGTCCTTTCAAATTTGCCGCTGAGGATATAATCTCTTCCACATTTTTCTTGTCTATTCCCATCGATTTTAGGAGCAGAGGGGTGGCCAAAGCATGCGGTGATATGCAGTTCACTCTAATTCCGTACTGACCCAACTCAACACATAAATTCTTTGTTAGTCCCACAACGGCATGCTTGGACGACGTGTAGGTGTGAGAGGCCATTCCATGTGACTGTGTTACAGAGCTTGCGGTGAATAGAATGGTGCCCCTTTTCGCTGGAATCATTACTTTGGCAGCGTGCTTTGCTCCCAGAAATGACCCCAACACATTCACATCAAAAATTCTCTTGTACTCCTTCTGCTCGACGCCTAAGATGTTTTCATCTATTTGGCCAGTAAGGCCTGCGTTGTTGAACATTATGTCGAGTTTTCCATGCTTCGACACCGCAGTATTAACAGCCTTCTCGACATCGGACTCGCTTGTGACATCGCAGTGGACGTAGGAAATGGCACCGTTGATGCTGTTGTCTTGGCAAACTGAGAAGCCAAGCTCGTCTTGGATGTCGGCAATGATGACCTTAGCACCATGTTCAGCGAATAGTCTTGCCGTACTCTCGCCAATTCCGCTTGCACCTCCGGTTATCACAGCAACCTTGCCTGCTAATCTGCATATTCCAAGTTTTATTTCAGGAAATCTCGGAATATCACAAGGATTGATGTAAACGATGGTGAGAATTAAGAGAAGAAGATTTGCTTTCTATTAATTATTACCTCTTAGTAATGGGAGCTAGGAAGGACGATGCGCCGTTCATGATATTTGTTATTGGTTGCGATGTCGTTGAAGGGTGTTTTGATATCAATATATGATCTTGTCTAGTGGTGATGTTTTATAAGGAGAGAACTCAATTATAGAAGGATTACAATTGAGAACCCAATTGTTGAACGCAATTGAAATTTCAAATTTTCAACACCCAAGGCATGTGATGTGATGTTTTATGAGGTGGTCCTCGCCGCCTCTAATATAAAAAACAAACTAATCTAAAAATGGTTTGGTGGTGGCTGGCCGTGACCTTGGGCCTTTGTTTGCTCAAATTTTGTATTAAAACACATATATATTTTATATATTTAAAATTATATTATTTCCATTTTCTATTCTAGATTATTTTTTCATTTTATTTTAGTTTTTTCTATTTTCTATTTCTCTTAATTACTCTTATATTTAAGTTTTTATTCTTTCATTTTTTTAAATTTTTCTAAAACTTTTCTATTTATTTTTAATAGAAGCAGCTAGTGTAAAAATAATTTGTCACGAGTAAATTTTGATGTTGACTCGTGGACTTTGAATCACGTGGCAACTGGATCGTGGTTCTGCAAGAACGAGAAATGCGTGGTAAGACCTAATTTAATTTTTCCAAACAGAAATGATAAATACACAATATATTTCTTAATATATATTATAAAATAAGAATATATTTAAAAAGTGATATTAATTTTATAAAATAATTACAAAAATATTATTTTTTTAAAATATTATTATGTAAAATATTATAAAATGTGATGTAATATATTTATATTTTTCTTTTGCCAGAAGTTGTGAAAATTTGAATCCCTATTGAGTGTTTTTTCTTCTTAACAAATAACTAAAAATCAAAGGTTTGGTTTTGCAATAATGTCAATTCAGTATAAAAACCTATATGCACACAACTCAAAAACGCCTTAACAAAGGACACCTATTAATAGATAACGCCTTAACAAAGGACACCTATTAATAGATAAGCTGGTATCACCATACCAGTATAATAAGCACGATAAACAGGGATAGCTAGTTTAGTTGCCCCTCTCTTCTTCTCTATTTTTTGCCGCCGGTTTCCAGCCATAAAATGTTGTTTTCAAGGGAGGGTGGAGCTCTTTCTCCTCCCTCCCTCCCGCCCAGCCCTATTGGCTATTTTAGCTTATTTCTTATTTTTTTTTAAAGTTATTTTTCATATTTTTATAGTGTTTTGTTCACATCCCATAAATTTTTCGATCTACTGCTTGCCAGGACTTTACGACCACCATGTGCCGGACAGATGAAGCCTACAACCGCCGATCTATGGGCGGGAGGAGAAAAGCATCCAGATGTGCGGCGCGTCACTCTTACACGCCTGAAGAGGTGTGTGTAACACCCACGCACCATCGTACCTAGAGAGCTCATTTGTCGTCATGCGCAACCCTTTTGGAATCAGTGACTTCCGATCTTTCGCTTTGTCCTTTCAGTTTTCATTCCAGTGTGGCGGGTGCTCCTCACGCGCTACCACAGTCGGCGGTTATCCTTTTTCAATGTATCTATTCTCCTTCGGATTACTATTTTTAGGCGAAGTAGACGTAGGTATCTCCTTCAGACAGACCGATTCAAAAGAATGCAGTGCACTTCTTCTCGCTGCAACTTTTTGTCGTAATTCAATAGTATGTTTTTCAGGCTATTTTCAAAACTGCTATAGACAATATCACTTCATTGAGATTGGTGAGAGCTGCACTTGCGACTCTAAATATATATATTTTTTGTCTACTGTGTCTTTGTTGGAATGAGATGATTGTTGGAGACTCCCATCTCACTGAACTTTGTATCCTTGTAATAGTTTTATTTATCTATATAATGCTTGCCTTTAGAGAAGAAGAAGAAAAGCATGATAAACAGGGGTGTAGTAGTCAACAAAATTATAAAGTCAAAACACTGTAAGGAAACTTGGCAATTTTTTTTTTCATAAAAGAGAACAAAAATTTGTCCCTATTGTAATCCAAGGTGCCATTTAGACTATGAATTGAGATGTTATAAGTTGAGATAAAAATTGAAAATTAACTAAAAAATTATCAGTACGAGCCTATAATTCACGTAGTGCACGGATAATTATTTATGCTGAATTTTATAGATCAATATTTAGACATACATAACAATAATCACTGTATAACTATTCAAAATTAAAAATTAATAATAATTTATCAAAATTAAAATATCTTAAAAATAAATTAAAAATAATATCTATATAAAATGAAGCATGTACATAAAAAAAGGTTTACTTTATTAATAAAATATTTCATGATCAATTTATAATTTAAAAATATATTATACATATAATTTTTTTAATTTTAACTAAGCTAAAATTGAGACAACTAGTATGTTATTAAAACAATATTCTTTTTCCTTTACATTTTATTTTTTTGCCTCATTTCATTTTATTCTTTTTTAAATATTGTTACATTGTATTTGGATTCGAAGATGAGCTCAACTCATCTCAATATCATCATTACAATTTTTCTAAAATCTTCACTCAAAAATAATAAACAATTCAATTTTTTCCAATCTTAATTCAAAATTTTAAAATTTTAAAATAATAATAATATTAAAAAAATATTCCAATAATATTTTATTCAACAGTTACCACTCATTTCAACTTATCTTATCTCATATCTGAATCTAAATGGGATCTAAAAGAACCTGCCTCTCTATAGGCTTTTTACTTTTTAGCCTAAACTACCCCTCTCTCTCTCTCTTCAATAGTTGCTCAGTTTTTGTCGCTCTTCAGAGGTCTATACAAACAATCACATCTCTCTGGATGTGATCCTTCCACCTTCATCCTTCTCTTATTCATATGCCTGAAGCAACTGATTCTCTATCCTTTATCTATTTCAGGCTTAAAGTCTTGTACCTTGCTATCCAGACACTCGGGGAGTTTGGCCACGAACACGTTTACGATGCCATCCAACGCCCGCTTTAGCTCGCTTAAACCACCGCCCTCTAGGAGGTACAAATACCTCCATAACTTTTTTTCCCAGTCTTCTTAATTTGGATAAATGTTTCTTGGGAAATTATTTCTTAAATCCCTAAATCAGATCGAAGTCTCATATCTGCTCAGTTCTAATTTTTTTTTCCTATTTCTTTTGCTAATTTCTTTCACTACAAATTTGTTTGGTTATTTTTCTAAATTCTTTATCTAGTTGGTGGCAGGTATTGAAGAGAGAGGCTCGGTTGGTTGAGCCTTGACCCATTTTCGGAATAAAGTGAAGCATAAATAGAATGAAGCGTCTAAATAGAGTGAAGCATGTGTATTTCATGTAAACTGTAAAGCGACAACGTTTGGAGTGTGATTGGCTGTGATTAGCCTTTCCACCGTAAAATCTGGATAATACTCAACTATTATATATAATAATAGATAAGGAGATTTTACCCCATAAACCTGTATAATGAGCCCACGAGGGACCATTGGGGGTCAATGGGCTATTAAACTCCTTGGCTATGCCCAATTGAGCCCAGGAAGCCTCACACAGACAGGGTCGGTGGGGCTCTGTGAAGTACTCGGCCCAAGGATTAAATTCATCTGTGAAGTAATCCTTACAAAAGGTGAAAAGGCTGCAAGGATTGATGAGATTTGTGATGAAAGACAAGCAAAAATGTAAGGAATTATTTCTGATCACCTAACAACAGGCAAAAGAGGGGTTAACAATCAAAGTGAGCAGACTAAAGTAAGCTAGGGAGGCACACCACATTAATGACGTCGTCCCAAAGCACACACTGTATTAAAGAGCAATGACTAAAGTGAAAGGCTTAAAAGACATGGGCCCCACGAGAATAGACAAAGACTGACCCTCCCAGAGTTCTATTATAAAAGCCAAATCTGAGGTATGAGGAACTCTCTTTGAACTATCAAACCTCAAGAGCAAACACCTAAGACGATATTCTAACTTGGGCATCAGAGATCTCTACCTTATCAAGGTCCCCTACTGTCCCTACCTTCTTTTTGTGTATAAGACCAAGCCCAAGGACCAAGTTGCTAGAACCTGGCCCAAAGGTGTACAAAGTACAATGTTACTGGTGGCACCATTTGTGGGATCAATGTGGACTTCACATATACTTCATATGCCTACAACAGCCCATTCTTAAACAACTTAGGAACAAGAGGAAGTAGCGTCAGCGAACATGGGAACCCCCCTTCTCAAGAAGGTTAAACACCTAGGTTAAACGCCAACTGACCGGGAAATAAAGCAGGACCCACTAACCACGATTGTGTGGAGCCATGAAATAATGGACGGGTAGATGATGCAGGGGGAGATGAGAAAGCACACTAAAAGGGACGCTCAGCGGTGGCAAGGTGCATGTGGTTCACCCCTTGGCGGCTAAGCTTGTTCTCCCACCACTACCTGAGTGCGCCCCAATAGTTAGGGAATTTAAGGTTGAGCAGATGGTTGGGAAGATAGAGTCAAATGAGCCACTAGAATTGGTGCCTTTGAACCCAAGCTATCTAAAAGTCACTGCTAGGATTGGCAACCAAATGATGCTTGAAGTGCTGATTGGCAACCACTGCCAGGATTGCCATGAAGACATGACTGTAATAGACCCATAAATTATATGAAACTACCTTAGCGTGAATCCAAAGGCAAGGGAAGTTAGGCAGAAGGGCAAAAACTTAAGTGAGGAGAATAATGTTCACCGACTTTCTAGAAGAAGTTGAATATGCACCGCACCTCCCATGAAACCTTGCAAGTCTTTGCTAACTTCTCATCTTACTAAGCTAGAAGGATAGTGGGTGTGAAAATCATTATAGAAGAGGGAAACAAATGCAATTATGCCATTAATTTGGTATTCAAAACTATGAACAACAAGGCAATGTACGAAGCATTATTTTTTATCTTAGCTATAGCTAGGTCTTTAGGCACTAGAGAAGTTGAGGTGCAAGCCGACTCGAAGGTGGTGGTCAATCAAATAGGGGGTCTGCCACAAAGAGTGAGGAATTTAAGAAGTACCTAGCACTGGTAGAGGTCAAGCATTCTCACTTCAAGTACTTCAAATCCAGCAAGTGCAAAGGACTGAGAACCAACAAATAGACAAGTTGGCATATATGGCTTCTGGGCAAGAAGACCCCCTATCAGAATGAATGATGATCTCTTAGAGTTTCGGCCCTAGGGTTTTTAGAGTAAAGAAATGGTTTTCTAAATCACCAAGCACTTACCCTCACTAGAGATTTCAGATTTAGGATTTGCATGTTTGAATCTTGATATGTTTTGTTAATTATTTTCAGATTTCTCTTGCTTACTATTCTTGGATTTTTGTAAGTAAACTCTTAACTAATCTTGGATATTATTTGTATATGTTGTGTAAACTTTGTTTGTTTATTTGTTTGCTTGTTTACTCAAATATTGTCACAAGTTATATGTTTGTGTCTTGGCCTATGTACTTTGAGGAATGGTTGTTGATCATTTGATGGAAATAAGGAATTTATATGACCTCTATATTTTAGCCTATGTGATTGGAGATATGCTTCTTGATTATTTGATGAAACTATGATGTTTGAAGGCTTGTATGATTCAACCATGAGTAAATACTATGTTTTTAATAATGATTTCAATGCATAAATAGATGTATGCTTTGTCCTGCACTAGTTTTTACTTGTTAATAATGTAAGCTTATAAAGTCACATGACATATGTATTCAGCTTTGAGGAAGATTATACCTTGGAAGGTGACTTAGCATGTTTGTTTGGATAAATACTTAAGTGGATGCATGAGTTGATAAGATAGAATGGTGAAAATAATGTCTTGAATGGCCTAAACCATTCGGCCAAGACTATTTTAGGATTTTGTAGAATACGGTTTTATCCTTTTAAGCATGAAATGGTTAAGGTTGTATGAAGTAATGTGTGTGTGCTTGTTCTAATGTTTTCAAGCCATGTCTTGAGATGTATGCTATGAATGGGAGTATGTGATTCGGCTTTCATACCTTGCATGGATGAGTCAATGGTTGCACATAAGTCCATGTCACACGTCACATGCATTTAGGTCCTAAGTTTTGAGAAAAAATAAATGTCGAAAAGTTTTATAACAACCTCAAATGCTAGGATGGAAAAATGTCTTAGTAGAACTCTTTGTCTACTCAAAAGTGTTTAAAGTCAAGTGGAACTCCTGAATCAAAGAAATATAACCGACGGACCTTGAATGATTCCTATGGAAGGATACCAGAGCAGGGTTTGCGCCTAAAGCTAGTGGGTGCGTCTCATTAGGGGTGACAAATTGTGTCAACGGTTCGTGTCTAGATATGTATATTATACTGTATAAGTCAACCTTAACCCGACTCGTTAACCTTATCATATCAAGATCTCAAATTTTAACACAACCCGTTAACATAACAAGTCATGTCGTGTCAACTTATTATGACCCATTAATGAATATTACTAAATAGATTAATATAACACAATATGATCCGTTTTAATCTGTTTATATAAATGGGTTGAATATACCCGAAATTAACCCGTTTGACTTGATTAAATCTAGCATAATTTTATATAAATGTTAAAATCACAATATCTATAAAAATCATAACACTAACTAAAAGTTTAAATTATAATCTAAAAAATAAAAATATCAAAATTTAAATTTTAACAATTTTATTTTTAAGTATAAGGATATAATTTTAATCTTAACTTTCTTAACATATCATAACATGTCATAACGGATTACAATAGGTTGATCTGCTATCAACGTTAAGCAATCATGTCATAACGGGTCAACCCGTTTTGATCAGAAACCTGTTAAGACTAAACTCTAATCCGTTATTACCGTATTGTATTCGAACTACCATGTAAGGATTTATAAGATGTAAAACGTAGTCATCTCAACTATGTGGGTCATAGGTTGATACGGTAACTAGCGGAAAACACATTGTGCTTAGAGGAGCCGTGAGGTATCTATACATGTTAATAGTATGACATGATAAAAATAAGGCATTTGAGCTCCATGACATGATAGGAATGATATACCATGATATGATATAACATGCCATGAGGCAAATGTGTTTTAATATGAATTTTGACATTAAATGATGAATCTCTATGTGATATGCTATGACATGACATAATTGGCATGGTATGTGATAATATGAATAAGAACCCGAGCTCAAATGATATGAACACGTATTAAGATTTAAAAGTAGAAAGAATATCTTTTCACAAGAAAGTCCATGATGTATAAGTTAGAGTTTCAAGTCTTATGTACATGTCTATACATTTATTTGTGTTTACCTTTATATGCTTATAATATATGTTGTATGTTGCCTGTTTACTTGTTGAGATTTCTTGAAATCTCATTGTAGTAGTTTCCATTACCACACTCCCTTTCCGGAATGGTAGAAGTTGCTACAGGTATAGATGGGAAAGTGCAAGAAATCAATTCTCAAGAAAGTTTAAGAGGCCTTGAAGAGCCTTGAGGGTCTCTTAGAGTCATCCGCTTTGATTAAGCTACAGGCAGCCAATCAGTTCCAAGTTGAGATTATGAGGCTTTTTACTAAGGAAGATTTTGAGCCAATGAATGGCCAAGTAGGACCAGCCGAGTAGGACCATTAGTACTATTCTTGGAGAATTATGACTTATTCTATTTTGATGGTTGTTGTTTTGGAAATGCTCCTGCTTATTTTAAAGTTCTAGACACTTCAATTTTGCGATGCATTTGCTATTTTATGCTTTTTGGGATATTTGTACTATTATGATACCATGTGATATTATATTATATCATCATTGCCTTAGAATGACAGAAAAAATATTTTGCTATGATTTTTATTGCATACTACTAGTAAGTTAGGTTCGTTGCATCTTAGTTGTCATGTACAAAGGGTGGGTAGCTTTGTGTTACGAGTTTCCGATGTGCTCAGTATCCGTCAAATCCCAAGCAGTAATTAGGGTGCTGACAGGCAGTGGTATCAGAGCATTACATCTCTAGTAACAAGTTAGGTTTTGATCTTATAAGATATCAGCTTTGATTTGATAGCTATAGGCTTGAATCTTAGGACATATCAGATCAAGTTGGATTATACGTGGAACTCATGGATGCCTTAGAGTGGAAATTGTAGTTGTTTGTTAAGGAAGCTTGACTCACGACTAGCTTTGTACATTTCAGGAGATAAGAGGAAGTGATCGTGTGAAATCAACGGGAAGACACTTCTTCGAGATGCAAAGAGTAGGAAGTTGGGATCCACCCTTTGGAAGGCAGACAAGCAGTAGTGGAGGCAATTCGCTAGATGACGAAATTAGTAAGGAGTCAAATAGAGCAAGGTTAGACTCATCGACAAGAAGCCCCTAGAGGAAAGACTCGAGGATGTCCATTTAAGAGATTATTTGTCTATCATTACTCGAGCTTTGTGGGATAAAAGGATCCTTGAGGGCTAATAAGTGGATTTTGGATTTGGAGTGTACCTTCAATGTAAGTGGATGTACGGAAGAGTAGTAGGTTTAGTCTGTCGGACATTTGCTACAAGGAGAAGCCGGTTTGTGGTGGGACACCAAGCGGAAACTGTTGAATTGAGAATTGGGAAATAATGCTACTCGCACATAGGAACGGTTTAAGAAGAAATTTGACCGCTTCTTTACGTAGACGGCTAAGTAGCATAAGACTTTGGAGTTTACAAACTTAATGCATGTAACGCCCCGATTTTTTTTTCTAAGAGTATGCACCTAAACTTATTAAGTATACTATTTTGAAAAAGAAAAATTCTTCTTTAACAAATGAAATTGATGTTTTAAGAAAAGATAATATAGTTTCAAAAGATGAAAATGATGAGCTGAAAAAGAAAATATCTGATTTAGAAAAGATTGTTGAAAAATTTACAAATGGAAAAAGAAACTTCGAAAAACTTCTTGGTAGTCAAAAATGTGTTTTTGATAAGGTAGGTTTGGGATACATGCCAAAAGAAAAACTCAAACACTATAAAAATTTCTTTGATAAACCGACTAAATCAAAATCAGATTTTCAAAATTTTTTTCATAAAAATAGATTTTTCAAAGAAAAATATTATTATATTCACTCAAAGTTTTCAAATATGTCATATGTTATTTGTAATTTTTGCAATAGAAATGGTCATAATTATCATGCTTGTCCTATTAGAAGAAAACATACAATGACTATTAGGGCCATATGGGTATCAAAGAATCTTGTTTTTTCTAACACTAATAAATAAAGGACCTAAAGAACTTGGGTACCAATAATTTTTTTAATTGCTTTTGTAGGTATGCATGAAGTCTTCTACAGGTAAAAGTAAATGGTTTTTAGACAACGGATGCTTAAGACACATGACAGGAGACAAAACTAAATTCATTGACCTCACTTTTAAAGAAGAAGGACGCGTGACATTTGGAGATAATTCAAAAGGGAAGATCATGGGAGAATACAAATAGAAGATACAAATAATATAAATAGTCTCAATCTCAACAAAAAAAATACAATGGAAGAAGTCCAACATGAAGACATCAGGAAGGATCATCAAAACTTAGTACAAGATGCAACCAAATAATGGAAACATATGAAAGATCATTTAGTGGAACAAATTCTAGAAGAACCTTCATGAAGTGTAAGTATTCGATCATTTCTTAGAAATATTTGCAATTATACTGCTTTTCTATCTTAAATTGAACCCAAAAATATTGATGAAGCACTGCTTGATGAGTCATGGATCTTAGCTATGCAAGAAGAGTTAAATAAGTTTGAAAGAAATGATGTTTGAACATTTGTTTTTAGACTCGAAAATCATATTTCTCCTAATCATATTTTTAAGCTCACAAAAGTATTATATAGATTCAAACAAGCTCCTAGAACTTGGTATGAGAGGCTTAATAGTTTTTTTTTTTTTAATTTTTCAAGAGGAAATATCGATACAACTTTTTTCATCAAATATGATTAAGATGATATTATTCTAATTCAAATTTATATAGATGATATAATATTTGGTACTATTAATGAGAATATGTGCCAAGATTTTGCTAAAAGTATGCAGGAAGAATTTAAAATGAGCATGATGAAAGAACTTAATTTCTTTCTTGGATTACAAATCAAGCAAGTAAAAAGTGGAACATTAATTAATCAGTCAAAATATATCAAAGAGTTACTCAAAAAATTTGAGATGGAATTTGCGAAGGTAATTGGAACACCAATGAGTCCAACCACCAAATTTGATAAAGATGAAAGTGGTAAGGCAGTTGACTCAAAGGTATATCGATGTATGATTGGTAGTTTATTATATTTGACAGCTAGTAGACCTGATATTATGTTCAGTGTATGTTTATGTGCACGTTTTCAATCATCTCCAAAACAATCTCATTTGATTGCTGTTAAGCGCATTCTTAGATATCTTGCCGGTACAATTGACCTAGGGTTATGATATCTTAAGCATACTTCTTTCGATCTTATCAGTTATTCAGATGCAGATTATACTGGTTGCAAAGTTGATCGAAAAAGTACTAGTGGAGCATGCCATTTTTTAGGTCATACACTTGTTTTATGGTTTAGTAAAAAGCAAAATTCTGTTGCATTATCTACTGTTGAGGCAGAGTATGTTGCTGCAGGTAGTTGTTGTGCTCAAGTTCTCTATATGAAGCAACAATTTGAGGATTTTAAACTTATGTACAATCACATTCCAATCAAATATGATAATACAAGTGCTATACATCTTTCAAGGAACCCAATACAACATTCTAGGACTAAGCATATTGAAATTAGATATCATTTTCTTAGAGATCATGTGCAGAAGGAGGATATTGTATTAGAATTCACAAGCACACACGAACAATTGACAGATATTTTCACAAAATCCCTACTAGAAGATAGACTATGTATGATTATAAGAGAAATATGAATGATGAATGCTATGAATATCTGTTAAATATTTTTATTCCATTATCTCAAATGACCTACAAAAACTTGAGACGTTTTAGCCTCATCATTCAAATGCATTTGCTCCTCATAGATCATCATGCCATCATTATTTAAAGGATTAGACAATCGAAATGAAGAGGCAAACAATGATTTTAAATCCTTATTCTGTTGTTTTAACTCTACTATTTTTTTGTTTGACTCATAAACAAGTCGTTGAAGTACAGATACCGTTTTGCTAAGCTTCTTAATTTCGCGAGTTTTGGACTGCAATCGAGCGGAAAAAACAACAATGAAAAATGAGTATTGAGTCCCGAGACCCACAAGTTCATAAATGGCGTCATGATCTGATTTATTAGGCAAATCAGTCTCTTGTTGATTCATGGCACCTACGACAGATGCATAAATAGATTGATCACGAGAAGTACTAAAGGAAAATTGATGAGCCATTACAAAATTATAGAATAAAAATACAGACGAATTGCAAAGATGAGAAAAAAATTTGATGCGAAATAGATAAAATTAAGGATTGCTCTTATAGAGACGGGAATAAGAATAAAACAAACTATCATAATTTCAAATCTTTGCAATATCTTGTTTGTCAATAACGTCAAGCGGATTTGAATCTTCTTCCGCACCAAATTGCAAGAGCTAGGCCTCCAGCCTTTGCAGGTTTTGTCGGCCATAGGTGACTCCAATTAATCAACTCTCTACAAAATCTCTTTCCTCACTAAATTGCCAGAGTTAGGCCTCCAGCTTTTGCAGGTTTTGTTGGATACGGGTGGTTCTAATTATTCAATTCTCTATGATTATTGGTTATTGCAAGAAGAAATCTTATTGAAGCCATTTGCGGTTCTTTTTTAATGATGTCAAAAGGGGGAGAAGTCTTATACTAGTATTATACTACCATATTATATATACTAGAATCATGTTTATACTTTATTTGAAAAACTAACCCATATTTTCAGGGGGAGCTTAAGTATTACTACAGGTCGTAGATTTCTACTAAGTATTTGTCATCATAAAAAAGAAGGAGATTATAGAACCCAGGGTTTCAAGTCTCGTATCTACGTATAGATTTTGATGATAACAAATAAATTCAAAACTCAAACTTAAGTTATCTACGCATGAAGAGAGTTAAGCACATCAAGAAATCAAGTATGAGTAAAAAGAAGAACAAGTCTAAAAATGAAACTCATAGAGTAATTTTATACATCTTTTAAAATTTGAGATTGGATTAAGGTTCAAAATTAATATTTTATCATAAAGCATCAAATTGCATTTTTTACATTTGCATAACTTTATTAAAATATTTAATTTCAAAAATTATTATTATTTTTTCACATATGCATAAAGATTTAAATTTGTAAGATGATTGATTGTCATTTTTAACATGTGCATGTGTTATTTGAAAATTTTGAAGGGTGGTTATGTATTTTTTTGACAAATACAAAAGATAGATGATTTTGTTTGAAAATCTTGAGAGGTAATTGTATATTTTTTTAACAATGAAAAAGATAGATGATTTGTTTGAAAATCTTGAAGGGTGGTTGTGTATTTTTTTGACAAATGTAAAAGATAGATGATTTGTTTGAAATTTTTGAAAGGTGATTGTGTGTTTTTTTGACATATGCAAAAAGAAGGTGATTTGGTTTGAAAAATAAATCATGCTCATTTTGTCATGTATGAAAAGTAAAATATTAGATTTTATTTCTTTGAAAAATGAATGGAGTTGTCTTTGAAAAATATAAAAATGAGATTTTTTTTATTTGAATCTTTTGAAAAGTGAATAGTGCTCTTATTTGACATGTGAACATTTTCAAATTTGAAATGAAGACTCATTTGCCTATAAATAGCTCCCTTGAGTTTTGCAAAAAGAACAATAAGAGCTTACACATCAATTGTTAAGTTTTGCATCATTCTTTCAAAACCCTTATTCTATCTTCTCTAAGTTTTGTACCTTAATCCTTGTTCATTTTGAGAAAGATATAGTTTGCGCTATATTGTTCTTATTTCACTTATTGAGGAGTGTACTATGATAATCTACCCACTATCAGCTCTTGTATTTGTAAGAGGGTGCGTATAACCCTTATGTGTGTAGAAGGTGTTCTACACAGGGAATAGTTGAATCGCTAAGTGTGAGGTGATTGCAAGTGTAGAGGATGTTATACACGGATTCTTTGTAGCAGTGTTGCTTAAAGGTGTAATAGGTTTTTATCTCCATCTGAAGGAGATTGAATAGTGAATTTGGGATTCTCAAGGGGTAGCTTGAGGCGAGGACGCAGGCAGTGGAGCTGAACCTCGTTAAAATACTGAGTTTGCTTCTTCTTGCCCTTACTCTTTATATTTCCTACTACTTCGTATTTTGTTTATACTTTATATTGTGTATTTGATTTATAATTGTTAATTTTTTAATATAACTCAATTCACTCCCCTCTTATGTTAGTAAACTCGACAACAAAAATTATCAGTAAGATAAATGCACTAGATCATATAATAAGACTTCAAAATATCAAATTGTACAAGAATACAAGGCAGTGTGGCCTAGGCCCTAGTTGTTACATTTCTGATTGTCAAAAACGATATCTAAATGCTAGATTATGGTAAGATTAACTTTTAAGTCTGGAGCAACAAAATCAAGCAGCCTAAAATATAGGGTATATGATATATCATTATTGAAAATCTCATGCATTAAAAGTATAGAATAAAAACAGATGTTGAGAAAAAAAATCTTTAACAAGATATCCCATCATGATAATAAAATTCATTTAGGAGACTTTACTTTGTATAGGTTGTAAAGGAACTGCTTGGCATGCTCTTCAACTTCCCTAAGCCAAGTTGCACTGTATAGTTTGACGATCTGCATGAATCTACATACAAAAATTAGATATGAAGTAAAGGGCTGTAGCATTATCATTGATACATTCCAGTTCAGATATTTGAAATCTCTAATAGCCATATCATCATCAACCAAAATTGAGATCTTTGAAAGTAACAGTATCATATTCAAGAACACCTATTCCATTCTTGATATGCATGGCCACCAATCCCACAGACGAAAACGAACTCCATTCTTGCCTTTTAGATTTAATTTATGAATTAACTTTGTTATGTTGAAACAAATAGTTAGATATTAAGTTTTATCCACAGTAACAAGTTGGATACATATATGTAAGTAAAAGTATACATATTGTTTGTAGATATAGTTTTATGTTGTTTAAAGGATGTCAATTGCATATCATGAGCCTATACTAATTCAATAGATTGTTGAACTGTATATTTCTTAAGCAAGCACTATTTTAAATTGGATAAAAAATGTACTTTGGTGCTGGCTTATTGATTATTTCATGATTTTTTCTTGAGAAGAAGAATAAAATTGAAAAATGTGCATGCCTACGTCTTGGGGCATTGTATTCAGATTTTTTTATAGAATCCATTTAGAGGGTGGGAGGTGATATATATTGGTGAAAAGATGCATGTTCAAGATTTTGTATGTGAACTAGGCCAACAAGTTCAAGCAGATTTTCTGATAGAAATGTGTTTTCTTATCAATACAAGGGATTTATTAAGCTCTAATTATGTACTAACAGCACATTTAGGATCAAACCATCCCCGCCTAAACCCCTGGCCCCTGGCAAATGAAAACAAAATGTGCTTATAAAGCCATAACATGTAAAGCATGAAAAAAAAAATGCTGTTGGCCAACGTTAAAACCATATTCTCCTTTTCAATACAAGTAAAAAAAAAAATGTATGCATAAAAAAAATTAAAACCATATTCTCCTTTTCAATACAAGTAACAAAATGTGCTTAAGATGTTAAAAAAATTATATAAAAAAATATTTTTTTTACATGATTTTTTTACTATCTTAAATTATTTTTTAAAAATATAAAAAAATTATAATATTATTTAAAAATACTTATTTAAAAATTATGGAAAAAAAACTGAAAAAAATAAAAAAAATAAATAAAACGGGAAGGGATGGGGATGGATGGAAACGGGAGAGATAGCAATTTCCTTATTATATATAATGTCGAAAAATAAATCAACAATAAAGATAAAATATTACATCCAAAAACAACAAACAAAAATGCTAAATGTGGAATACATTCATGATTTTTGCTCTCAGATACAACAAACATGGAGGAACAAAAATAAGAGATAAATGGAGACAAGCAGTGAGAGAGAAAGCAAAAAAAGAACAAAAATAGAACAAACAATAAAAGGGAAAGAACCAAAAAAACAACAAACAATAAAAGGGAAAGAACCAAAAAAACATGCTTTCAAATCAAGAAAAAACAAAACGGCAAGAGAAATTCAAAATGCCTTTCAGACAGGTTCATAATCAAGATAAAACATAATATCAAGAAGCAAGAAATAAAAATGCAAAGAATCTACTGAACCCAAGGAACTCTATTAGATAATATCTTCAGATTAGACTTGCTAGACGTATCCACCTCCACAAAAGGAAGCCAAGATTTAAAATAAAAAAAAAAAAAGAATGCAGGAACACAATTCAACAAAACAGGAGATATTTTACAACAACAACAACAAAAAAAAAAAAAACTGAACATCCCCATGTGAGAATCTAGCACTCTGTACTGCCCCAAAAAGAAAGAAAAAGAAGTGGAACAATCCTGGTATGAAGGAAGCATCTGGCCAACTCTCAATAGTAGTTTGCTCATCCAAGCAAGGCATGAGAGTGGACTTGTAAATGGGAACAACAATCTAAACTTTGAAATATTGAGTCATATATATGCTAACAATTGAAACGCCAAGTATAACATGCTAACAATACTAATTCCTAGGGTAAAATATGCAATGTTAGCTATGTTGCAAATCTGTCCAATAAAATATAACAAATGTAAAACATACAAGATTAACAAGAAAAAAAGATAAATATAAAAAAAACAAATGTAAAAGTCTCATGACTCCCTATACGTAAAAAAAAATAAACATGATCCACTCCCTCAAATTAACTGTATCAAGAACTTCGACCATAATGCCAACGGATAATTAAAAATTAAAAATCTATCTTCACAAAAATATTTGCTTAATGAAACATCTATATCCTTATATTCTTGAATATACCATGACTTTTATTCAGAGTTTCTAACCAATGTTTCAATATTAGAAATGCTTTCAACTCTGGGAAATAATTTTCAATGCTACTAGATATGTTATCAATAATTTGCATACAAAGAGATATAGTAGTGATTGGTAAAACAATTGTTGACTGATTTTAAGCATAAAAGCAACAAAACAATGAATGGGTTGCTGTATTATGAAACAAAACATAAGGACAGCACCTAGATACATCTCTACGCACTTGCTACAAATAACTTAACAGTATATCTGAACTGAGAATTGAAAGTATATTAATTAAGAGTGATACCCACCCAGGCGGGGGTGGGGCACCCCCACCAAGCGGGGGGAGGGAATTCAATCCCGCACCCCGCCCCTGCCTACACGGGGGCGGGATACCCCGTCCATAGCAGGATAGTGGGGTGGGGGCCCATCCGCCCGCCCCTATAGGGCCTTGACCCATTTCGCAATTTTGGGTATTTTCAACCCAAATGAAGTTTTCAAGTCATTTTTAACCTAAAACACCATCAAACTTGATTTAAACACACAATTATATATTAAAAAATATTTGGTATTTCATTACTAAAATCTAAAGTCACTTAAAAAAATCACTAAAATAATAAAACTTAAAATAAATACTAAATTATTACAAATTTACAATAATACAAATTAATCCTACAAAATTATAAATTGTGCTGTTAACTATTAATATTACAATTTACAAATACTACTTCTAATTTTTTAAGAATCTAAATTCTAAACTAACAAAATCATTTTATATAACATTGGTGATTTATTAATATATATAATTATATATATGTATGTATATAATAAGGAAAGGCGGGGGCAGGGGCGGGGTAAAAGTGGGGCGGAGGGACCTCTATATCTCCCCCGCCCCTCCTTAAGTGTAGAAAGCGGGCGGGGGGACCCGCCCCCTGCCTACCGGGCGGGTGACTCCGTTCCCGCACGGCATTGCGGGGCGGAATGCTGGCGGGGCAATGGGTACCACTCCTAATATTAATCTCCCAATCAAGTTTTCAACAAACTTACCTCAAGAAAGCAAATCATTCAAAGTGTGACTCTTGATCTAACATATAAAATCAATCAAATCAACTAGTGCAATACACTCAATACGCAACCAACAACCAACACAAATATAGGGCAGACGAAAAACATACCCGGTATAGTAGTTCTTTGGTAGATAAACATCCTTTAGGAGAACCAGGTTGTTGCATGCAAAACCATAAAATAGAGAAATCAAAAGGTTAAAGAAATTACAAATAAATAAAAAACCAAAAGAAAAAAAATGGGGAAAGTATGAGATCATAGAATCAGTTAAAACCTGTTTCCTACAACTCCATGAAGGCTGATGATTAACTTCTCCTCCTCAAGAGTAAACCTCCCTCTTTGGATAGAGGATGATGAAGATGACCAATTTTTCGAGAACTTCACTCCAGCAGCCATAACCATGGGTGGTGACATATCTGATGAGCTTTTCGTCTTCCTTTGGAGACCAAAGACCTCTCTTAACCTTCTGTGGGTTACAACAAAAATCGTGACCCATTATTATAGCTAGCTAGAGGAAGAAGAAGAGAAAGAAGAAATAAAGAAAAAAGCTTTAGGGTTTTAACAAATGGGAAGACAATAACAAAGAAATGAAAGGGAAATAACAACACTGAAAATATAACCTAAACAGAAAAATGGGAAGTAGGGCTCCTATTGACTAAAGGTTGGTTCTTCGGACGAAAGAAAGAAAAAACTCAAATGCTAAGATTAAAAAGAACACTGAAAATGCAAAGAAAATGTAAAAAACGAACCATCTTCGGCTACCTGTTGTGCCGCTTACCACCACACCACCTTCCCCCGACGACAATCAACCCCAGCCTCCTTTGGCAGCCTCTCCTTCAGCCACATGTGGGCAACCCGAAATGGCTATCCCTTGTCTCAACACGAATTCAGCCCACCGATGACCACCACCTCATGCCGGCCACTTCCTAGCACCACCTCCCTTCACCAGTGATCCCCAGCTAACGTCAAGCCCCCACACAGCCCCCATGTCATAAATCCAAAAATAGGTTTCTAGTACACGATTTTCACCACCTAGCTCGTCGTACGTCGCCACCTACAGCCTCCATTCACTATCATCGTGTCCCTGACCCACCAGCGACTTACTCCTGCTCAGCCATAGCCCAGCTGAGAGCTGAAGTCCTTCCTCTCCCACACTCTCGCTCTCTCTTGAACAGTCCACGAAAGTCTTTCAATAAAAATTAAAAAAAGGGAACCAAAAGTTAAACAAAAGCTACGCAACCAGAGGAGCAAATAGTTGATGGTAGATATTTTGAATTTTTTAGTCGCAAATAACTAAATTTCACTTAATAATACTAGCAGCAACCAAATGTTATCGTAAAATAATTGAGAAAGTTTTGAAATTGTCTTTTTATGTCAAGAGTATTTGCAAGAACATGTTTTGGTGGAAAAAATGGACTTTTAGTGATGCTTTCCCCAATTTTTTTTAACCCATTAAGTTTGTAGATAAAAGTAAGTATTTGTGGCAGGTTTTGATCCGCTAGAAAAAATTTGGTAGCAAAAAGTCAAATATGCTGTAGTGATGAAAGAAATTAATTTTTTAATAGTGGGCTCCAATTCTTTTAAAGCGATTGAGCAGTGTTAAGTATTTTACAATTGTATGTAGTATTATATTATAAATCTACCAAACCCTATCACGGCCCGAATCCCACCCGAATTGACATGATATATATATATATATGTATATATATTCTTTTTTCATCAACATGCATTTCCATGGTATGGTTCTTGCTAAAAAAAAGGTTTCTCCAATTCTTCAACATTGTATTCGGAGACAAAAATAATTGTCATATTCATGAATATTGGTTCGTGCAATCATCACAAGTATTTTTTTTTCTTTTTTCTTTTTTAATTCTAGGCCGTATATCATGTTGTGTGCACCGACACAAGATTAGCACTTAGCTAGATCAATCATTCTTCACCGAAAAACCCACGCATAGGCCTGTTTATTCAGTCGAATTAGACCCAGTCTGGTTCTAAAATTTTATTTATTTTTTAATAATTTTGACATTTTCACTTAAAAAATTCAAAAAAATTTCAGATTTGAAATCCAGGTTTTCAGTTTCGAAACCTGGATGAACAAACCTACCCACACACATGCTACAAGAAAAAGGGTTATTGTGGCGCCTTTGAGAGTGTCACAACTAAATTTGCCGCTTTTTGTGGCTTAAATTTTCTTTACAAAAATTAGATAAATATTTCTTCTTTTTAATCTTTGTTTCTTTCAACTTTGGTTATTTTATATTAGATCATTTAAGGAAAACCTTTTGTGTGCACCGACAGGCGACAAAGAGATTAATGAGAACATATATTGTTGTATCTTGAGAGTAGACTGCATGTCAATAAGCTTAATGTATGTTTAAATTGGGAGATAGAATTTATTAATCTTAAGAAAAGCGTCCATCACAACTTGTCTCAACATGATTGAGTTCTCTTTTTCTAATTTGTTTTTGTTGTTTTACATATTTTTCTAGTCTACAAATCGTTTGCACATGCATAATTTATTATTCCAAATATTTACAACAGAATCAACTGCATTACAAGACCAAGAAGTATAGAAGCAAATTGCTTTTACCGGCCGCAAAAATAAAAGCATGCGGTTGTAAGTTTGTCAAAAGTAAACTTTTTTCCTTTTTCTTTTTAACCAAACAGGCCCTATATATGGTAGAAAAGTTAAAGTGGGTATAATTGTCGAACGCATGCTGGGGGCCTCGTGCTCCGATAAGAAAATATTAAAGGAGGTGTCTAAATCATTCCCTACGAGGGAAGATCTAGGAAGGTGCATGCTCTTTAATTTGCTCTTGATTAAAAAAAAAATATACAACATATGTATGAGCGTTGACCAGTCAAAGTAAATTAAATGCTTTATTAACTAAATACGTAAAGAAGATAATTAGTTTGAATGGGACATGCATTGACTAATAAATGTGTTCTCAAGACTTTGACTAAAGATATATATATTACGTACTGAGCATGACGAGAAAAGAAAAGCTCTAAAAATAAACAGATAGAGAGAAATGAAACAGCTTTTTTTCATTTTCTTTTCAGAAAATGAATATGGTGAACCGTGACCAACAGATAACTAGAAGAAAGATCAAGAAGATCATTAACTAAGAAGATGAGGAATTTGATTAACTAGGTACTAAGAACATTAACTAGGGACCTAGCTACAAATGTATGACGAAGATCATTAACTAGGTACTAAGAACATTAACTAAGAAGAAGATCGATCGAACGAAGAAGGTCAAGAGGATGATGATCATGATCAGGAATTTGATTCGAATTTGTAGTATTTATCCACTGCTACACAGATCTCCCAAGTGCAACTAAGTCCTTTAGGAATGGTAACAAGATCTCCAGCGCCAAACTCCACAACATCAGATGATGATGAGCCTTTTGGGTATGCTTTTACCTTCCCTTTCAACAAATAGCAAATTTCTTCTGAATCAAACTTGAGTTGGTACTTTCCTGGCGAGCAACCCCATCTATTTTTACAAACACCCAGATCAGATACCCGGCCAATAAGAAATAAACGAAGTTCATAATATGAGAGAGAGAGAGAGAGAGAGAGAGCGGCTTACTTGGGCCAGCACTTGATGTTCAACTCGGTTAGCCGCGATTCAGATGGGTTGCTTTCAACGATAATTCTCAGGTTGTTGGAGGAACTTGAGTTGGAGTCTGCAGCCATTGGAGAAGAAACGTCTGAATTTTAAGAGTAATAGCGTCGAAGAAGAAGATGGCAGCACTAGTGTGGGGAGAATTCTTCCTTTTTTCAGTTCCTTCTCGAGTTGGTAATCTATATTCTAGAGAAAGAGAGAGATAGAGAAAATCAGGAATCTTATAAACATTACAGAGTAGAAACAACTAGAGCTCTTAAATATTTATAGGGAAGGCTTCCGATGGGCGGGGTGGATGACATTACCCGTTCACATCATTCATCAACACCCCATAAATGCCACATTCACATGATACCCTTCTTTTAAAATTGAAAAATGATATACAGCCACAGACGGGATTCCCGACTGTGGTTTTATATATTTTTTTTAATAATTTAAAAAAAAAATGAATGATGATATCTTTTATAATAATTTTTTAATTTTTTTAAATTATAAAAATGTTAAAAAAATAGATGAAAACAAAACAAAAAAATAAAAAAAAATTAACACAGGCAGGATTCCCAGTCGGAAATCCCGGTCTGTGGCTCTAACAATGCTCTTTAAAATTAGAGTTACTTTTTTTCATCTGTGCCGACCATTCTATCTCACATCTTTTAAATTTTTTTGTTGAAATATTTATCCTTGTAGGAAAAAGAAAAACCCCATAATAATTTATTACAATATATAAAGCAGAGTTAGATGTGAAATTTTATTCATAAAAGTAGGCTATTATTTGCAATAATTAAAATAAAAAATAGAATATTAAAGTATTATGTTTATGAAACAATAATCTTTTTAAAAATAATATTTTATTATGAACTATTGTAACTTTTTAAATTTCATTTCTTTTTTTACATATAAAGATATAAATTGATTCAAGACTCCCATTCGAAGGAATTATTTCAACTTTTATATTTGTTTTGTCAAAATAAATTGTCCTATAATCAGTTTCAGATTTCTCCACCATAAAACTTTGTTTCTCTCTAGATCTTTTTCCCTCATATACTTGAAATATTATATTTATGAAGCGATAATCTTTTTAAAAGTAATATTTCATTATAAAATATTGAAACTGTTAAGTTTCATTTATTTTCTTACATATAAAGATCTAAACCAATTTAAGACTCCACCTAAATGCACTATTTCAATATTTATATTGTTTTGTCAAAATAAATCATCTTATAAACGGTTTTGAATTTCTCCAATATAAAACTAAGTCTCTCTCTAGATCTCTCTCCCTCATATACTTGAAGTGTAATGTTTATAGAACAATAATCATTTTAAAAATAATATTTTATTATAAATTGTTGTAACTTTTAAATTTTATTTCTCTTTCTACACATAAATTTATAAATCGATTCAAGACACTGTCCAAAAGCAATACTATTTCAACTTTTATATTTTTCATCAAAATAAGCCACCTTATAAACTATTTTGAATTTTTCCATTATAAAACTCTGTCTCTCTAGAAGACTATATCTCTCTTCCTCATATACAATATAAACAACAATTCGTGCATTGCGCAAGTAAGTATAGGCTTGTAAAAATAATAATAGTAATATTAATATTAATGTCCTAATATTTAGATACATTTAAGGTCCCGTTTGGATAGTGAGAAGAGATAGATGATATGATTTTAGATGAAAGTAGAATAAAATATTGTTAAAATAGAATTTTTTAATATTGTTATTATTGTGAGATTTTAAAAAGTTGAATTGTTTATTATATTTTATATGAAAATTTAGAAAAATTATAATAATGAGATGAAATAGAATGAGATAAGATAATTTTTGTATCAAATGGGGGCCGCCTTATAACAAACTCATAATCACGAGTCTTTAAACTCAAATACATTTCAAATGTAACTCATGAAAAGTAAATGTAGTTGATTTTCTAATACACGAAGTACACTGATCATGACCATGATCATGGAGAATGTAATATTTCCTAAATATGTAACGTCTCTTCTTTTATAAATTATATTTTTATTCATATACGTACTTACGTTATTGTAATTATACATATGTGTTGAACATAATTTACAATATATCGGATATGATCATACTCCATTTACGATATCTATCTTGTATCGAATATGCATTTACAATATCGTTACTATATATATTCATATATATACTATGTTATACGCGCTTGTCAAGTAATTGAGTCAAAGGATCATGGAAATTTCCGAAGTATTTCTCCAATCCAAAATAGTAGCAAGGCTGCCAGCTAGCTATTTAACATTTTTTTTTTTAAATTAATCTAATTATATATATAACACATACGCACAAATTAGTTTTCCAGGATTTCACCGGCCTCTGTTAATTAATTGGACATACAGATTATAAAGTCCTAGGTACCAATTATATGTGGCTAGCTAGGCGCGCTATAGCTAGATGCATGCAAGCAAACATGAATATATATTATAATTTGTCTTATAATACATTCGCGATTGAGTACTATATATATATATATGTATATATATATACATGTCTGTGTGTGGTCATGATTAATAATTTATAGATAATCATGTCGGTGAGAATTAGGTTATAATTTTCTGAAACCACGTACACCTTGATCATAAGAAAAGAATATATATTTATTTTTCTAATTAATTAATTTAGGAGTACATGCACACACACACACACACACACACACACATATATATATATATATATATATATATAATAAAGCAATACATCATGTGTTAGCTCTACTAATCCATAAAATACTAATTAAAATCCCGTTATTCTAGGAGTTGAAACTTAAGGTTCCCTTAACAAAATGCAAAATATACAGCTAGATTGGCTAAACATGCAGATGATCAATTGGAACACGACTCGACCGATTCAATTTGTGGAATATTTAATATTGTAGAAATCAAATTTGATTATTATAAACGGCCACATGCATAATTTGAATGGTCAATTCAGTTCTCCATTTTTTTATTTAATTATTTTCAACATATTTATATATAAAACCCAATATACTTGATTTGGATCTACTTTCCACAATAATTGAGGCAGATTTTGTGTTATATATGTGTATATATATATATATGTTTTTTATGCATGATATATATATATATGAAAAAAATCTGTTTATTATTATTTTCATTATTATTTCTTAACACCCTTTTAATTGACATTATATGATATATTGGTAAATTAAATATAATAAATAATTTTTAATAATTTAATATAACATCATGAGATAATAACAAAATAATGATAGAAAAAAAAGGGTATTAGTACTAGTATTTACTACTTACTAAGGCTGGTCCGGTCAAAGAGAGAACCAAAGATTATCTGAAAGGGACGGACACCTGGCACTGTTCTTACTGGGAAAATACATAGAACTGTTTGACCAAAGGAATCATCAATGTCCCCTCAAAAGTCAATAGTCAATAGTCAATACTCCTTTTCTTTTTATTCGGCCCACGTGCAAGGGATTGGATTGGATCGGATTTGATTTGATTTCTAAAAATGAACATTTTATTTTCTTTTTGTCTGTTAGTTTATTTGGATAATGTATATATTTTACAGATAATGTTGAATTTTGTACATAATCATACCTTCTCAATGCCCAAATTAATGCCCGACCCAAAACGTGTTACATCTTTTACAATTCTCACACCAAAAACGTTATTGTAGGATCGTGTCTCTTTCATGATCAATTACTTTCTTGTTACGTAGATAATTCTAAAAACTTTTAGTAATATTTTAATCTATAGTAAAGATATTTTAATCTATCCTCGAAATTATAGTAGGGGCACTATGTTCAAATTAGTACCGGTTATTTTACTCCATGATGGAATCAATAGAGGACTAAGTAGAATTTTAGACCAAGTCATCACATGAATTTTTACAGGATAGTTTTAAATGAGAAATGCTATTCATTATTTTACACCACACACTTCATAACATCATTTCATAGTATATATTCCTTTCACAACATCATTTATCTCTTTTTTTAAAACATAATTGATTTCTTGCTTAGTAATTGTATGGTAAGAAACTACTCCTTTAACAATGTTTTCATATAAAAATACAATCCAGATGGGCCCAAAAAGGCCTATTATGGGCCTCAACTGGATAATCAATACGACGAGCAAAGTGAAAATCCTGTAATGGGCGGAGTGAAAGTGAATATAGGCCAAAAATGTTATTAGGCTCATTGATGTTTAAACTTCTTCTTAGCCCACCTAACCGGCCATTACACTTCCAGCAAAGCAGCGGCCCGCGAGTCACCGTCAGTCGCATCGGACACTCCGGCCCCATAACCGTGCATTTTAGCTGGATTTCATCCACACTCACTCTCAATTCTAATCCCCTCTCTCTCTCTTCTCTCTCTTTTGCTCTTGCTTTCATCCATGGCTACTCAAGGTCAAGTAATCACGTGCAAAGGTACTTTCTATGTTTATGTTTATATGCATATATGCGTGTGATATGTGAATTGTTGAAATCACCATGGTTGTGAACTCTCTATGGATGCAATGGAAATGCAAAAGCTGCGGTGGCCTGGGAACCCAATAAGCCCCTGGTGATCGAGGACGTTCAGGTGGCTCCGCCGCAGGCCGGGGAAGTCAGAATCAAGATCCTTTTCACTGCTCTCTGCCATACCGATGCCTACACTTGGAGTGGCAAGGTATTACTGTTTTTCATGCTAGATTGCGGACTTTCGATTATTGTTTAGTTTTAATACAAATTTTTTGGTGGTTTAGTGTAAGCTTTGGGCAATCCGTGGATCTTTTTTTTTTAAAAGTATAAAATTCTTATAAATGTACAGGGGTTTCTTTTTTGTTGTGTTTTACTTTCAGCTCTTGGATTTGATACTTTAATTATTAAATTTTACTTCTTGTCATCCCATGGAATTCGAAGTTTCCCGTTTGCTTTTGTTAAAATTTTTTGTTCAAATGCCAAATTGGAAATAGAACATTGTTGAAAAACATAAACAATTGTGAAAAGCTCTTAGTGGTGCACGGTTTGATAGAACTGAACTGAGGCTAGCAGTTGTGGTGAGAACTCCAAGTTCATCTGGCAAGATTTCAGCTTGATGTTACTGATCTCCCCCCCCCCCCCAAAAAAAAAATATCAGCTTGATCTGATATATAATGAGGCCATCTAATTTGCGAACATGAAATGTCTGCTTATTGAATTCTAGATCATATTGTTTTTTATAAGAAAGTCTTTATTAACAAGCACGATATTTTTTTTTTCAAAGTCTACATTCTACATGTTATAGATTTCTTGTAATACCCAAACCGCATGGACTATACTCTAAAAAGACTAGTCAATAATACAATTGGATCTCTATTGAAATTTTATAAAAAACAAAAACTTCTCATTTTCAAGCAACGTAGGATCTTATACACCACCTACCCGTATCCTTATCATATGGGGTATCACAATCTCCCTCTTTTAAATTTCCGACGTCTTCATTGGGGCCATTCTTTGTAGGTAACAACTCAAGTCTCACATTTTTTTATTGAGATAGGCTCTGATACCATTTGTAGCATTTCAATGAAAGGCTCAAATCATATTGTCTATATTCTAAAAAGACTAGTTAATAATACAATTGGAGCCTTATTGAAACCTTATAAAAAGTAAGAACTTCTCATTCCCAAACAATATGAGATACATACACCATCTACTCTTATCCTTATCATATGAAATTATCACATTTCTAGATTCCTATGAAATCTATATCATATTGTGGAGATGGCTTGCTGTATTCTGCTTTATCTGTTTTTACTTGTCCATTTATCTACCTCTCGTACACACATAGACACACACGCACATGCAGAGTAGGAGGGATGGAGGGAGGTAGGGAAGAGTTGGATTTTTCATTATTTTGGAGGTGGGGATGCAGGGACGGGGTGAAAATTAAATACAATACCAGAATTTTATGGGAATTTCTATGCTTCCAGCATTTCTATCATTAATGTTGTCATTTTATTTTCAAGTGATCTATATAATTGTTACTTATATTCCATTGTGGAAACATTTTATCTGTCTTGTAGGACCCTGAAGGTCTCTTCCCATGCATCCTTGGCCATGAGGCTGCGGGGTATGTTAAGTGGACATATATCATAACAGATATTAACTATTTATGAAGTTTTTTTTTTGATAAAAAGAGAGATTAATTTATTTCAACACAGGATTGTGGAGAGTGTTGGTGAAGGGGTAACTGAAGTTCATCCTGGGGACCATGTTATTCCCTGTTACCAGGCAGAATGTCGAGAATGCAAGTTTTGCAAATCTGGGAAGACAAACCTCTGTGGCAAAGTTCGTGCTGCGACTGGAGTTGGGGTCATGATGAGTGATCGCAAGAGCCGTTTCTCCATAAATGGAAAGCCTATCTATCATTTTATGGGAACCTCAACATTTAGCCAGTATACTGTTGTTCATGATGTCAGCGTAGCAAAGATTGATCCAAAAGCTCCTTTGGAAAAAGTATGTCTTCTGGGATGCGGTGTTCCCACTGGTAAGAATTTGTTGTACTGCCTTGCAATATCTTAAATCTACTTTTTTTTATTGTTCTGGTTAAGCAGCCCATACCTCTTTCAGTTACTTAAATAGGTTTTGTGGTATAGAAGTAAATAGGGTTGGTTAATTTATTCAGGACAAAGCCTAATCTTGATGGGGCCAACTTAGTTGTTTAGGAAAATTTATATATAAAATATATAGTTTGGGTTAAAAAGTATAATAACAAAAGAATTCAAAACTGGCTAGGGGAAACATTCCCTCCTGCCTCCCATGTTTTCGTCTCTACTGGGAGACATGTCATGAGAAAGTGCTAAGGATTTAATCCAAGTATACTCCCTATGAATACATGTTCATGGATGGATTTAACATTATGTGATCAGACTATATTAAGCATGATCTAAGAGAAAGTTATATGTTCTTAGATTCTCTTTAGCCTTCAATAAAGTTTTACCGGAAAATAGAAACTGTCATATATTCTTGTTGGTCTAGACTATTCAGTCAACATACACAATTTGCACCATGTATGAATTTGATTCATTCGCTTCCTCATGGTTTCTGATATTCATTATTTTTAACCATCCATTTCTCAATTGCACAAAAAAAAAAAACAAAAAAAAAAACAACAATAAAACAAAATGACAAGATTTGTAGGGATGACACACAGGATAAATCTGTAAAATACTCTGCTTACTACTTGGTTAAAAGATATGCTATGAACATTTTATGTGTAAACATGGGCGTCATTTTGGCCTCCTGTTTAATTATGCTGTAGAAGTTCTTAATTTCAGATAAGTATGGACTGTTTGCTGACTTTATTCTGGTTTATGTAATTACACCTTTTGTCAAAGCGTGACATTTATAGATTCTGTTTTTCTATTCGTAAAATAAAGAAAAAGAAAACTTGAATGTAAGTGAAAAGAGCATGACCAGTTTCCATATGACTTGCCTTTAATTTTCAGTTGCAAACGTAGTATTTTTTGGTTTTTATTTTTTAATTTTATTTTATTGTTGGGGTTAGTAGTGTTGCAGTTACCTGGGGCCATGGTTAAAACAACACTCTTATAATGGTAAATGCTCATGTATGTTTGTCTTAAAAAAAATAGAAATAAATTATATTTATATACGCCACTTATCATGTGCCGATCCTAATTATTTTAATATCGTGTTTCTTTTCTTTTTTAGGTCTTGGAGCTGTTTGGAACACAGCAAAAGTAGAATCAGGGTCAATAGTTGCTGTTTTTGGCCTTGGGACTGTTGGCCTTGCTGTAAGCGTGATGTAGATTTTTTTGTATCATGTTCTTTAATCAATTTTAATGATTGATTATAGAAGTAACTGACAGGTCGCAGAGGGTGCAAAGGCAGCTGGTGCTTCGCGAATAATTGGCATAGATATTGACGGCAAAAAGTTTGAAAGAGGTACATCTTGAGTTCTCTCTTTCTTGACTTTTTCGTATAGCATGGTATTCTCATCTGATCTATTATAAAGTTTCCTAACTTACATTTTGGCAATTAATTTCTATCCTTCAATTAGAGTACATATATTGTTACTAGTTATCACTTAAATGCTGCTATTCTGTCTCTTGAATATTAATGATGCTGCTTGTCTGTCAGCTCTGAGTAGTGAATGAGAAAAGAAGAAAAAGTAGTTGTGCACTTGAGGGAACTCTACCCAAGAAAAAAGTTGTCGTAGTCTTTTATTCGATCTTGTGGATATTGATAGTTTCCCTTTCTGTCTGAACATATGTAAGTATGCGATCATGGTGTGGTGTTTGTATCAAGCTAGATTTTCGTTCTTTTCTAGGAAATGAATTTTTAAAGCTAGTTTTGGCAACTTGTTGCTAGTTTTTAAAAGCCAGTGGAATATTATTTAAGTTGTTGTGCACGACTTTTAAGTTTTAATTACAAAAGGCTGTGAACATCTATTGCATCTGAGAGAGCCGTTCCTCTGCTCTCAAGGTAAGTTAGAGTGGAATGTCTCGCACAAAGACGATTCCGTCATATTTTTATGACTTGCTGGTCATTTGCTTATATTTCTTTGTGACATGCAGCAAAGAGTTTTGGAGTTACTGAATTTTTGAATCCAAAGGACCACGAGAAACCAATTCAACAGGTTATTGTTGATCTCACTGATGGTGGTGTTGACTACAGTTTTGAGTGCATTGGAAATGTCTCAGTGATGAGGTCTGCTTTGGAGTGCTGCCATAAGGTGAGTATTCTGCATGCATGGAATATGTAGGTTAATGGGTATCTGCATATATAGAATTCACCTGATTGCCAAAAAATTTCAGGGTTGGGGAACTTCAGTTATTGTCGGTGTTGCAGCATCGGGGCAGGAAATATGCACCCGTCCTTTCCAGTTAGTAACCGGTCGTGTCTGGAAAGGCACAGCTTTTGGTGGTTTTAAGAGCCGTTCCCAAGTTCCTTGGCTCGTGGAGAAGTACTTGAAGAAGGTAACACATTTGACATGTATTAAATATGTGATTTTTTGTTACTTCTCTAGTAGATGTTATGAACTTATCTTTCCTCTTGAATATAATTCAGGAAATTAAGGTGGATGAATACATTACTCACAATCTGACTCTTGGGGAGATCAATGAGGCATTTGATCTGATGCATGAAGGCGGTTGTCTCCGGTGCGTGCTTGCCGTGCATGTTTAAAGTGATCTTATCAGTCTCATTCCAAGTTCTAGTGGAGTGAACTTGCTGTTTTGCATTCCAAGAAAAAAATAAGAGTGGATGCTGTTGATGAGTGTGAATGGTTGACGTGAACAATATTCCCCTTTAAGATTGCCTTATCTATCAGTTATATGTGTTTGATGGGAATTGGGATCTTTCCTTAATGTGCTTAGCATTATGACATCTGCAATGAAAAATGATATGTAAGCAAGAGATGAAAAGTGGTGTTCTAAATTCTGCATTATTCCATTTCATAAAATCTAGAAGCACTTCTGCTTCTCTCTCTCCACTGGTCTTTGAAATAGAACTCATAGAAGTAGAATATAATTTAGAAAAAAAAAAAAACAGTAAGAGGGGTGCTATCTTTATTCAAGTTATCCAAAGCATCAAATACAAAATTACAAAAAGATTGAAGCATATAGATTAGAAACCTTCATTGTCAAATTAAAACCCAAAAAAGGTTCAGCAGAATTCATTGTCAATAACTTATTTAACTAATGCTAGTTTTCTGCCATAATTAAAAGAGCTATATATACAAGCTACGATGATAAAAAAATGGAGATAAAATGCAATCAAATCAAACAGCTGAGGAATCCTTCCTCATCAAGTTGAGTTTGTTTTTCAGATTCGGAAGTTCAACTTCATCGAAATATTCATATGCAAATCCACCATGGCTAGTCAAATCCATTCCTGTCATCTCCTCATCTGTCGAAAGCCTTAAGAGCTTCAGCTTATGCAAAATCCAGAACAATGTCCCCATGGTAATGCTAACCCATAATGAAATCGCCAAAATTTGGACCATGTGGGCTGCCAAGAGCTTTACTCCACCGCCCATGAGCAGTCCATACGGCCGCCCCGGCATCCCCGGATAAACCTCGTCGACATATTCCTTCTTTGCAAACAAGGCAGTGAAAACTATACCCCAACAGCCACACCCTCCATGAAGTTGTGCTGCCTCCAATGGATCATCATACTTGAATTTTTCTGCAATCTTGTTACACCCAATGAGAACCCAAGCGGCTACAATCCCACATATAATTGCAGCCCAAGGATCAACAACCGAACAGCCTGCGGTGATTGCTGCCAACCCACCAAGCAAACCATTGCAAACATCGGTCACATTCCAATGGCCGGAGAGCAAACGTTTTGCAAAGAGTGTGGTCAGTGCAGCTGAACATCCGGCAAGAGTTGTTGTAACTCCGGTTCTCCCAACAGCACTCCATTGTCCATAATAAGAACCGCTCTCTCCATAAGCTTTGGATATGTTGAGAAATGAACCGGGGTTGAACCCGTACCAGCCAAACCAAAGCAGGAACGTCCCCAAAACAACCAATGTACCGCTGTGTCCGCGCAACGACGACCCAGATCGGCCGCCATGATCAAACCGGCCAAAGCGTGGTCCTTCAATGAGAGCGCCCCATAAACCGGCCATGCCTCCAACCAAGTGAACAACTCCCGAACCGGCAAAATCAATGACCCCAGAACCAAACAAAAGATTATCAGACCGAGAAGGGCTTGCCCAACCATCCGCAGACCAGAACCAATGAGAGGCTATAGGATAGACCAAACCCGTCAGGAAGGAAGAATAAATCAAATACGCGATGAATTGGGTCCGTTCGGCGATCGAACCGCTAGTGATTCCAGCAGCTGCAATGGCAAAAGCCCATTGATAAAGGAAGAAACTATAGTCAAAAGACGAGGTAGGAAACATTCCAAGGCCGAAGAAGTGTTCGCCGATCAACCCGTTTGATGACCCGCCAAAGGCGAGGGCAAAGCCGAAGAGATAGTAAAACAGGCCGCCGGTTGCAGCATCAAGGACATTGGTGAGCATGATGTTCATGGTGTTCTTGGCACGAACCGAGCCGGCGCAGAGCATGGCGAAACCAAGTTGCATGGAGAAGACGAGGTACGCAGAGAAGAGAAGGTAGGTGTTGTCAACAGCATAACTTGTGTCGACGAACTTGTTTGAAATTGCATCAAAGCGGCTACAAAGGTAGTCAGCAGCGGCGCTGGCATTGGCTGCACCACCCAGTAGAGAGTGAAGATCTGCGGCAGAGCAGGTTAATGGAGCCGCCATTATAAGAAAGGAACAAGCGGGAGAATTTGTTTGTTCTCCTTTTATTGTCAATGAATCGCGGGAATATATTTTATTGTTGTGGCTTTTTTTTAAGAGATTCTAAATAAATAGATTCTAGAGATTATCAAGGAAACAAGCCACTTATAAAATGATATGGTTTTGATGCGAGAGTTTTTTTTCCCTCACCATATTTGTGTAAATATAAGATTTAAACTTCAAATTTTTCTATTCAAACTTCAAGTCAAATTTCAAAATTTATAGGTTTTAAATAAGATGGGATGAGATAAAAATTTTAAAAAATATATTATTGTAATATATTTTTTTAATATTTGTTTTATTTTAAAATTTAAAAAATTTATTTTAAGATTTAAAAAAATTAAATAATTTATTTTGTATAAAAGTTTGTAAAAATGAAATAATAAATTTGAAATATAATGAAATGAAATGAAATGATTTGTAAAAATAAACCAGACTTAATATATTAAAGTTCTCAATTGATATTAAATATTAATATGATATTTCATTTCATGTTAGTTAATTCTAGATGGTTGAGTCTAGGAACAAGCTTGACTTTGAGGGGAGAATTTGTTTGTTCTGCTTCTATAACGAAAGAATCGACGTGATTACAGGTGGTTGTTTATAGAATGAGATTCGAATACTACGTCAAAAAAAAATGAAGAGATTCTATGATAGACTAAGACACAAACGTGAACAACGGAATAACGCACTGATATCCCGCTATTAGAAAATCACCGTAACCGAATCTCAATTTTTGTTGACTAAAATGCTAGTAGTTTTTTTAGGTCACTAAAACAATAGAGATCTATTTTAATTTACTTTAGAAATAATATTTACAATTTTAACTTACAATTTTAAGCACCCTATAATTTTTTTAAAATGAATAAATATGAAACTTACTTAAAAAATTACTTTTTTTTTTAATAATGATTACCATTTAAAAAAAATGATTGAACAATGCTTGCAGACTCCACGAACCACAAAGATTAATAACATTACTCTTCTAAAATTTAACATTATTAGAGCACTCTCAATGAAGTAGTTAAATATATTTTTTTTAAATTGTACTTTTTGCACAGCTTCCTAAAAAATTTGGTAATATTTGATCAAAAGCTATTAAAAGAATTGTAGACAAAAGTTAAAAAGTACACTTTATTTTTAAAAGTAAAAAGTAAAGTTAAACTTTTCTTCAAATGTAGAGAAAAATTTAACTTTACCATTCACTTTTAAAGATAAAGTGTACTTTTTTTTATCTTTTTTTACAATTCTTTTAATAGCTTTTGATCAAATATGACTAAATTTTTTTAGATTTGTACACAAAGTATAATTTTAAAGAAAAATTTAAGCTACTTCATTGAGAGTGCTCTTAGCGTATTTAGATTTTCTATTTTTCTAAAAAAATAATTCAAAGGTTAATAACTAATGAGCATTGTGTTATAATAAAATAAAAATGGAACAAAAATATAGTATATAAAAATGCATTGAAAAGACGTAATTAGAATTTATATATAAAAACGTATGATTTTGATAAAGTTGGAATAATGGACTAACGGGAGGCTCACCAATTATAGATTTTAGAGAAATGAACAAGCTTGGCATTGAGATGAGAATTTGTTTGTTCTCATTTTATAATCAAAGAATTGTGGGGATATTTCTAGTTGTTGTGATTGTTCATAGAATGAGTTTCGAAGAGATTTTAGATCCTAGATTCTAGAGATTTTAGAGGAGATGAACCACCTATGAAACGACAAGGTTTTGATGTGGGAGTTTTTTTTTTGCCCCTCACCATACCTTGTGTAAATATAAGACTTAAACACCAAATTTTTCTATTCAAACTTCAAGTCAAATCTCAAAATTTGTAGGCTTTAGATAAGATGGGATGAGACAAAAATTTTTAAAAAAATTTGTTATAATATATTTTTTTAATATTTATTTTGTTTTGAAATTTAAAAAAATTATTTTGGAATTTAAAAAAAATTGAATTGTTTATTTTATTTTGTATACAAATTTGTAAAAATGTAATAATAAATTTGAGATGAAATGAAATGAAATGGTTTGTAAAAACAAACCAAGCCTAAAATATTAGAGTTCTCAATTGATATTAAAGATTAATATGATATTTCATTTCATGTTAGTTAATTCCAAAAAGTTGAGTCTAGGAACATGCTTGGCTTTGAGGAAAGAATTTGTTTGTTCTACTTTTATAACGAAATAATCGACGGGATTTCAGGTGGCTATTTATAAAATGAGATTCGAAGACTGCGTAAAAAAAAAATGAAGAGATTCTATAATGGACTATGACACAAATGTGAACAACAAAATCACGCACTAATATCCCATTATTAGGAAATCATAGTAACCGAATCTCAATCTTTGTTGACTAAAACGGTAGTAGTATTTTTTTAGGTCATTAAAACAATAGTGATCTATTAGAATTTACTTTAGAAATAATATTTACAATTTTAACTTACAATTTTAAGGGCCTCATAATTTTTTTTAAATGAATAAATATGAAACTTACCTAAAAAAATACTTTTTTATAATGATGAATACCATTTTTTTTAAAATGATTGAACAACACTTGCAGACATCACGAACCACAAAGATTAATAATATTACTCTTCTAAAATTTATCACTTTTAGCGTCTTTGGATTTTCTATTTTTCCGAAAATATAATTCAAAAGTTAACGATTAATGAGTATTATGTTATAATAGAATGAAAATGGGACGAAAATATGGTATATAAAAATGCATTGAAAAAACGTATTTAGAGTTTATATATAAAAACGTATGATTTTGATAAAGTTGGAATAACGGACTAACGGAAAGAGGACTAATTGTAGATACTGGAGAAAGGAACAAGCTTGGCTTTGAGGGGAGAATTTGTTTGTTCTCCTTCTATAGTCAAAAATCGTGGGGATATTTTTGCTTGTTGTGGCGGTTCATAGAATGAGTTTCGAAGAGATTCTAAAGATTTTAGAGGAGACGAACCATCTATAAATTGACGTGGTTTTGATGTGGACGTCCCCCCCCCCCCCCCCCCCCCCCCCAACATCCCTCACCCCTCACCATACCTTGTGTAAATATAAGATTTAAATAGCAAATTTTTCTATTCAAACATCAAGTAAAATCTCAAGATTTGTAGGTTTTAGATAGGATGGGATGAGACAAAAATTTTAAAAAAATTGTTGTAATATATTTTTTTTAATGTTTATTTTGTTTTGAAACTGAAAAAAATTGTTTTGAGATTGAAAAAAATTGAATTGTTTATTTTATTTTGTACACAAATTTGTAAAAATATAATTATAAATTTGAGATGAAATGAAATGAAATGAAATGATTTGTAAAAACAATCCAAGCCTAAAATATTAGAGTTCTCAATCGATATTAAAGATTAATATGATATTTCATTTCATGTTAGTTAATTCTAGATTGTTGACTCTAGGAACAACCTTAGTTTTGAGGAGAGAATTTGTTTGTTCTCCTTTTATAACGAAAGAATCGACGGGATTTTAGGTAGCTGTTTATAGAATGAGATTCGAAGATTACGTAAGAAAAAAAAAAGAAAAGATTCTATGATGGACTAGGACACAAATGTGAACAACGAAATCACGCACTAATATCCCGTTATTAGGAAATCATCGTAACCGAATCTTAATCTTTGTTGACTAAAACGGTAGTAGTTTTTTTTTTAGGCCACTAAAACAGTAGTGATCTATTAGAACTTACTTTAGAAATAATATTTACAATTTTAACTTACAATTTTAAGCCACCCATAATTTTTTTAAAATGAATAAATATGAAACTTACCTAAAAAATTACTTTATTTTTAATGATGAATACCATGTTTTTTTTTAAATGATTGAACAATGCTTGCGGACTCCACGAACCACAAAGGTTAATAACATTACTCTTCTAAAATTTAACACTTTTAGCATCTTTAGATTTTGAAGAGATTCTATGATAGACTAGGACACAAATGTGAACAACGGAATCACGCACCGATATCCCATTATTAGGAAATTATCGTAACTAAATCTCAATCTTTGTTGACTAAAATGGTAGTAGTTTTTTTTTTTTTAGGTCACTAAAACCATAGTGATCTATTAGAATTTACTTTAGAAATAATATTTAATTTTAACTTACAATTTTAAGCGCCCCATAATTTTTTTAAAATGAATAAATATGAAACTTACCTAAAAAATTACCTTTTTTTTAATGATGAGTACCATTTGTTTTTTTTTTAAATGATTGAACAACGCTTGCAAACACCACGAACCACAAAGATTAATGACATTACTATTCTAAAATTTACAATTTTAAGTTTCAATTTTAAGCGCCCCATAATTTTTTTAAATGAATAAATATGAAACTTACCTAAAAAATTACTTTTTTAAATGATGAATACCATTTTTTTTTAAATGATTGAACAACGCTTGCAGACACCACGAACCACAAAGATTAATAATATTATTCTTCTAAAATTTAACACTTTTAGCATCTTTAGATTTTCTATTTTTCTAAAAAAATAATTCAATGGTTAATGACTAATGAGTATTATGTTATAATAAAAATTGAACATGGGACGAAAATATGGTATATAAAAATGCATTGAAAAAACATATTTAGAATTTATATCTAAAAATGTATGATTTTGATAAAATTGGAGTAATGGACTAACGGGAAGAGGACCAATTGTAGATTTTAGAAAAATGAACAAACTTGGCTTTGAGGGGAAAATTTGCTTGTTCTTCTTTTATAGTCAAATAATCGTGGGGATATTTTTGGTTGTTGTGGTTGTTCATAGAATGAGTTTTGAAAAGATTCTAAATCCTAGATTCTAGAGATTTTAAAGGAGACGAATCACCTATAAAACGAAATGGTTTTGATGTGAGAGTTTTTTTTCCCCTCACCATACCTTGTGTAAATATAAGATTTAAACACCAAATTTTTCTATTCAAACCTCAAGTAAAATCTCAAAATTTGTAGGTTTTAGATAAGATGGGATGAGACAAAAATTAAAAAAAAAAATTGTTGTAATATATCTTTTTAATATTATTTTTGTTTGAAAATTTAAAAAAATTATTTTAAGATTTAAAAAAATTGAATGATTTATTTTATTTTGTATACAAATTTATAAAAATGTAATAATAAATTTGAGATGAAATGAAATGAGATGAAATTGTTTGTGAAAACAAACCAGGCCTGAAATATTAGAGTTCTCAATCGATATTAAAGATTAATATGATATTTCATTTTATGTTAGTTAATTCCAAATCGTTGAGTCTAGGAACAAGCTTGGCTTTGAGGGGGGAATGTGTTTGTTCTCCTTTTATAACGAAAAAATCGACGGGATTCCAGGTGGCTGTTTATAGAATGAGTTTTGAAGACTGCGTCAAAAAAAAAATTCGAAGAGATTCTATGATGGACTAGGACACAAATGTGAATAACAGAATCACACACTGATATCCCGTTATTAGGAAATCACCGTAACCGAATCTAAATCTTTGTTGACTAAAACGGTAGTAGTTTTTTTTTTTTTAAGTCATTAAAACAATAGTGATCTATTAGAATTTACTTTAGAAATAATATTTACAATTCTAACTTAAAATTTTAAGCGCCCCATAATTTTTTTAAAATGAATAAATATGAAACTTACCTAAAATAATACTTTTTTTTATAATGATGAATACCATTTTTTTTTAAATGATTGAACAACGCTTGCAGATAGGCCTGTTCATCCGGGCCGGGTACGACCAGCCCGGTTTAAAATTTTATTTATTTCTTAATACTTTTGAATTTTTTTTAAAAAAATGTTTAAGAAAATTTCAAATTCGGATTCCGGATTCCCACCCCTACTTGCAGACATCACGAACCACAAAGATTAATAACATTACTCTTCTAAAATTTATCACTTTTAGCGTCTTTGGATTTTCTATTTTTCTAAAAATATAATTCAAAAGTTAACGACTAATGAGTATTATGTTATAATAGAATGAAAATGGGACAAAAATATGGTATATAAAAATGCAGTGAAAAAACGTATTTAGAATTTATATATAAAAACGTATGATTTTGATAAAGTTGGAATAATGGACTAACGGAAGGAGAACTAATTGTAGATACTGGAGAAAGGAACAAGCTTGGCTTTGAGGGGAGAATTTGTTTGCTCTCCTTTTATAGTCAAAGAATCGTGGGGATATTTTCTGCTTGTTGTGGCTGTTCATAGAATGAGTTTCGAAGAGATTCTAGATCTTAGATTCTAGAGATTTTAGAGGAGACGAACCACTTATAAAACGACATGGTTTTGATGTGGAAGTTTTCCCCCCCCCCCCCCTCTCACCATACATTGTGTAAATATAAGATTTAAACAGCAAATTTTTCTATTCAAACATCAAGTAAAATCTTAAGATTTGTAGGTTTTAGATAGGATGGGATGAGACAAAAATTTTAAAAAAATTGTTGTAATATGTTTTTTTAATGTTTATTTTGTTTTGAAACTGAAAAAAATTGTTTTGAGATTTAAAAAAGTTGAATTGTTTATTTTATTTTGTACACAAATTTGTAAAAATGTAATTATAAATTTGAGATGAAATGGTTTGTAAAAAAAATCCAAGCCTAAAATATTAGTGTTCTCAATCGATATTAAAGATTAATATGATTTCATTTCATGTTAGTTAATTCTAGATCGTTGAGTCTAGGAACAAGCTTAGTTTTGAGGAGAGAATTTGTTTGTTCTCCTTTTATAACGAAAGAATCAACGGGATTCTAGGTAGCTGTTTATAGAATGATATTCGAAGACTGCGTAAAAAAAAAAAGAAGAAGAGATTCTATGATGGACTAGGACACAAATGTGAACAACGAAATCACGCACTAATATCCCGTTATTAGGAAATCATCGTAACCAAATCTTAATCTTTGTTAACTAAAATGGTAGTAGTTTTTTTTAGGTCACTAAAATAATAGTGATCTATTAGAACTTACTTTAGAAATAATATTTACAATTTTAACTTACAATTTTAAGCTGCCCATAATTTTTTTTAAATGAATAAATATGAAACTTACCTGAAAAATTACTTTATTTTTAATGATGAATTCAATGTTTTTTTTTAAATGATTGAACAATGCTTGCAGACTCCACGAACCACAAAGATTAATAACATTACTCTTCTAAAATTTAACACTTTTAGTGTCTTTAGATTTCGAAGAGACTCTATGATAGACTAGGACACAAATGTGAACAACGGAATCACGCACTGATATCTCGTTATTAGGAAATCATCGTAACTAAATCTCAATCTTTGTTGACTAAAACGGTAGTAGTTTTTTTTTTTTTTTTTAGGTCACTAAAACCATAGTGATCTATTAGAATTTACTTTAGAAAGAATATTTACAATTTTAACTTACAATTTTAAGCGCCCCATAATTTTTTTTAAATGAATAAATATGAAACTTACCTAAAAAATTACATTTTTTTTTAATGATGAATACCATTTGTTTTTTTTTAAATGATTGAACAACTTGCAAACACCATGAACCACAAAGATTAATGACATTACTCTTCTAAAATTTAACACTTTTAGCGTCTTTAGATTTTCTATTTTTCTAAAAAACTAATTCAAAAGTTAATGATTAATGAGTATTATGTTATAATAAAAATTGAACATGGGACGAAAATATGGTATATAAAAATGCATTGAAAAAACGTATTTAGAATTTACATATAAAAATGTTTGATTTTGATAAAATTGGAGTAATGTACTAACGAGAGGAGGACCATTTGTAGATTTTAGATAAAGGAACAAGCTTGGCATTGAGGGGAGAATTTGTTTATTCTCTTTTTATTGTCAAAGAATCGTGGGGATATTTTTGGTTGTTGTGGTTGTTCATAGAATGAGTTTCGAAGAAATTCTAGATCCAAGGTTCTAGAGATTTTAGAGAAGACAAACCACCTATAAAACGACATGATTTTGATGTGGGAGTTTTTTTTTTTTTTTTTCCCTCACCATACCTTGTGTAAATATAAGATTTAAACACCCGATTTTTCTATTGAAATCTCAAGTAAAATCTTAAAATTTGTAGGTTTTAGATAAGATGGGATGAGACAAAATTTTAAAAAAATTGTTGTTATATATATTTTTTAATGTTTGTTTTGTTGTGAGATTTAAAAAAAAAAATTATTTTGAGATTTAAAAAAAAATTAAATTGTTTATTTTATTTTGTATACAAATGTTTAAAAATGTAATAATAAATTTGAGATGAAATGAAATGAGATAAAATGGTTTGTAAAAACAAATCAGGCCTAAAATATTAGAGTTCTCAATCGATATTAAAGATTTATAAGATATTTCATTTCATTTTAGTTAATTTCAGATCGTTGAGTCTATGAACAAGCTTAGCTTTGAGAGGAGAATTTGTTTGTCCTCCTTTTGTAACGAAAGAATCGATGGGATTCCAGGTGACTGTTTATAGAATGAGATTTGCAGACTGCGTAAAAAAAAATCGAAGAGACTCTATGATGGACTAGGACACAAATGTGACTAACGAAATCATGCACTGATATCCCGTTATTAGGAAATCACCATAACCGTAACTGAATCTCAATCTTTTTTTACTAAAATGATAGTAATTTTTTTTAGGTCATTAAAACAATAGTGATCTATTAGAGTTTACTGTAGAAATAATATTTACAATTTTAACTTACAATTTTAGGCGCCCCATAATTTTTTTAAATGAATAAATATGAAACTTACCTAAAAAATTACTTTTTTTTTAATGATGAATACCATTTTTTTTAAATGATTGAACAACGCTTACAGACACCACGAACCACAAAAATTAATAACATTACTCTTCTAAAATTTAACAGTTTTAGCGTCTTTAGATTTTCTATTTTTCTAAAAAAATAATTCAAAGGTTAATGACTAATGAGTATTATGTTTTAATAAAAATTGAACATGGGACGAAAATATGATATATAAAAATGCATTGAAAAAAGGGATTTAGAATTTATATATACAAATGTATGATTTTGATAAAATTGGAGAAATGGACTAACGGGAGGAGGACCAATTGTAGATTTTAGAGAAATGAACAAACTTGGCTTTGAGGAGAGAATTTGTTTGTTCTCCTTTTATAGTCAAAGAATCGTGGGGATAGTTTTTATTGCTGTGGTTGTTCATAAAATGAGTGTCGAAGAGATTTTAAATCCTAAATTCTAGAGATTTTAGAGAGACGAACCACCTACAAAACGACATGGTTTTGATGTGAGAGTTTTTTTTTCCCCTCACCATATCTTGTGTAAATATAAGATTTAAACACCAAAATTTTCTATTCAAACCTCAAGTAAAATCTCAAAATTTGTAGGTTTTAGATAAGATGGGATGAGACAATAATTTAAAAAAAAAATTAGTGTAATATATTTTTTTAATATTATTTTTGTTTTTAAATTTAAAAAAATTAGTTTTAAATTTAAAAAGTTGAATTATTTATTTTATTTTGTATACAAATTTGTAAAAATATAATAATAAATTTGAGATGAAATGAAATGAGATGAATTGTTTGTAAAAACAAACCAAGCCTAAAATATTAGAGTTCTCAATCGATATTAAAGATTAATATGATATTTCATTTCATGTTAGTAAATTCCAAATCGTTGAGTATAGGAACAAGCTTGGCTTTGAGGGGAGAATGTGTTTGTTCTCCTTTTATAACGAAAAATCGACGGGATTCCAGGTGGCCGTTTATAGAATGAGTTTCGAAGACTGCGTCAAAAAAAAATCGAAGAGATTCTATGATGGATTAGGACACAAATGTGAACAACGGAATCACGCACTGATATCCCGTTATTAGGAAATTACTGTAACAGAATCTAAATCTTTGTTGACTAAAACGGTAGTAATTTTTCTTTTTTAAGTCACTAAAACAGTAGTGATCTATTAGAATTTACTTTAGAAATAATATTTACAATTTTAACTTACAATTTTAAGCGCCCCATAATTTTTTTAAATGAATAAATATGAAACTTACCTAACTTTTTTTAATGATGAATACCATTTTTTTTAAATGATTGAACAACGCTTGCAGACACCACGAACCACAAAGATTAATAATATTACTCTTCTAAAATTTAACACTTTTAGCGTCTTTAGATTTTCTATTTTTCTAAAAAAATAATTCAATGGTTAATGACTAATGAGTATTGTTATAATAAAAATTGAACATGGGACGAAAATATGGTATATAAAAATGCATTGAAAAAACATATTTAGAATTTATATCTAAAGATGTATGATTTTGATAAAATTGGAGTAATGGACTAACGGGAGAAGGACTAATTGTACATTTTAGAGAAATGAACAAACTTGGCTTTGAGGGGAAATTTTGCTTGTTCTTCTTTTATAGTCAAATAATCGTGAGGATATTTTTGGTTGTTGTGGTTGTTCATAAAATGAGTTTCGAAAAGATTCTAAATCCTAGATTCTAGAGATTTTAAAGGAGACGAATCACCTATAAAACGATATGATTTTGATGTGAGTTTTTTTTCCCCTCACCATACCTTGTGTAAATATAAGATTTAAACACCAAATTTTTCTATTCAAACCTCAAGTAAAATCTCAAAATTTGTAGGTTTTAGATAAGATGGGATGAGACAAAATTTTTTTAAAAAAAATTGTTGTAATATATCTTTTTAATATTATTTTTACTTTAAAATTTAAAAAAATTATTTTAAGATTTAAAAAAGTTGAATTATTTTTTTTTTTTGTATACAAATTTGTAAAAATGTAATAATAAATTTGAGATGAAATGAAATGAGATGAAATTGTTTGTGAAAACAAACCAGGCCTAAAATATTAGAGTTCTCAATCGATATTAAAAATTAATATGATATTTCATTTCATGTTAGTTAATTCCAAATCGTTGAGTCAAGGAACAAGCTTGGCTTTGAGGGAGGAATGTGTTTGTTCTCCTTTTATAACGAAAAAATCGACGAGATTCCAAGTGGTTGTTTATAGAATGAGTTTTGAAGACTGCATCAAAAAAAAAATCGAAGAGATTCTATGATGGACTAGGACACAAATGTGAACAACAGAATCACGCACTGATATCCCGAAATTAGGAAATCACTGTAACTGAATCTAAATCTTTGTTGACTAAAACGGTAGTAGTTTTTTTTTTTTTTTAAAGTCACTAAAACAATAGTGATCTATTAGAATTTACTTTAGAAATAATATTTACAATTTTAACTTACAATTTTAAGCGCCCCATAATTTTTTTTAAATGAATAAATATGAAACTTACCTAAAAAAATACTTTTTTTTTTATAATGATGAATACCATTTTTTTTTAAATGATTGAACAATGCTTGCAGACATCACGAACCACAAATATTAATAACATTACTCTTCTAAAATGTATCACTTTTAGCGTCTTTGGATTTTCTATTTTTCTAAAAAAATATAATTCAAAAGTTAACGACTAATGAGTATTATGTTATTATTGAATGAAAATGGGACAAAAATATGTATATAAAAATGCATTGAAATAACGTATTTAGAATTTATATATAAAAACGTATGATTTTGATAAAGTTGGAGTAATGGACTAACGGAAGGAGGACTAATTGTAGATACTGGAGAAAGGAACAAGCTTGGCTTTGAGGGGAGAATTTGTTTGTTCTCTTTTTATAGTCAAAGAATCGTTGGGATATTTCTGCTTGTTGTGGCTGTTCATAGAATGAGTTTCGAAGAGATTCTAGATCTTAGATTCTAGAGATTTTAGAGGAGAAGAACCACCTATAAAACGACGTGGCTTTGATGTGGAAGTTTTTTTCCCCCCCTCACCATACCTTGTGTAAATATAAGATTTTGAACACCAAATTTTTCTATTCAAACATCAAGTAAAATCTCAAGATTTGTAGGTTTTAGATAGGATGGGATGAGACAAAAATTTTTTAAAAATTGTTGTAATATAATTTTTTAATGTTTATTTTGTTTTGAAACTGAAAAAAATTGTTTTGAGATTTTAAAAAGTTGAATTGTTTATTTTATTTTGTACACAAATTTGTAAAAATGTAATTATAAATTTAAGATGAAATGAAATGAGATGAAATAGTTTGTAAAAACAATCCAAGCCTAAAATATTAGAGTTCTCAATCGATATTAAAGATTAATATGATATTTCATTTCATGTTAGTTAATTCTAGATCGTTGAGTCTAGGAACAAGCTTAATTTTGAGGAGAGAATTTGTTTGTTCTCCTTTTATAACGAAAGAATCGACGGGATTCTAGGTAACTGTTTATAGAATGAGATTCGAAGACTGCGTAAAAAAAAAAGGAAGAGATTCTATGATGGACTAGGACACAAATGTGAACAACGAAATCACGCACTAATATCCCGTTATTAGGAAATCACCGTAACCGAATCTTAATTTTTGTTGACTAAAACGATAGTAGTTTTTTTTAGGTCACTAAAACAATAGTGATCTATTAGAACTTACTTCAGAAATAATATTTACAATTTTAACTTACAATTTTAAGCCGCCCATAATTTTTTTAAAATGAATAAATAAGAAACTTACCTAAAAAATTACTTTATTTTTAATGATGAATACCATGTTTTTTTTTTAAATGATTGAACAATGCTTGCAGACTCCACGAACTCCAAAGATTAATAACATTACTCTTCTAAAATTTAACACTTTTAGCGTCTTTAGATTTCGAAGAGATTCTATGATAGACTAGGACACAAATGTGAACAACGGAATCACGCACTGATATCCCGTTATTAGGAAATCATCGTAACTAAATCTCAATCTTTGTTGACTAAAACGGTAGTAGTTTTTTTTTTTTTTTTTAGATCACTAAAACCATAGTGATCTATTAGAATTTACTTTAGAAATAATATTTACAATTTTAACTTACAATTTTAAGCACCCCATAATTTTTTTTAAATGAATAAATATAAAACTTACCTAAAAAATTACCTTTTTTTTAATGATGAATACCATTTGTTTTTTTAAAAAATGATTGAACAACGCTTGCAAACACCACGAACCACAAAGATTAATGACATTACTCTTCTAAAATTTAACACTTTTAGCGTCTTTAGATTTTCTATTTTTCTAAAAAAATAATTCAAAAGTTAATGATTAATGAGTATTATGTTATAATAAAAATTGAACATGGGACGAAAATATGGTATATAAAAATGCATTGAAAAAACGTATTTAGAATTTACATATAAAAATGTATGATTTTGATAAAATTGGAGTAATGTACTAACAGGAGGAGGACCATTTGTAGATTTTAGATAAAGGAATAAGCTTGGCATTGAGGGGAGAATTTGTTTATTCTCCTTTTATTGTCAAAGAATCGTGGGGATATTTTTGGTTGTTGTGGTTGTTCATAGAATGAGTTTCGAAGAGATTCTAGATCCTAGATTCTAGAGATTTTAGAGGAGACAAACCACCTATAAAACAACATGGTTTTGATGTGGGAGTTTATTTTTTCCCTCATCATACCGTGTGTAAATATAAGATTTAAACACCTGATTTTTCTATTCAAATCTCAAGTAAAATCTCAAAATTTGTAGGTTTTAGATAAGATGGGATGAGACAAAATTTTAAAAAAATTGTTGTAATATATTTTTTTTAATATTTGTTTTGTTGTGAAATTTAAAAAAAATTATTTTGAGATTTAAAAAAAATTAAATTGTTTATTTTATTTTGTATACAAATGTGTAAAAATGTAATAATAAATTTGAGATGAAATGAAATGAGATAAAATGGTTTGTAAAAACAAACCAGGCCTAAAATATTAGAGTTCTCAATCGATATTAAAGATTTATAAGATATTTCATTTCATTTTAGTTAATTTCAGATCGTTGAGTCTATGAACAAGCTTAGCTTTGAGAGGAGAATTTGTTTGTCCTCCTTTTGTAACGAAAGAATCGACGGGATTCCAGGTGGCTGTTTATAGAATGAGATTTGCAGACTGCGTCAAAAAAAATCGAAGAGACTCTATGATGGACTAAGACACAAATGTGAATAACGAAATCACGCACTGATATCCCGTTATTAGGAAATCACCATAACCGTAACTGAATCTCAATCTTTTTTTATTAAAACGATAGTAATTTTTTTTAGGTCACTAAAACAATAGTGATCTATTAGAGTTTTCTTTAGAAATAATATTTACAATTTTAACTTACAATTTTAAGCGCCCCATAATTTTTTTAAATGAATAAATATGAAACTTACCTAAAAAAATTACTTTTTTTTTTAATGATGAATACCATTTTTTTTTAAAAAATGATTGAACAACGCTTACAGACACCACGAATCACAAAAATTAATAACATCACTCTTCTAAAATTTAACACTTTTAGCGACTTTAGATTTTCTATTTTTCTAAAAAAATAATTCAAAGGTTAATGACTAATGAGTATTATGTTATAATAAAAATTGAACATGGGACGAAAATATGATATATAAAAATGCATTGAAAAAAGGGGTTTAGAATTTATATATAAAAATGTATGATTTTGATAAAATTGGAGAAATGGACTAACGGGAGGAGGACCAATTGTAGATTTTAGAGAAATGAACAAACTTGGCTTTGAGGGGAAATTTTCCTTGTTCTTCTTTTATAGTCAAATAATCGTGAGGATATTTTTGGTTGTTGTGGTTGTTCATAAAATGAGTTTCGAAAAGATTCTAAATCCTAGATTCTAGAGATTTTAAAGGAGACGAACCACCTATAAAACGATATGATTTTGATGTGAGAGTTTTTTTCCCCTCACCATACATTGTGTAAATATAAGATTTAAACACCAAATTTTTCTATTCAAACCTCAAGTAAAATCTCAAAATTTGTAGGTTTTAGATAAGATGGGATGAGACAAAAATTTTTTAAAAAAAAATTGTTGTAATATATCTTTTTAATATTATTTTTATTTTAAAATTTAAAAAAATTATTTTAAGATTTAAAAAAGTTGATTTATTTATTTTATTTTGTATACAAATTTGTAAAAATGTAATAATAAATTTGAGATGAAATGAAATGAGATGAAATTGTTTGTGAAAACAAACCAGGCCTAAAATATTAGAGTTCTCAATCGATATTAAAGATTAATATGATATTTCATTTCATGTTAGTTAATTCCAAATCGTTGAGTCAAGGAACAAGCTTGGCTTTGAGGGAGGAATGTGTTTGTTCTCCTTTTATAATGAAAAAATCGATGAGATTCCATGTGGTTGTTTATAGAATGAGTTTTGAAGACTGCATCAAAAAAAAAAAATCGAAGAGATTCTATGATGGACTAGGACACAAATGTGAATAACAGAATCACGCACTGATACCCCGTTATTAGGAAATCACCATAACCAAATCTAAATCTTTGTTGACTAAAACGGTAGTAGTTTTTTTTTTTTTTAAAGTCACTAAAACACTAGTGATCTATTAGAATTTACTTTAGAAATAATATTTACAATTTTAACTTAAAATTTTAAGCGTCCCATAATTTTTTTAAAATGAATAAATATGAAACTTGCCTAAAAAAATACTTTTTTTTTTATAATGATGAATACCATTTTTTTTAAATGATTGAACAACGCTTGCAGACAGCACGAACCACAAAGATTAATAACATTACTCTTCTAAAATTTATCACTTTTAGCGTCTTTGGATTTTCTATTTTTCTAAAAATATAATTCAAAAGTTAATGACTAATGAGTATTATGTTATAATAAAAATTGAACATGGGATGAAAATATGGTATATAAAAATGCATTGAAAAAACATATTTAGAATTTATATATATAAATGTATGATTTTGATAAAATTGGAGTAATGGACTAACGGGAAGAGGACCAATTGTAGATTTTAGAGAAATGAACAAACTTGGCTTTGAGGGGAAATTTTGCTTGTTCTTCTTTTATAGTCAAATAATCGTGGGATATTTTTGGTTGTTGTGGTTGTTCATAGAATGAGTTTCGAAAAGATTCTAAATCCTAGATTCTAGAGATTTTAAAGGAGACAAATCACCTATAAAACGATATGATTTTGATGTGAGAGTTTTTTTTCCCTCACCATACCTTGTGTAAATATAAGATTTAAACACCAAATTTTTCTATTCAAACCTCAAGTAAAATCTCAAAATTTGTAGGTTTTAGATAAGATGGGATGAGACAAAAATTTAAAAAAAAAATTGTTTTAATATATTTTTTTATTATTATTTTTGTTTTAAAATTTAAAAAAATTATTTTAAGATTTAAAATAGTTGAATTATTTATTTTATTTTGTATACATATTTGTAAAAATGTAATAATAAATTTGAGATGAAATGAAATGAGATGAAATTGTTTGTGAAAACAAACCAGGCCTAAAATATTAGAGTTCTCAATCGATATTAAAGATTAATATGATATTTCATTTCATGTTAGTTAATTCCAAATTGTTGAGTCTAGGAACAAGCTTGGCTTTGAGGGGGGAATGTGTTTGTTCTCCTTTTATAACGAAAAAATCGACGGGATTCCAAGTGACTGTTTATAGAATGAGTTTTGAAGACTACATCAAAAAAAAAAAAATCGAAGAGATTCTATGATGGACTAGGACACAAATGTGAACAACAAAATCACGCACTGATATCCCGTTATTAGAAAATCACCGTAACCAAATCTAATCTTTGTTGACTAAAACAGTAGTAGTTTTTTTTTTTTTAAGTCACTAAAACAATAGTGATCTATTAGAATTAATTTTAGAAATAATATTTACAATTTTAACTTACAATTTTAAGCGCCCCATAATTTTTTTAAAATGAATAAATATGAAACTTACCTAAAAAAATACTTTTTTTTATAATGATGAATACCATTTTTTTTTTTTTAAATGATTGAACAACGCTTGCAGACATCACGAACCACAAAGATTAATAACATTACTCTTCTAAAATTTATCACTTTTAGCATCTTTGGATTTTCTATTTTTATAAAAATATAATTCAAAAGTTAACGACTAATGAGTATTATGTTATAATAGAATGAAAATGGGACAAAAATATGGTATATAAAAATGCATTGAAAAAACGTATTTAGAATTTATATATAAAAACGTATGATTTTGATAAAGTTGGAATAATGGACTAACGGAATGAAGACTAATTGTAGATACTGGAGAAAGGAACAAGCTTGGCTTTGAGGGGAGAATTTGTTTGTTCTCCTTTTATAGTCAAAGAATCGTGGGGATATTTCTGCTTGTTGTGGCTGTTCATAGAATGAGTTTCGAAGAGATTCTAGATCCTAGATTCTAAAGATTTTAGAGGAGACGAACCACCTATAAGACGATATGGTTCAAGGGGTAAGTTACATTCATTAAATTTAATCAACCTAAACTACTTAAAAACGAGAGTCTTGTCTTCAATGAAGATGATGGCAACAACACATGGCGTCCAAATAGGCCTGGCTTTTCTATTAGACAAAGTAGGCAATTGCCTAAGGCCCCTAGTAGAAGAGGCCCCCAAAAGTAGTTCAAGGTAAGATTTTTTAAAAAGAAAAAGAAATACTCAATTAAAATATATTTAACTTAATAAGAAAAATTAAAAGTATTAAATAGATATTATGTCATTATTAATTCTAAAAATCATCACACTTAATAATTATTTCAAATACTCTAATTCTAAGAATACACTTTTATTTTGATATTATTAGTTTAATATATAATGTGAAAATTATAAATAGCAAAATTTAATTTTCGAGTATTCATAAAATATTTTTGTATGATCTTTTAAAGAAACAGTGGCCCGCTTTTTCCTAATGTGTAGGTTATATAAAACTTTATTGACAATAATAATTATAATTGCTTCTAGGGCTCGTTTAGATAGATTATCTTAGAATATATATGAATGATAGTGAAATGATTTGAATTAAGATATTTTATTATTTCTTGATGAGAGTGAAAAAGTTGAATTTGAGAGTATCTAAAAATACTTGAGAACATTTGTGTTCTTAAACGGCATCTAAGAGCCTAAAACACGTCTTGTAAAACTAGCTAAATTCGATAAAATATTCTCTAAATAAAAAAGTTTCTAGTAAAAATCAAGTCCTTATTAATTGAAAATGTAATATAAAATCTTAGTCAATAAATTTGGAATTATTTTTACATAAAAATAGAATGTAAAAATTAAAATTAAAATAATTTTATTTCTTAAAATAAAAGAGTCATCAAACTAATTTTTAACCTTAGGCCTCTCAAACTATTGAGCCGGCCCTGCGTCCAAAGGCAACGATGTTTCTTCAAAGCGGGCTGTTAACAAGCAACACAAACTCATCTCCAACTCCAATTATCACGATGAACGCTTGGTTTAACTCGGTCTAACATTACCCACCTTCAAGCCATACTACTCAACTCCTTTAATTCTTTATTCACGGTGGAGGAGCCCACTTCCCAGCTTTGAACTCTTTATAGAATCTGGAGCTTTTTGAAACAACATAGAATACTGCATATATTGTATCACCAACAGTAGAAACAAGAATATCAAAGAGTCGAAATGGACATTCCTTCAATTGTGAACATTAGTTACGATATTTTATTTGTGTAATATACTAATGAATGTTGGAAATATTTTCAAAATATTATATATTATATTTATTATTAATAATATTTTTTTTTGGTTAATTTTAGAAGTTGTGAATTAATTTTGGAAGAATGAGATATGGAAAGCTTTAAGCTTATTTAACTCCAGAGTCACATATTAAACGTAAGACTTTGATGACTTGATGGTTGAGGTTTTCCGCTTGAAACCTTTTGGAACTAGGTTTGGTCCACGCTGCCAACATATTGATGTTGATTTAATTTCCAAGAGGCATGGCTAGAGTCATGCGTTGAATTGCTTGAACCTCAATGGGCGTGACGCAAGCAAGGCAGGCGCGCGCAATGTGGAGCACTGCAATGCTTCCCAAAATAGGAGAAAATAAAACTCCCAACGTCCTCCCTAGGACTCAAACTGGTGCCGCACCAATTGAGGTAGAAGCAGCACAATCGTTGGACTAAGTCCAACTCTTGTGTCACTTGGTGCAGGCACAGTACCTGTTAGGATCAGTTTCCGAATTACGAAAAGTAATAACTTTTCGTTCACACCTTTTGATCATCTATAAATAGATTCATTGGCCTGTCATTTGTGATATCCCAGAATTTCGAAATTCTCTCTCTCTCTCTCTCTCTCTCTCAAAATTCTCACTTCTTCAAAATAAGTTAATCTGTTTATTCTAGAAAAACAGATTTTTAATTTCTTGGTTGAATAGTAAAATTTAAGGATATTCGGAGTCTAATTTCGTTGGTACACAATGCAATTAGTCAAACGGAATTTGTTCCGAATTTCATTGTATCTTGGAGGCAAATTTGCTTGTAACCCATATGCATATCAATTACTATTATTGGTGGAGACGAATATTGTCTTAAGAAAAGCGACATTGTAACATGCCTTGAAACAAACTTTCTCTCACTATTTTTGTTTTACAGCCCCTATTTTTCTAATAATCTTAAGACAATATTCAATTTTCAATGGCACATAGTTTAAGAGAGTTTGCTACAGATTTTGTGAAACTCGAAAGTTTTGATGGAAAAATGAGATATGGAAAGCTTTAAGCTTATTGTATTCCGGATTCACATATTTCAATGTAAGCCTTTGCTGGCCTGATGGTTGAGGCTACCTACATATTGATAGGGTTTTCTTGATTTAATTTCCAAGAGGCATGGCTAGAGCCATGCTATTGCTTGGTGCGACGCAAGCAAGGCCAGGCGCGAGCAATGTGGAGCGCTGCAATGCCCTCTCTCCCAAAATGGGAGAAAATAAAACTCCCAAGCGTCCGCGCTGGAACTCTAACTGGTGCCGCACTAGTTGAGGTAGAAGCAGCACAACCGTTGGACTAAGTCCAACTCTTGTATCACTCGGTGCAAGGACAGGTTATATACCTGTTCAGATCAGTTTCCCAATTACGAAAAGTTATTACTTTTCGTTCACACTTTTTGATCATCTGTAAATAGATTCATTGGTCGGTCATTTGTGATATTCCAGATTTTTGAAATTCTCTCTCTTTCTCAAAATTCCCACTTCTTCAAAGCAAATTAGAATCTGTTTATTCTAGACAAACAGATTTCTAATTTCTTGATTGAATAGTAAAATTTAAGGGTATTCGGAGTCTAATTTCGTTGGTGTACAATATAATTAGTCAAACGGAATTTGTTCCAGACATTTGCTTGTAACCCGTGTACATACCAATTAATATTATTAGTGGAGGCGAATATTGTCTTAATGAAAGCGACATTATAATGTGCTTTAAAGCAAACTTTGTCTTAATGAAAGTGACATTACAATGAAAGCGACATTGTCTTAATGAAAGCACCAGCCGCCCCGCGGGGCGGGGGTGGGGGGGGCCAGTTAAGAATTTTTTGCATTAAAAGATGAACAGAGGTGATGTACGAAATTTGAATGGTGCAAAGAAACAAGCTTTCTATCAGCTACATATGTAATTAGAAGTATTGACACTGGCAACAATAATATGCATTATCTTGAACATCTTGCTTGCTAACAATAATGATCAATACAATAGCAATAATGCCAGGGGCTCAAGCTTGGTGAGATTAAGCACATGTCCAGAAGACAAAAGCCGTATTGAAACAGGCTGGAGCTTGCATGAGCACAAGCACATCTGTATGTGTACTTTGTTTTTCTGTATGTGTGTACTCGCACTTTTTGTTCATACTAATTTTTGGGGTGTCTTGAAGGTGCGTAAAGATTTAATGCTGCACTCTACCATACCAGCCATATAAAACCCAACTTTGGTAGGAATTCAGGTGAAGATAAAAAGAAAGAGAAAGAGAAAATAGTCGAATGAACCAAAAACATAATTGAATGAGTTTACCAAATTGAGTTATTCATATATTTCCAAAGTTCATAATCATAAGAGAGAAATTAGTGACTTGTCATCAAACTTCCAATGAACTTTACGGGACATTTCAAAGTTATAAGTCTTATATATTGACTCAAATACCTCAGTACTATTAGTAAGCCACAAGGGGTTTGATCCCCAAACAGAAAATCATTCGTAGCTGCACCTATACCCGTTTAAAAAAAGATGAAGCTACATATTTCATAATCAAAGGCCACCAACAAAATAGCTCCTTAAAAACATGAAGGCAATTACTATCCTTCAATTAGAGTTCATATATTGTTACTAGTCATCACTTGAATGCTGCTATTCTGTCTCTTGAATATTAATGATGCTGCTTGTCTGTCAGCTCTGAGTAGTGAATGAGAAAAGAAGAAAAAGTAGTCGTGTACTTGAGGGAACTCTACCCAAGAAAAAAGTTGTCGGTGTTGCAGCATCGGGGCAGGAAATATGCACCCGTCCTTTCCAGTTAGTAACCGGTCGTGTCTGGAAAGGCACAGCTTTTGGTGGTTTTAAGAGCCGTTCCCAAGTTCCTTGGCTCGTGGAGAAGTACTTGAAGAAGGTAACACATTTGACATGTACTAAATATGTGATTTTTTGTTACTTCTCTAGTAGATGTTATGAACTTATCTTTCCTCTTGAATATAATTAAGGAAATTAAGGTGGATGAATACATTACTCACAATCTGACTCTTGGGGAGATCAATGAGGCATTTGATCTGATGCATGAAGGCGGTTGTCTCCGGTGCGTGCTTGCCGTGCATGTTTAAAGTGATCTTATCAGTCTCATTCCAAGTTCTAGTGGAGTGAACTTGCTGTTTTGCATTCCAAGAAAAAAATAAGAGTGGATGCTGTTGATGAGTGTGAATGGTTGACGTGAACAATATTCCCCTTTAAGACTGCCTTATCTATCAATTATATGTGTTTGATGGGAATTGTGAATGGTTGACGTGAACAATATTCCCCTTTAAGACTGCCTTATCTATCAATTATATGTGTTTGATGGGAATTGGGATCTTTCCTTAATGTGCTTAGCATTATGACATCTGCAATGAAAAATGATATGTAAGCAAGAGATGAAAAGTGGTGTTCTAAATTCTGCATTATTCCATTTCATAAAATCTAGAAGCACTTCTGCTTCTCTCTCTCCACTGGTCTTTGAAATAGAACTCATAGAAGTAGAATATAATTTAGAAAAAAAAAAAACAGTAAGAGGGGTGCTATCTTTATTCAAGTTATCCAAAGCATCAAATACAAAATTACAAAAAGATTGAAGCATATAGATTAGAAACCTTCATTGTCAATTTAAAACCCAAAAAAGGTTCAGCAGAATTCATTGTCAATAACTTATTTAACTAATGCTAATTTTCTGCCATAATTAGAAGAGCTATATATACAAGCTACGATGATAAAAAAAAAAAAAAGGAGATAAAATGCAATTAAATCAAACAGCTGAGGAATCCTTCCTCATCAAGTTGAGTTTGTTTTTCAGATTCGGAAGTTCAACTTCATCGAAATATTCATATGCAAATCCACCATGGCTAGTCAAATCCATTCCTGTCATCTCCTCATCTGTCGAAAGCCTTAAGAGCTTCAGCTTATGCAAAATCCAGAACAATGTCCCCATGGTAATGCTAACCCATAATGAAATCGCCAAAATTTGGACCATGTGGGCTGCCAAGAGCTTTACTCCACCGCCCATGAGCAGTCCATACGGCCGCCCCGGCATCCCCGGATAAACCTCGTCGACATATTCCTTCTTTGCAAACAAGGCAGTGAAAACTATACCCCAACAGCCACACCCTCCATGAAGTTGTGCTGCCTCCAATGGATCATCATACTTGAATTTTTCTGCAATCTTGTTACACCCAATGAGAACCCAAGCGGCTACAAACCCACATATAATTGCAGCCCAAGGATCAACAACCGAACAGCCTGAGGTGATTGCTGCCAACCCACCAAGCAAACCATTGCAAACATCGGTCACATTCCAATGGCCGGAGAGCAAACGTTTTGCAAAGAGTGTGGTCAGTGCAGCTGAACATCCAGCAAGAGTTGTTGTAACTCCGGTTCTCCCAACAGCACTCCATTGTCCATAATAAGAACCGCTCTCTCCATAAGCTTTGGATATGTTGAGAAATGAACCGGGGTTGAACCCGTACCAGCCAAACCAAAGCAGGAACGTCCCCAAAACAACCAATGTACCGCTGTGTCCGCGCAACGACGACCCAGATCGGCCGCCATGATCAAACCGGCCAAAGCGTGGTCCTTCAATGAGAGCGCCCCATAAACCGGCCATGCCTCCAACCAAGTGAACAACTCCCGAACCGGCAAAATCAATGACCCCAGAACCAAACAAAAGATTATCAGACCGAGAAGGGCTTGCCCAACCATCCGCAGACCAGAACCAATGAGAGGCTATAGGATAGACCAAACCCGTCAGGAAGGAAGAATAAATCAAATAAGCGATGAATTGGGTCCGTTCGGCGATCGAACCGCTAGTGATTCCAGCAGCTGCAATGGCAAAAGCCCATTGATAAAGGAAGAAACTATAGTCAAAAGACGAGGTAGGAAACATTCCAAGGCCGAAGAAGTGTTCGCCGATCAACCCGTTTGATGACCCGCCAAAGGCGAGGGCAAAGCCGAAGAGATAGTAAAACAGGCCGCCGGTTGCAGCATCAAGGACATTGGTGAGCATGATGTTCATGGTGTTCTTGGCACGAACCGAGCCGGCGCAGAGCATGGCGAAACCAAGTTGCATGGAGAAGACGAGGTACGCAGAGAAGAGAAGGTAGGTGTTGTCAACAGCATAACTTGTGTCGACGAACTTGTTTGAAATTGCATCAAAGCGGCTACAAAGGTAGTCAGCAGCGGCGCTGGCATTGGCTGCGCCACCCAGTAGAGAGTGAAGATCTGCAGCAGAGCAGGTTAATGGAGCCGCCATTATAAGAAAGAAACAAGTTCGTCGTGGGGATATTTGTTTGATCTATTTTTATAGTCAAAGAATCATTGGAATATTTTTTATTGTTGTCGCGGTTCATCGAACGAGATTCTAAGAGATTCTACACCTTGAATTTTAAAAATTTTAGATAAGACTGGGAGGTTTTTTTTTTCCCTCACCACTTGTGTAATATAAGATTTAAACACTAAAATTTTCTATTCAAACCTCAAGTCAAAATTTCAAAATTTGTAGATTTTAGATAAGATGAAATAAGATAAAAATTTAAAAACTATATTATTATAATACAATTTTTTAATATTTGTTTTGTTTTAAAATTTAAAAAAAATTATTTTGAAATTTGAAAAAATTGAATTTTTATTTTATTTTGTATACAAATTTATAAAAATATAATAATAAATTTAAGATAAGATGAAATGAAATGAAATGGTTTGTAAAAACAAACCATGTCTAAAATATTAGAGTTCTCAATTGATATTAAAGATTAATATGATATTTCATTTCATGTTAGTTAATTTCAGATCGTTGAGTCTAGGAATATGCTTGGTTTTGAGAGGGAGAATTTGTTTGTTCTCCTTTTATAATGAAACAATCGACGAGATTCTGAGTGATTGTTTATAGAATGAGATTCGAAGATTGTGTCAAAAAAAAAATCGAAGAGATTCTATGATGGATTAGGACACAAATGTGAATAACGGAATCTCGCACTGATATCCCGTTATTAGGAAATCACCATAAATGAATCTCAATCTTTGTAGATTAAAATGGTAGTAGTCTTTTTTTTTAACAATACTATTCATCATCTCATTTTTCATCATTCTCTCATCATCATATGATATGATATTAAATAATTGGAGATTATTTATTATGTTTTACTTATTAATTTATCATCTAATGTTACATCATGAAATGATAAAAAAATAATGACAAATATGATGACAAATAGATTTGTTTTTATTTTTTAAGATCACTAAAACAATAGTGATCTATTAGAATTTAGAACTCCATACATACATAATTACATAATTTCATTTTTATTTTAGAATAATTTTAAAATAAGAAATAAAATGAGAAATAATATTTACAATTTTAACTTACAGTTTTAAGCGCCGCATGATTTTTTTTTTTAAATGAATAAATATGAAACTTACCTAAAAATGATTGTACGACGTGCAGACTTCACGAATCACAAAGATTAATAACATTACTCTTCTAAAATTTAATATTTTTAGCATCTCTAGATTTTCTATTTTTCTAAAAAAATAAATCAAAGGTTAATGACTAAAGAGTATTATGTTATAATAAAATGAAAATGGGACGAAAATATGATATATAAAATGCATTGAAAAACCGTATTTAGAATTTATATATAAAAACATATGATTTTGATAAAGTTGGAATAATAGACTAACGGGAGGAGGACCAATTGTGATAGTAGTTATCATCTTCAAATCTCGAGTACATGTATTACAATATATATATATATATATAGTGGTAAGTTACATTCATTAAATTTAATCAACCTAATCTATTTAATAAACAAGAGTCTTGTCTTCAATGAAGATGATGGCAACAGCACATGGCGTCCAAAGGTAAACGCTATTTCTTCAAAGCGGGCCGTTAACAAGCAACACAAACTCATCTCCAACTCCAATTATCACGAAGAATGCTTGGTTTAACTCGTTCTAACATTACCCACCTCCAAGCCATGCTACTCGACTCCTTTAATTATTTATTCACGGTGGAGGAGCCCACTTCCCAGCTTTGAACTCTTTATAGAATCTGGAGCTTTTTGAAACAACATAGAATACTGCATATTTTGCATCACAAACAGTAGAAACAAGAATATCTAAGAATCGAAATGGACATTCCTTCAATTGTGAACATTAGTTACGATATTTTATTTGTGTAATATACTAATGAAGACATACATACCTGGGATACCAGGAATGATGAAATTTGGCTCTTTCAGAACATCATGAAGTGTTTTTTTCTCGTTTACTCTTACCCATTTAGAGCCACTTCCGCCACTTCCTGAGGAACACAAAAGACTTACATAAGCATGTATTATCGGGGCCCCACCAGCCGCCCCGCGGGGGGGACAGTTAAGAATATTTTTGTATTAAAAGATGAACAAAGGTGATGTACGAAATTTGAATGGTGCAAAGAAACAAGCTTTCTATCTGCTACATATCTAATTAGAAGTATTGACACTGGCAACAATAATATGCATTATCTTGAACCTCTTGCTTGCTAACAATAATGATCAATACAATAGCAATAATGCCGGGGCTCAAGCTTGGTGAGATTAAGCACATGTCCAGAAGACAAAAGCCGTCTTGAAACATGCTGTTGCTTGCATGAGCATAAGCACATCTGTATGTGTAATTTGTTTTTCTGTATGTGTGTACTCGCACTTTTTGTTCATGCTAATTTTTGGGGTGTCTTGAAGGTGCGTAAAGATTTAATGCTCACTCTACCATACCAACCAAATAAAACCCAACTTTGGTAGGAATTTAGGTGAAGATAAAAAGAAATAGAAAGAGAAAATAATCGAATGAACCAAAAACATAATTGAATGAGTTTACCAAATTGAGTTATTCATATATTTCCAAAGTTCATAATCATAAGAGAGAAATTAGTGACTTGTCATCAAACTTCCAATGAACTTTACGTGACATTTCAAAGTTACAAGTCTTATATATTGACTCAAAGACCTCAGTATTAGTAAGCCACAAGTGGTTTGATCCCCAAACAGAAAATCATTCGTAGCTGCACCTATACCCATTTAAAAAAAGATGAAGCTACATATTTCATAATCAAAGGCCACCAACAAAATAGCTCCTTAAAAACATGAAGGCAATTACATGCTCGCAGCTCAACTAATGTTTCTCCAATTTCAGAATTCAACATCCTCCAACATGTAATATCACGTTTAAACACATGATAATCAAACCACTTACAGTAAGGGGAAATGGAGGAGAAATACATTATTTGGTATGGAATCCAGATAAGGGAGATATTAAACCATCCTACCTGCAGAGATCTCACGATTAGAATCCTCAATTGCATCTTTCTCTTCTCCATTAATGCTTTCTACATGAGAAGCTGCAGTTCCTTCCAGGAGATAATGGAGAAGTTTTGACTTCGATAGACAAACTCCAGAACCAGCCTGGTGAATCAGTAGTAAGCAAATGGAAATGAAGCTTTTTGATAAGTATATAGATGGTAGCACAATTTAAGACAGAATTATTTCTTAAAGGGCTTCTATGCAAAATTATCTTAAACAAATGATATTGTTGGAGGGATCTCATGAAAAAAAATGTTATCATGAAAAATTTACTTGCTCACTATAAGTTCAATGTCATACAATACTTACAAGTCTTCAAAAGGAAACTATTAGAAAAGGAATAAGTTAGTTATTAAATTGTCAAAATGGAACAATAGTGACTGAAATAAGAATGGCATTCAGCTGCCTACCTCATAGTATAACTCAATAGAATCACGGGTGTAATTTTTCTCTTTGTCCCATGGCAAAGGTGGGCAACTTTCTGAAAACATGTTTAAAAGCTAAGGAAATCCATAAAGCACAGCAGTGCAGAAACATTGTATGCCACATGCAAAACTCACAACCCTTACACTAACACCAGTAAATTAAGACGTCACCCTCGCCCCCTTAAAAAAAAGAAAAGGAAGGTATGGTATGGTATGGAATATAAGGCAATCTTCTAAAAGGATATCATGTCAAGATGAGCTGAAAACATGTCAGTCTCGCAGAAGTCCTCGATAAAGTCACTGGACATAACCTCTGCATACAGAAGAAGAACTGGCCAGTGGACAATATTATTTTTATCTAATGCAGGCTTTCTTAATCCAGTAAGTTCTTGAAATACTGCCTTTCCAATCTTGAAGCCCCTATCTTCAATTGCAGAAACAAGGTCCTGCAAAGTTTCAGGAGAGGAAAAAAGGGGAAATATGAGCCTCGAGGTATTAAAGAAAGATCTTTTCCCTGCAAATAGTGTAGCATCAAACCTTAGCCCCAGCAATATCCCTGGAAACTAGAGCCTCCCGCTGTTCATGTTCCAACCTCTGTATGGCAATCTGATTAGCAAACTTCTTTAGTTCTTCATTGCTTGGGTCAAGTTCAATTCCATTCTCACAAAATGATTTCGCTTTATCCACCAAGTTCAATGACAGAGACGCTTTGGCAGCTCGATAAAGTGCCTAACCACAATCCATAACGCTTTAAAACACTATCAAACCAAAGAACCATGAGAAAGTTCCCATCCATGAGAATTCAGAGCAAACGACGTCTAGCTGAGAACACAAACGTAAAATAGAACCTTGACATTTGTTGGGAGAAGCTTAATTGCCTCCTCAGCATCCATGAGCGCACGTCTGTAATTTCCTAGCAACAAATTCACATGGGTTCTATTCGAGAAGAGAACCGAGTGTTCGGAGTCGCTCAGGACCTTCTGATCAATTGCCCTCGAGTAACAATCAATAGCATCAGCATAGTGTTTTTTACCCATCTTCACATACTGGTTACCCTTTTCCTACAAACCAAGCAAATTACCAAAAGAGAAAACTAAAATGATTATTCCCATAATCTTCATTGAGCATATTATAATGGCTAAGATGATTTCTTCTGACAAAGAGAAACATATCATTCTAAGAACCGTCGTAGGCTACCAAACTAAAATGCAGACGATCCCTCCTATAATAGTCTCACGTAGGCAATTAAGCACCTCAAAGTGTAGTGTAGGCCTCGCTCGCCTTGAAAGACATTAGAACTAATACTACTTTCAACTCAAGCTCATCTTTTGAAATAATTAGAGGTCCAGAATTATACCCGTCTTCAAGCGAATGTCCGCTATTTAAGCAAAACGGTAGCGATAAAGGCTCCACAAAACCAAACGATACCAAGGAATCCTCAAAACACTGACTTTCATAAATCACAAATCACGACATATATATATAGAGAGAGAGAGAGACAGAGACAGAGACAGAGACAGAGACCTTGAGTTCAAGGGCAGCAGAGTGTTTGAGGGCGGCAATAGCTTCAAGGTCCGCTTTCTCGGATTCGGTGATGGGCTCGGAACCCGTTTCCATCCACAGGGCCATTCCTGCTTTCTATGCGTATCTCAGAGAGAGAGAGAGAGAGGATTAATTATAGGACTCTCGGTTCCATTGGCAAAGAAGAAACTAGAAACGGCGCTGATCTCTACAGTCCAGCAAACCAAATAATATTCCCCCAAGAAAAGTAGCAGCTGTGCTACATGTCGTTGCAAATATTGGGAAACAGCGGAGGAACTCCCCTATTTCTCCTCCCATTTTCTCTTAAATATATGATATCTGCCAATCTCTTAAGTATTGTTGATGTATGCTAAAGACGCAAATATTGATTTAAAAATTTTAAGATTGTTGAATACTAATTTGATTAAATCTTTAATCTTCAAAATCATGGTGTACTAGTTTTAAAACGAGTAAAATGAATCGGATGTCTTTAAATTCATGACTCCAAACTTGAGATCGCTATCAACTGGAGAGATGTGCGTACCCGGGATTAGTAAAACATATTGGTGTCTCTACCATTCGGCTAGGAATACATATTGGTACACGCCAAAAGAATGTCGTTTTCGAGGGAGAGGAAGAAGATCGAATTTAAAAAATAAAATAAAATAAGTTACGACTAATAAAACTCTTGCACTTAAAGATGCTATGCCAGAGACTTTAAAGAAAGAAGGTGATGATATTCGTAGAGAGAGCCATGGCCCATGATATTAAGCACCCAAAAAGCCAGAGAAATCAATGGAACGTGAGGGATAGATGTTAGATAAGTTTGTATTGTAAGTTGCGCCAATTTTGATGGAGATGCTTCAGTTCAATCATCGTTGAATGACTTCCCTTCAATTAAAGAACAAAAAAAAAAAGGTCTTCAATGGGGGAAGTAGCTCAATTATTGCAAATATTACGGATTTGCTCCAACCTTTCTCAAGCTGGGCTGCAAGGAAATTTCAGAGACGTGCTCCATAGCCTTGATCTCTAATAGCACATTGCCAGCAATTTGTTAACACCGACATGCAGCACACAAAAAAAAAAAACCCAAAGACGACGAAGATATGCACCAAGCAATTACACACATTTGCAAGCATTCAATCTCGTTTCTGGTGAACGGCATGCCCTTAAATATAAAAGCAGAAAATTGCCATCCACATTTGATGCTCCAGATGTTCTGGCCATTTAGTACACAGAGATAGCTGGATACTGTTGTGGTAATCCAATTTCTACCTTCAAGACCAAGTTCATTCACTGTCATCTATCAGAAAGATCATCTATCAGAAAATTCATTCAACAACTATAAAGATCATCTACCATATATTCTGAACCAGTCACCAAGCAGACTCACGGGGAAAGAACAATGCAGACGTGATATATAGCTTAACATATGAGATTTTGACTTCAGAATATAATTGATCAAAATCTACCCGCCTGTGCAGCATTATTTAACCAGTAGGCACTTTTTTGTGAACTTCGGTTTAAAATAACTGTACACCGCCAAAACTATCAAACTTTTAAACCCTAGTTATAATAGGCTAGGCATGTGCAAGACCATTCCAGGAGGTTTCAAAATCAAACAAAAGCATACCGGTGTCGATAGAGGAATTCTCAGGTGAATAGAGATTCAGTTCGGATGGCACAGCACCACCTGACACCACCGGAACTGGCTGGTTTTCCATGAACCAGTCATCAAATGGAAAGTCCACTGCATTGGAATCAAGGTTTCCAGAAAATTGGCAATTAGCCACCTTTACAGTAGATGGCTCACATAGAGACCCTGTACTTTCAAGTCGAGAACTTTCAACTGGAGGTTCTTGATTGTTTTGACTGAGATTCGCACTTCCAAAAAACTCAGGTAGTTGAGTGCTTCGACTGCCTTCCATAACCTGGGAATTAGACTCCTCAGCAGGATATGGCTCAAACACAGATCCTCCGCCATGGACTTGAGAATCTTTATTTATAAGATGTTGGTTGCTTTGACAAGAATTGATAGGCAAACTGAAACTAAAATCTGAAAAACCCGCATCTTTGGCAACTAAACTTTGACTCCCATGCTGCCAGATATTTTGGCTGGCATTTAGAGTCTGATTCTGATTCTCTTTCTGACAAATGCCTTGGCTAGCATTTTGGCTTTGATACCCATGCTGACAAAAATTTTCACCATCAATTGATTGAGCAATGAGCTGACTATCTGTTTGCGGTTGGGATGATACCATGTGTGTTACGAAGCTGCCCACGTTGGGCTGAGAGCAATCCTGAGGGCCATATGACTCCAAGTTTAAGCTAGGAAGAACATTTGGCCACCTAACAAGGTTTCTGTCATTTTCCGCTGCCGTTGGTGTAGCATTTATGGTATGGAGTGCTGCATGCACACGATTAACGTTGTCTGATGATCTATAAACAGAAGGATGCATTGGCAAGGCACCCCTCACAGGTCCTGTCTTTTTAAACATTGTATGGGAAGGGACATATCCTGGGCCCATATTACCAACGGTCATAGCTCGGTCCCTTTGGGTGACACTATTACGTACACCAAGCAAACGTGGTGATACCAAGCTCGGCTGAGTTCGAGTTTTCACCAAAACAGATGCTGGTTGCTGACTTCTACCTTGCCCTATGATATTTGGCACGGCATGACTGGCGACTGTGGAGCAAGCACGGATTATATTTGGCCGAGAGACCTGATTTTGAGACATCGGGTTGGGTGCCGATGGAATATTGTCGAATAGATGAGCCTGTAGTCGGGTAAGCGCTGCCGGCAGCGAAGCATCAGAAGACTTGATATCTGGTAATGGAGCACTTCTCCCCAGCTTGAAGCTTTTTCTCTGAATCTTCCAGATGTCCTCTTTATCAGTTGCATGACAATGATCAACATTAGAGATGCCTGTGACCCAATGTAGACATGGCGCAAGAGATTCACAGATGTAACAATGGCACTGCATTTTAGCATGGGCAGCAGTCATGATGGCAGTACACAAACATCGGAATAAACAAGCACTATCTTTTTCGAGGTGCCAAAGCCTAAAGAGTGAGCTAACCTGTTCACAGTGCTTTTCATGGGGCGTAGAACTAAAAGGATATTTGGCACAATGATGACGTGGATGAGGGTAGTCTCTGCATGCAATCTGCAACGGAAGGAAATCAAATTTTGTTGGCATCAGAGATATGGTGCATGGCTTTTCCTAACTCTTTTTTGTTTCAATGCTGAACCTTACTGAAAGTAGGGAACAATACTATGAAGTACTATGAAGTACTATGAATTAACAAGGTCATGAGCATGCAAATATAAAAAACCATAAAATACACTTTAAACAATTAAAGATAATATGGCCAAACAAACATTGCCCCAAAGACAACCAAAACCTTCATAAATTCCAAATCTGACTATTAATTCAGTCACAGGCATCAATATTAATCAATGGCATAAGAATCAGGTAGTTACTGACCGTAATATATTCGAAATAATAGTATGTATTCTGAGCTTGTCGTAGCAGCATGTTAGAGGGGTAATATAAATACAGCTAGAAACTACCACTTTCAGAACTCGATCAATCATTTTTAAAAGCATTTATTTTGAGCAGTCTAAATTTCACCCAGATATGCGTGCATGTAAGGTATGTTAGTTTAAAATGAATCCCACTTTGCTCTCGTTTTTTTCATCCTATTCCTCGATTTGTTAAGTGATTAAAATAACTCCTCGCCTAAGTAGGAAATTAGAAAACGAAATGGAAAAAAGAAACGACAAAAGATTAGTGGACCTCTGATAGAGTCCATTGTTACAAATCTAAAAGTTACCTATCACAAGAATTTTAGTAGAACCTAACTAAAACAGAAACAGCAACTCTGTAACTTGAAAAGTTCATGCTAAGACTCAATTACTACAACAAAGAAGCAGGTAAACAAGAAAAACAGTAACTTCCCTTTCTCAAGATTAAATAAACCCCACCAATATGAATGGAATGTCGGGTTGTTAGTCTGGTAAATTAACTTAGAAAAAGAAAGCATGTTATTTTCTTTAATACTCCCATGACGTTTCCAGGCAACCAGTTACCTGCCCCTTCTCCCCAACTATATGCAATTCATCGGACGCTCCCACCGCATCGTCCACCACCGCAACCGGATTGCCCGGGTCACACTCCAAAATCACACAATCATCGTCCGTATCCCCCACCGTCGATTTGGAAGACTTTGACTTTCGGTTGGTGTTGATGGACTCCCCCAGCACCACAACATCATCGGAATCATCGCCAGGCTCTTTATCATCAGCGCCGTCCAAGAGCTTCGATATCCAATCGAAATCGTCGTCGCCACCGCCCTGGGGCTCGCTCAAACCCGTCTCGTCGTCGGAGCTTATGTCCAATATCACAGGCATGCAATCCATTAAAAATATTCTTCCCAAAAGCAAAATCGCCTCCTAGGGTTTCCTAAGCAGAATCGAATTTCTCATGCGCTTTCTTGGGTGGATAAAGATCTCTCGAGAAAATCTCACAGTACCAAAAAGAATGAACATGAAAAAACTAAATTGTGCACAAAAAAGTTGGAAGAAAAATCTAGAGTTTCGGGGGCTTAGGGCCGTTCTGGTGGACAGATTTTAGGGTTTTCGATTTGGACGAAAGCGCCGGTGGACTGAGCGAGTGTTGTGAGAGACGAAGACAGACGAAAATCGAAAACAAAAACGAAAAAATAAAATTAAACGTCTCCGAGTAAAAGAAGACTGGCAATGCTCACTTATGGAAGCTGTGGGCCCATGAGCCCACCCATATATTTTGAACGTTCAAACTTGGTTTCCTAGATGGGCCTTCTCTGATCTATTTGAGCCCATTTTGCAACAGCATGCGGCCCATCTCCCTGCCGTAAAAACCACGTTTTCTTCTCATCTTTTTCTTGGAAACTATCGATTTATTTCTTTTGATAAGCAAATGAATTCAACAAAAATTCTATATACAGTAATTTTTACATATTTTTTTTATATATTCTATTAATATAATTAGTTGCATCATTTTTTTTAAATGAAATAAATATTTTAACTAATCATATGAATAAAGTACACAAAAAATACGTAAAAATAATTATATATAGCAAAACTCTTAACGATAATATAACTTGAAAATTGCTTTAAATCATATTTTAAATCATATTTATTTTAATTACAAAAAATTTTATCAAATTAAATTTATAAATTAATGTACAATGTTAGATTATAATTTTAATTTTAATATAAAATAAATCATATAATATAAAGTCTTAATTTATAGTTATTTTTATGAGATTTATTTTTAGTTATAACACTTTAAATTGTCTTAGTTTTCTATGATTTAAACATTTTAAAAAAATTGGATGAAAGAAATAGGCACAAGTTTATGGTGTTATTGATATTGTTTTTAAATAATGATATGAATAATTATCTCTGTTTGAATGTCAAGTTGAACTGAGTTGAATTAAATAAAATATTATTAGAATATTATTTTTTAATATTATGAGTGTTTTAGAATTTGAAAATTTTGAATTATTTATTATATTTTATATAAGAATTTGAAAAAGTATATGGGGATTTGAAAAAATTATAATGATGAAATGAAGTGAGTTGAGGAGGGTTAAACATCCAAAAATACCTTATAATTTATAGTAATCTAAATATAATATATATATATATATATATATGAAATACGGGTCAAAGATATATAAACTCTATACAATATTCATTTTGAAACAAAAGATAGGTCAAAGTACGAAAAAATATGAACTTTTTTAGAAATATTTGCTCTATAACAAATAAATAAATTCATAAATTAACATATTTTGATAAGATATGTCAATTATAATTTTTTTTAGTATAAAATAGATTTATTTTTTAATTTTGTATAATGAATTATATTAATTTATAAATGTATTTTTATATTTTTTTTCTATAAACGTAATATTTCTCTTTTCAATTATTTCTTACCAATCATTTTCTTACAATTTATACGATGATCTCACGTGCAGGATAGCCGGCTAGGGGTGGAAATTTGTATTATTTGGATTGCGTTCGTGTTGAGTGAAGTGATGAATATTTGACTCTATAGGTCAATCTCAACCCAATTAGTTAAGTTAAGGTTGTATTTAAGTATTGAGGGGCTGCTTGGATTGGGAAGTGGGTTGAGCTCATCTCAACTCACTTTCATTTCATCATTATATTTTTATAATTTTTTATACAAAACACAAATTTCTATACACCTTTTTTAAATCTCAATACACCTTTTTCAAATTCCAACACACCTTTTTCAAATCTCAAAATAATAATAATATTAAAAAATAAATCAAATTCATCTCAACTCATCTCATCTCTGAATCCAAGCAGGGCCTGAGAGAGTGTTTGAAAGAATTCATGAATAATAATAAAAAATTAATAAATATTAAATAATAAAATATATTAAAAAAAAATTACTTGTCAAACCTATCCATCATCTCATCCTTTTAAAGAGATGATCATTTATCATCTATTTAATAATTAATTAAAAATATATCACATCACGTGACTAATTTAATCACGTTTCATGTCAATGAGTTTTTTTCTTTTATTTTTGAGACAAGACTTTTTATTGATTCTCTTTGGAACAAAAAATTAATACAATTCTCTCCTGAGAGAGGACCTAATGCACTCTTTGCTAAAATATAAGCCACAATATTGACATTCCTAGAACATGCCTAACTATCCAATAATTCACCCTACTGAACATGTCTTGGCATCTCTTATAATCAACCCCTATTGAACTCCATCTCTTCTTAGATCCATTAAGAGCATTTACTACTATCATTACATCTCCTTCCAACATGATTTTCTGCAATCCCATCTCAGTACATAAAATAGAAGCTTTAAGTATTGCAATGGCTTCACATTGGAAAAGATCAAGATTTAACTCCTGATAAGATCTTAGTGTAGTCTTGACCTTTCCATATATTCCAGTCTCTTACAATGACTTTAATCCCTATTTTGCATTAAACTTTGTCGATAACTGCATCTTAATTAATTTTGTAATAATTTGAGGGAGGTGCCTACCTGTGGATATTTGTAATGAATGCATTGCTTGCCTTCTTAAGGAGTTGTGAAGAGTATTTTCTAAAGTTTGAATGATTCACCAAGGAGTATGGAGATATGAATTTTCCATTAAAAACTCATGTATTCCTTCCCTTCCATATTTATTGGGCCGTCACTAAAAACCCTACTATTTTCTCATCTGGCATTTGTGAACATAGATGATGCAAAACTTCTTTGAAAGATTTTCCCTCAATTTTGCATTTATGTAATCTTCTAGAATTTAAACTCCAAACATCTTGTGCTAATATGCAATTCTACATAGCATGTACACCACTTTCAAGACTTTCCATGTAAATTGGATAGGTATAATTATCCACCACCTTTCTTTTAAAACAAATTGATCTTTGTGATTAGGGCTGTAAATGAATCAGGCTACACGACAGCTCACTCGATACTCGTTCGATTAAACTCGAATTGAACTTGACTCACAAAAAAATAAAAAACTCGATCGTGAAAATAAATACCCGCTCGATTAATAAATGACACATACATGACAAATCTTGACTCGACTCGGCTAAAACTCGTTAAAACTCACTCGTTTATACTCAAGTCAACTCGCTCACTCGTTTATACTCGAGTCAACTCGTTAGCTCGACTCGATTAAAATCCATTTATATATTGATAAATATATACATATATATATGTTATATATATTGCTAATAATATAAGTATAACATTTTTATAATTAAATATGTAATATATAATCTTATTATTTATATTTATATGATGAATATATTTCATAATTATGTTTTATAATTTGTACCATAATTAATCTATAAAATTTAATAATTTCATATATTAGTACGTGGGAAGCATGTAAATTACATATTTGCTATCATATTATGTGTATTTATTAATAATATATAAGCATATAACATATTGTTATGATGAATAAATATCAACTAGTTAGAAATTAAATATTAATTTTTTATTAGTTATTTATTTATTTTTAAATTTTATTCAAAAAGTTTTTAAAAAAATTGAATTCGAGTTCAGCTCGACTCGAGTTCGTTTGTGGGACGAGTTCGAGCTCGAGTTGAAAGTTTAGTTTATCGAGTCGAGCTCCAGCTCGACAAACCAAAACTCAGTTTGACTTGACTTGATTACAACCCTATTCGTGGTAGAGATTCGTGGCCTACCATCCATAATAACATCTTAACAGCATTTGGCACTTTGAGTTTCAGGATCTTGCTCCATATTTCTATTTCGTAGTTGTTAGCAGATGATTGCAACTTTCTTCTCTCTACTATTTTTCCTTGAAGATGATATGCACTTCTAACTAGGTATTTACCATTTGTTATGCATCTCCATGTTAATCTATCTGAGTTGTCAGGATGACTTAAAGAAGTTTGCTAATCATCTCAACTTCATATTCTGAGAACAAATCTTGTAACAAAGTTCTATTTCATTGCTTAGTATTGCTATCAATTAATTCTTTCACCTCAATTTCTTCATCCAATTTCCTCATGGGTGTTTGAATTTTAAATGTTGAAAGTTGTGGTATCCATTTGTCTTGCCAGATTTTTGTTAGTTCTCCATTACCTATTTTCCATGTCAATCATTCTTCCAACAATTCGTATATCTCCATATGAACGAGGCATTATTACCTAATTTTGTAGTAAATAAGTATTTGCCATGAAAAATATAATAGGCATTATTACCTAATTCTATGCAGCCAGTGAGTTTGGATACTATATAATTCTTCATCCATGCTTTGCAAGTAATACAAGGTTAAAAATTTTCAAAGTCTTTGAAGCCAAGACCACATTCACTCTAAGCCTTGCTTATTTGTTGCCAATTTACCCAATAAATATTATATTTGTTTTCCTTATGCCTCTACCAAAAACCTTGATAATTTTGTTTAAATCTTTCAGAATAGTCTTGGGAATCTTAAAGATACCTGTGCTATAAGTAGGTATTGCCTAGATGATAGATTTGAGAAATACTTCATTATCTGCTTGTGATAAATACTTTAGTACATTCTAATTGCTCATACAACTTTTGATTTTTCCCATAAGTGAGTTGAAAGCTATAGACTTGTCTACCTACATAGGATGTAGTGTATGTTTAGGATTACGGTGGAAAATATTATTTTTAGTTTAAGATTTATAGCTTAAAACTTAATATCATAAGTTCTACTGCTAAAAAGCTATTTAATGTGTGTGATGCACATGTCTAAAATATTTTTTAGAGTTAGTTACGATATTTTTTTAAAATATATAATTATCTACAGGAATTTTTTGATAAAAGTTACAATTTGGTGCTTTTTGAAAAAACTGATTTTTAATTTTTTTAACCTCCTAAAACACTTTTTATAAAATTACCAAATACGTCATTTTTTTTTAAAAGTATTTTTAACTACTTAAAAACACTTTTTAAATCTCGAAACGCAATCTCAAACAAGCTCGTAGACTTAAATATTTCTCATAGGAAATAGATGCTTTAATACCTGCAGTTTCCAAAATTATATTCTGAATCTCTTTGCTGGTATATGGCTCCTAAAATATATTGATGTTCTCTCCAGGTTTACTTTTTTGCCTGATGCAAGTTCATATGCCTTAAAGAGTTTGAAAAGTCTGGCCCATTCCAGTGAATTAGCCTTCCAAAAGAGTAAGTTGCACCAAAGATAAATGGTTAATGTGTAATGAACCTCGAACTATTGGAATTCTTTTACATAATGCCTTGTTGCTCAACATGCTTTAGGATTGAGCTCAAAATTTTGAAACATAGGATAAATAGATATGAGATAGTGGATCTCGTTATCGAATTTTTCTAGATGGTTTAAACTTTGCTTATGAGGTTCCATTAATGAGAATAGAATGGTTGAAAAGTGCTCACACATTTTAAAATTAATTAAGTTCATCTTATATGCTTTGTTCATATCTAACTTGAGGGTCATGTATCCTTATTTCCTTCATTTTTATTTTGTTATGCATAGTATGTAATGTTTCATATGTCACAATAACATTATTAGATATTAATCTCTCAAGTACAAATGCACTTTGTGTTAAAAAATGATATTTGGCACAATAATTTTTAGTCCATTGACCACAATCTTTGCAATTAATTTATAAAAAATAGTATATTTTAGTCTATTGACCACAATCTTTGCAATTAATTTATAAAAAATAGTATATATATTGACTGATCATGGGAGGTAATCAAACACTGATTTGTGAGATCAAGACTTTCTTATCGTAGATATTTTTTTATTAAAAATTGGAAATCTCCAAAGAAAATATCAAAACAATTTTCTTCTTTATTAATTACAAATTAACTATGACCATAATGATTCAACGTTGTTTAATTATGTACAATAAGTTGTCATTTTCGATAATTTCTAATATTACTCTTTATAGGTGTTAATGTTGTAAGAATCAGCCAACAGATTGGGGTACAAGAAAGAATCATTCTCGTTCCACTGGTGTGGATTGGGTTTCATTCGGTGTCGTTTGGGACCCCCGACGAGACTCTGGTGTAGTTGTACATACATGGATATCAGATAAATAAATAGAGATAGATGCAATATTTACGTGGTTTGGTGTAAAGCTTACGTCCACGAGATTTTGGGGAAGGAAATCTACTATAATAAATATTTTTATAGTCTCTCGTGGCTCACTCTGTATAGAAAAAAATATACACGTATCTATGGAGGAAATACGCTGGTTGGAGCTCTTGAATTCCTTAGAGAAGACGAAGAAGGTTGAAGGGGAGGTTGGGTTGTCGAGAGAGTGAATCATTTCTTTCATCTGTCCGAAGCCTTTTTATATATACTTTGGTTGATTGTGTCAGTCTACTTTCTTTCATGTTTTCCGTTATTTGATTCTTATCCACCCCTTCCTACCTGCACATTGCCTTATATCCTTACTGTTATCTCATCACCTGCTAGTCTCACATTTTCTACCCCTCATGTGCTTTGGTTCCCTCTTAGCCCCTAGTTAATAAATGAGGCTTGGTCTATTGACTTTCATTCCCCTTCATAGTACTCCGCAAATTCTCAACAAAGGTACTTTGGTGGAAATTTTCATGAAGTGCTCCCTTTTGATATCTCTTCTTCTTCTTTGCTTTTGTTTACCTCACAAATTCTTACCACCAAGAAGGTGGTGGGAATTCACTGTTGATATCCCATTTCTGGCATCTGAGAAAATAATGGTTCATCTTCCAAGCCTGATCTACGAAAGACATAAAACCATGCAACAAATACTTTATCAAGAGAAAACTGATATTTCTGAAACTTTCGATGGAGTAGAGTGCAAGCGGCCACTAGAGAGCGAATCGGCATGCGAGGGTGCTTGACCCTGCAATTCCTAAGCAGCCATTGGCAGGCGAATCGGATTTGCAAGTAGCCACTGGACCAGGGACTCGACCCTGCGGTTCACTAGCCTCATTTATTAACTAGAGGTCAAGGGAGAAGGAAAGTCAACAACCCAAGCCTCATTTATTAACTAGGGGCCAAGAGGGAATCAAAGTACATGGGGGTAGGAAATGTGAGATTGGTAGGTGATGAGACAACAGTAAGGATATAAGGCAATGTGTAGACGGGGGGGTGGATAAGAAGCAAATAAGAATTTGATTCACTTGCCAGTGGCCGCTCGCGAATCCGATTCATCGGCCAGTGACCACTTGTAAATCGTGGGGTCAAGCACCCTCGCACACCGATTCACCCTCCAATGGCTGCTTGCACTCTACTCCATCAAAAGTTTCAGAAATACCAGCAATCTGTTGATAAAATATTTGTTGCATGTTTTTATGTCTTTCTTATCTCAAGTTCAGAAGATGAATCGTCATTTTCTCTTAACCTGGAAACGAGATATTAACAGTGGATTCCCATCACCTTCTTGGTGGTAAGAATTCGTGGGGTAAACAAAAGCAATGAAGAAGAAGAGATATCAAAAGGGAGCACTTCATGAAAATTTCCACTAAAATACATTTGCTGAGAATTTGCGAGGTACTGTGAGGGGGAATGAAAGTCAACAGCCCCAACCTCATTTATTAACTAGGGGCCAAGAGGGAATCAAAACACATGGGGGGTAGGAAATGTGAGACTGGCAAGTGATGGGACAACAATAAAGGTATAGGGCAGTATGCAGGTAGGATGAGGATGGATAAGAAGCAAACAACGGGAAACATGAAGGAAAGTAGACTGACACACGCAACTAAAGTGCAGTATAAAAAGGCCTCGTACAGATGAAAGAAATGATTCACTCTCTCGCCAACTTAGCCTCCCCTTCAGCCTTCTTCGTCTTCTCAAAGGAACTCAAGAGTTTTAACTAGCGTATTTCCTCCATAGATACGTGTATATTCTTTTCTGTACAGAGTGAGTCATGTGAGTCTATAAAAATATTTATTATAGTGGATTCTCATTCTCCAAACTCTCGTGGACGTAAGTCTTATGCCGAACCACGTAAATATCTCGTTTATATCTATATTTTTATCTGCTATCTACGTACGTACAGCCACACCGAAGTCTCGCTGGAAGCACCAAACGATATTGAACGAAGCCCAACTTACACTAGCAGGCCGGAAATGATTCTTTCTCCTACCTCGGTCTGTTGACCGATTTTTACGACATTAACAATAGGCAAAAAGACTCACCCTCCTACTCCTTTACATGCCCTACACCCATGTTTTTATGATTTGATCTTTAGGCACACAACTATCTGATCTTTATGGAGGATTAGGTTGGCAACCTCCTCCGACAAATGGTTGCATATTGCACATTGCACATTGCCCTTTCAACCAAACACCCTTTCTTCCAAGTTCTAGGATAAGAATTAATGTCATGTGGCGTTTACAGTATTTAGTTATTTACTCGTGGCTATGGCCCATGGGGCCGGCTTGCTCATTTTGTATTGATCGATCGGTATAGCATTAAGCCCAATCCCAAGCTATTGAATCGCAGACCAAAAGAGCTTATGCCATCGCTTGGATTTGAATTTATTTCATCTTATCTTAATCTCATTATTATAATTTTTTTTAAATTTTTATATAAAATATAATAAATAATACAACTTTTCAAATCTCAAAACAATAATAATATCAAAAAATAATATTTTATTTAACTTTTCATCTTTCATCTAAACTCATATTATCTCATCTCATCTCTTATCTAAATTCAAACAGGACAATAACAAATTCATTAAAGTGCAAATTCAACTGGATGATTTATATAAATGATGAGTAGATATAACATGTTTGAATTCGAATTTTGAATTCTGCTCGTCTCATTTTATTTTTAAATTCAAACAGAGTATTCTAACAAATTCATAGACATGAAAATTCAACATGAAATGGTGGATGATTTATATAAATGATGAGTAAATCTCACATGTTGGCTATCACATCATGCAGGAGTTGGATGCATGATCGACAGAATATTCTTTCTTGGTGAAGTTACTGCACGCATGCATGCGAGCCACTTTGCAGAAGATTTAAGATAATAGTTAACGTACGTTTAGACAAAAGGAAAAAATAAAGGAGAAGAGGGAACAGCTAGCGGCGGCGGAGGAGTGGACGGCGACTGGCGACTGGCGACTGGCGACTGGCGACTGGCAGCTGGCAAGCATGCATGCATGTGCATGCGCAAGCAAATTCCCGCAAGCCATGCTTTAAGATTCAGCTCGATCCCTTGAATCAAATGATCTATGTGATCATGATCAACACATGAACATATATAGGAAATTAAAAAATATATTTTCGTATTCTGCTGTTTTTCTATTATTATATATATATTTTTTTAAATTCAGTAGTACTCGAATGCCATGAGCAGCGACAAGATGTTATCATGTGCACCAGGATTGTCTTTGTCATTAATAATTGATTAATTGATTTTTTGTTACATCTTGTCCATATATATAGTACTCGAATGATATGCGCGGATTAATTTATTAATTGGTATATATATAGTCTAGCTAGGTTGATCATGCAGACTTAATTTGTGTTAAGTTTTACACATTTTTTTATGGGTTGGCATTAACAACTTTTCAATCTTTGTTATTATTATTATTATTATTTGTTACATCATGTGTTTTTTTCGATGTCCATATGATCTTGAGTCAGCTGATCATTACGAGGAAATGATCCTAACATTTCTCATAAATCATTACAAGAAAAATAAATTTTTGTGATCAATTAATTTATGACGAAATGATTATTTAATTAAATAATCATTTCTTTAAAATTAATTGACTGTAATTAAGTATTTTTTTTATTGTAATTTTAATATTTAAGCTTAAAAAAAATGATTTCCAAAATCACTTGCATTTTTAAAGCTGTGTGTCGGGAATTCCGATAACCATATAGCTACGCTTCTAATTGTAGAGTTTTATTAAACAAATTATTATTAAAAAGTTGTTTATTATTTCATAAACTTGTAACTGAAGTTAACTATGGTAGTTTTTAAAAAAATGTAACATTATTTACACGAGCTTTTCAACAAAAGTTTTAATTTAGTGCCTTCTTTAAAAATGGATTTTTAATTTTTTTTAATGCTTAAACCACTTTTTTTAAAAATTTATCCAATATATTAATTTTTTCTTTTAAAAGTATTTTTAAGCTATTAAAAATACTTATTAAACCTCTAAATTCGAAGTCAAACATGCACTAATACATACCTCCTATAATTGCATGAAAAGGGATGCTGGATTAATTAACATTGTCTTTTGTTCAACATTAACTTTAAAATTTCATGTTTTAAGCTCCTTATTATATATCCGAATACATATGTTTAGGAGTGTAAACGGTCTGATTTGAAAAAATAATGGACTGGTTTTATTCGATCGATCATTTTCATCATCCTGGACCAGACCAAACTCAATACCGGTCTAATTTGATCCGGTTCAGTCCAAAGAGTCCATACATATATATATTATAATTTATTTTATACTACAACTCTTATAATATAAATTTATAATACTAATATATAAATATATATATTAGTATTATAAATTTATATATTATAATTATACATTAGTACTTAACTACTTATATATATTATTACTTACATATTAGTATAAATTTAAATATATATTATAGTTCTATATTAGTACATACTTATATATATATATATTAGTATATATATTATATATATACATTAGTACTAATAATTTATATGTTAGTACTTATATACTATATAATATAGTTATACATTAATATATATATATATATGTATATATATTTTTTATTATAATTAAGAAGTCATATTTGGTCTGATCTGATCCAAGGAAGAAATCCCAAGGACCTGAATCGGACCAAATAATGTTCGGTCCTTCATTTCTTGGACTAGATCGGATCATATCAAAATTTGGTCCGGTCTGAGACAGTCGGTCCGGTTCAGACCGATGGTCCGGTTCAGACCGAAGGTTCGGTTCGTGACCGAATTTTTTACACTCTTATATATGTTGATTCAATTCGAGTGTATATGTAGTATAAACATTATAATATATATGCATGCTTAGAAAATCATTTCCAAAATTGCCTCATAAGCACGTAAAGCGATCTTATAATTAATACAATAGCTTCAGCAAATTACTTATATATGTATGTTGTTCAAATCTTGATGTAATTTATTATTTTTTGCAAGGTACCATGGTCAATGATTTCTTCATAAATTTAGTAATATTAGTGTTTAATTATTTCTAAATCCATATATAATATTATTGGTTCGAAAATTTCGAATTGACAGTTGGTGATTTTATTCACATTCTTGATGTGTCGAGAGGAAGAATTGAAACGTAATTTACAATTAATGGAATGTGTTTTTAGCAATGACTTTTTTTTTTAATTAGGCTGGTTTGAATTTGTAGATAAGATGAGTTCGTCTTAACTCATCATTATATTTTTTTAAAATTTTTTATACAAAATATAAATTTCAATACATCTTTTTTAAATTTTAATATATATTTTTAAATTCTAATTCAAATTTTTCAAATTTCAAAATAATAATAATATTAAAAAATAAATTAAACTCATCTCAACTTATCTTATCTCCTAATTTAAACCGACCTTAATTTGTGTTTGAATTTGATTGTTTTAAGTAAAGATGACAAGAACAATGTGTGGTTCAACATATTTTGGGATTTAAGCGGAGAAGATAATTCATTTAATCATAGAAATATTTTATAAAAATAAATTGAAAAATTCACGTAATTTAATGTAATATGTTATATTATAAAATTATTTTTATTTTAAATAAAATTATGTCAATCTATATGTTAAGGACGTATTTTGCAGTCTGACTTATCAATTTCCGATCGACCGAAACCTGCAAAAGTAAAAACAAGGATGATCGAGGTCCGGGACCGCTCTGACGATCAAGTTAGTTAAAGAGAATATGATAAGAGAAATTTGTAGAGGGAATTGTCAGAATGTCCCCTTTTCGGCTTTGGTTCAGTCTTATTTATAGGTGTCCTTCCTGAAAGGCGGTTTTACGATAAAAGATCTATTAATCGAGACATCACTCGACCGTCATCTTTGAGAAGGAAAACCTGATCTGATCCTGCCAGTCTCATCGCATTAATTGGACATTTCCTTAATTAATGCTCAATCAAACCCTTTTGAAGAGCGACATTAAATGATGCCCTATCCTTATTCAATCTAGCAATTAATGATGCGCGTTTGTAGTGTTCTCGCATTTAAGAGGAGAAATCTGTATATCGACGATTGTCTGGTTGTTCATAAATGCGGGAATGATCATGATGTGAGATGGATTCGTAAGATATGCTAATAAATAAACTGTTGTTCCTAATATTAGCGTATCCTTGAAACCGGTTTATTTTCTTATTCTCTATTCGGGATAGCCAGTGACTCGGATTGTCTCTGATTCCGGTATTTCTAGTTGAATTTGAACACGTGTCATCCGGGTTTAGATCATGGGCCTTGGGCTCAATTTTTTGGGGTTTGGGTCTGTTGCCAATTATCCTTCCAGTACCCCACGAATTTTTATCGAAGGTATTTCGATGGAGATTCTAAACGCTTTAGGGGTAGAGTCTTCCTTTTCTTTGTCTACGTTCTCCTTCAGTACTGGACAATATTCTCTTAATTTTCCTTCCGAGCGGAAATACTTGGTCGAATATACCCGGGCGGTTCCAGTTGGTATGTCGTTTCGTTTACCGGTTGGACTTCAGGGGACGATTTGAATTCTGATCAATTAATGCCGGGTCATAATCTATCGTATTCTGTGTCAGGCATTCAATGCTTTTCAGAGTTTTAATTGTGCCGTTGTTCCAATTTCCGAACCGTTAGTGACGTTTCTAGTTGTGCTGTTGACCCACGATTAGCTAGTGACATGCACGCGCGAGATCGTTATTATCTGATCTGTCATTTCGGCGCACGCTTCTTACCTCTGATTGGTCAGCTTCGAGCACGCCTCCTGTTCCCAAGGGTCACGTTCAAGGTCATGGCGTCGGTGTCGCTTCGTTTCCCGCTTGCTTTAAATTCGGTTTCTGGGTATAAATTACCTAAAGATCTCATCACAGTCCTTCCTTCTCCGTTTGCTTTCTCAGACTTGCTCTTCGTTGCTTCCCTGTTCTTCTACTGTTGTTCTTTCTTATACTCACTTTTTGTTGCTTTCCCATTCTCCTTCCTTTCCTTACATTTTTTTCTTAACTCTTGTCCCCATGGCTTCCTCTGATCCATGCCCTTTCTTCGCGGGTAATGGCTGGACCTCTTCCATGCAATCATCTTATGTGGACACGCTTAGGAAGAAACATCGTGTTTCCTGGTGGCATTCTCTGGAAGCTTCAGGGGATGGCGTTAGGGCCTGTGAACGCGATGGGAAGGCCCAAAAAGTTGTCATTTTCTATCTCATGTTTTCGAAGGGTTTTCGCCTCCCCTTCATCCGTCCCGTTCGAGAGGTTCTTCATTTCTTGGGCTTAGCCCCTGCCCAACTCTTGCCGAACGGGTGGCGTATCCTTTTGGCCACCTGTGTGGCATTCCGGATAGTTCTTTCTGGGAGGAATGATCCTTACCTCGACTTGACTGTTCGGGAATTCTTTTCGATGTATCGACTCCTTCGTCGGGATGGGAATGTCGCCGGCTTCCAAATAAAGCCGAAGTGTAGACTGATTCGAATGGAAGAGAGGCATTCGAGTGCCCGAGACTATCATAAGAAATTTTTCTTTGTCTCGGGCAGGGACTGGGAATTCTTGGAGGGAGAGGGGAATGAATTCCCAGTCCAAAAAGATTGGGGTTTTCTTCCTTCACCAACGCACATGGAGATTACTCTCACGGCCTAGGAAACCGAGAGGGTGAAGGCCATCCTTTCTTGGGGGGCAGAGGATCCAGACCGGCTGTGGTCCGACGCCCTTCTGACCGAGGAGAACATCGAAAAGTTTCTGACCCGACCAGACCGGTCTTATGATGAAGGCCAAAATTTTTTTAACATTCTTGAGGAGCCCCCTACTTCCTCTCGCAAGTGGGCCTCTGATCGGGAAGTTCAGAAAGAAAGGCGTACAAAGAGTCGTCACGGCGAGGCCCCTTCAAGCCGTGGTGCCCGTCTCAAGAAACAGAAGAAGGGGAAAGGGCCACGTATCGAAGATCAGGGGGAGCGTATTCCTCCTACGGATTCTCCGACTCGAAGTCCCGAGCGGGCCTCCTCGTCGACATCTTCGGACAGGCTCCGATTCCTGGAGACCGAGCGGATAAGGTCTGAGGCCAGGAGGGTTGTCCTTGAAGCCCAGATAGAGGCAACCGACGCGGCAGGGGTCAAGTCATCGGATGGAGAAGACATCGACCGGGCCTTCCAAGAGGCTCTGGATCGTCCTGCCGGACTATCCGCTGGTGCCACACCTTTCGAGCAAGTCTTCCGGCAGGAGTCGGAAGAGCAAGTTGCCAGGGCAAACCAATTGCCTACTCCTCTTCCTTCTTCTTCTGAGCGCCACTCAGATGCTTCCGAGGGCGAGGATGAAGTGGGAGGCGAATCCGATTCAGAGGGCGACCAAGGAGGGGTCAGCAAGCAAGGACAGGAGCGAGGTGAAGACAAAGGGTGCCAAGGAGGGGCCGGACCCGATCAGTCGGGTAATACTAGCCTTCCCGTGGAAGGGATGCACGGGGAGACTTCGAACGAGGGTGGGCAACCTTTTGTCGAGCCCGATGAATCTTCTGAAGGTCCACTCCCTACTTTTGAGAGGGGGTCGACTTCAGGGATTCATTTTGATAGTAGACAAGCATATCCGGACTTGGAAATTCCTACCCGACCTCCGTCCCCTTTTCGATTTCAGAGTGGGGTTGCGGTGCTCGGTGGTTTTTTCGAGTCGGAGTCGGAAGGGCAGGGTTAAGCCGGTGAAGCTGGTTCAGAGCGCCCCTCGCGTTTTGAGCAAGCCAAGGTGGACGCTTCCGAGCGGGTGGCTAAAATGCTGGAACCCCTACTGACACAGGTTTGACTTGTAGGTTTTTGTCAAATTTAAATAGTCTTTTGGTTCCGAGCTGATAATTTCTTTTCCTTGTGTTCAGGTTACCAAGGAAATATCCCAGGCTGTGGGTTCCGAGTTGGCAGAGCTCGCCGATTTCAATAATGAGCTCAGAACCATCTGCAAGTTTGGGCTCTATAAGTTGCAGCAAGCGAGAGATCAACTCGAGTTATCGCATAAAACTTACGGAGGTTTAATCAAAACGGTCGAAGAGTTGGGGGCCGACAAAAGCAGGCTGGAGAAGGCCAATGCTTCTCTTCGAACCGAATTAGAGGCGGCCCGGGATTCGCTGGCAATAGCTCACCGTCGGAACGCTCGCCTTGTAGATGCCAGATCGGCCACCGAGTAGGACAAGATTCTTCTTCAATCCGAGTTGACTGCTCGGAAGGCGGAACTAGCCGCCTCTACTCAAATTCTTTCATTGAAAGAAGAAGAGCTGGCTATTTCTAAGCGCACTCAAGTTGCTCGGGAGGAGGAGCTGGCTGGCTCGGAGCGCGCCCGAGAGGCTTTAGAGGAGGAGTTGACAAGGTCCGAACGAACCTAGGCTGCTCAAGAAACTGAGCTGGAGGAGACTCGTCATGCATTGGAGGAGGCTCATTCGAGGATAGCTGACTTTGAGCAGTAGATATCTCGAGTGGTGGCCATTCGCAACTCGGCCTGGGGGTACGGTTATGCAGAAGATCTCCGTCGGATAGGAGCCTAGCTCTTGGTAGACCCTCAGCTCAACCCCCATGACATAGATCCGAAGTCTCTTCGTCCGGACCGGGTTACGAAGAAGTTCGTAAAGAAGATCGGAAAGTGCGGCTACCTGCCATTCGATGACTTGAATCCTCCTCCTCCCCCTCCTGAGACTTAATCTCTTTACCGTGTTGATTTCTTCCTGTTGTAACTTTTTTTTTTTTTTGTAGCTAAATATATGACATTTGATATTGTAACTAAATATATGACATTTGAGACATTGGCTTCTCTTTAGATACTTTGTTCGTTTTATACCCCGTAAAATTTTTGGTTAAGTAAAAACTTAAGCAATAATTTTTTCCGAGCGTAACGTATGTTTGGGGTCGGGATTCGAGAGTTGCAAGTTACTTTACGTGGGTGGGTTGACCGACCCCGCGGGATTTCGAGAGTTACTTCGCGTGTGTGAGTGGACCGACCCCGCGGGATTTCGAGATTACTTCGCGTGGGTGGGTTGACTGACCCTGCGAGTTTCGAGAGTTACTTCGCTTGGGTGGGTGGACCGACCCCGTGGGATTTCGAAAGTTACTTCGCGTGGGTGGGTAGACCGACCCCGCGGGATTTCGACGTTACTTCGCGTGAGTGGGTGGACCGACCCCGCGGGATTTCGAGAGTTACTTTATGTGGGTAGGTGGATCGACCCTTCGAGAGTTACTTTGCGTGGGTAGGTGGACTGACCCCGCGGGATTTTGAGAGTTACTTCGCGTGGGTGGTGGGTGGGTGGACCGACTCCGCGGGATTTTGAGAGTTACTTCGCGTGGGTGGATTGACTGACCCCGCAGGATTTCGAGATGAGAACTTATAGTTTATAATGCATTTGATATTAATAACAATAGGTTTTTTTATAATTTCAAGAAGTAAAATACATCGGAAAACGTTATGCATAGTACCTATTAAGCCTCTCACTATTCCAAGGGTGGGGTAGGTTGGTTCCGGAGCTATCCTTGAGTCGGTAAGATCCGGGCCTATTGGTTGCTGTTACCATGTAGGGCCCTTCCCATTTCGGTCTCAGTTTTCCTTGTGCTGGCGTTGTAACGCCCGTTTGTCTTAGTACTAAGTCTCCGATTCTGAAGTTGCGCGGTTTTACTCTTCTGTTGAAGTATTGTTCTATCTTGCGTTTATTGTTGGCAATTTGGATGAAGGCTTCTTCTCTTTTTTCTTCTAAAAAATCTAATCGTTCCATCATTTTGGCATCATTAGTAGCTGTATCATAGTGCTGAACTCGCAGTGTAGGTATCCTGATTTTGACTGGAATTATTGCCTTGCAGCCATATGTAAGGGCAAACTGCGTTTCGCTTGTGAGAGTTCGGACTGTTGTGCGATATGCCCAAAGGACTCCTGGTAGTTCATCGGCTCACGCCCATTTGTGTATTTCGAGTATTTTCTTCAGCGTATTAAGGATCGTCTTGTTGGTCGCTTCGGCTTTCCCGTTAGCCTGTGGGTGGCCAGGCGAAGAGTATTTCACTTTGATTTTCAGCTCAGAGCACCACTCTCGATAATGATTGCAATCGAACTGCTTTTCGTTGTCTGATATGAAGCTCTGAGGTATCCCGAATCGGCAAACAATTGATTTCCACAAGAATTTTGTAATGGCTTGAGAGGTGATGCTGGCGAGAGCTTCTGCTTCTACCCACTTCGTGAAATAATCCACTACTACCACAATGAATTTAGTTCCGTCTCTCCCGACTGGGAATGATCCTATAAGGTCTAGCCTCCATTGATCAAAAGGCCAGGGGGATATTATCGAGGCGAGCTCCTCTAACGGGGAATGTGATATCGGGCTATACTCCTGACATTTTGGATATTTTTTAACAAACTCCTTCGCTTCTTGGAGCAAACATGGCCAGTAATACCCTGCACAGGTTGTGCGGGCAGCTAGTGTCTTAGCCCCTGTGTGAGCCCCGCAAATTCCTTCATGGATTTCGGCGAGTATATATTGTCCTTCTTCTCTCGTCACACACCTGAGTAATGGTTCGGAGAAATCCTTCCTGTATAACGATCCGTCAATCAGAGTGAACCTGGCTGATCTATTTTTTATCTTGCGTGCTTGATCCGGGTCAGGGGGTAACGTGCTTGTCCGAAGATATTTGATTATGTCAGTTGCCCAGTCGGGACCTGCGGCTGCCACCATTCTAACTTCACTGCTGATGGATGGGGTGTCTATTGTTCTGACCTCTGTGTTCTCTAGGGGCGGATGCTTGTCTTTTCCTGATGCTATTTTTGCCAATCGGTTTGCTAAATGATTTTTTTCTCTTGGGATCCGCAGCAGACAGAAGTAATTAGAATCAATCTCTCTCGATGCATACTTGCTCCAGATATTTTTTCAATTTTTCGCTCTTTGTGATGTATTGACCGAGACTTGGTGAAATACTATTTGAGAATCGGTCCGGGCGTCCAGCTCTGTCGCCCCGAGAATCTGGGCGATTGTCATTCCAGCTATGAGGGTCTCATATTCTGCTTCGTTATTGGTTACTCTGAAAGTCAAGCCTATAACGTAGTTGTGCTTGGAACCCTGGTTGGTGATGATATGTACCCCTGCTCCACCTCCAGCTCGACATGAGGATCCGTCAACATATAGCTGCCATGATTGTTCCTGAGGTTTACTGGGGATCTCTTCTGGGAACCCAGTGCATTCTGCTACAAAATCTGCCAGTGCTTGTGCCTTCATTGCTGCCCTGGGTTGGAACATTAGATCAAACTCGCTTAGCTCGATTGCCATTTGGCCAATCGACCGGAGGTATCAGGCTTATGGAGAATGGTTCCGAGGGCTGATCGGTCATTACTTTTATGGTGTGAGCTTGGAAGTAAAGACGCAGTCGACGTGCTGCCGTCAGTAGGGCGAATACCATCATCTCCGTTCGGGGGTACCTGGCTTCTACTCCTTGAAGAGCTCTACTAATGTAGTAGACAGGCTTTTGTCCTCGATCAGTTTCTCTTACTAGGACCGCAGACGTTGCATGAGGTGAGACTGCCAAGTAGGCCACAAGAGTTTCTCCGGGAGCTATCTAGCTAAGTAGTGGAAGGCATGTCAGATAGTCTTTCAGTTGTTCGAATGCTTGCTCACACGACGTGTCCCACTCGTATGCTTTTCAGAAGACTTGAAAAAAGGGAAGGCATCGATCTGTTGACCTTGCTATGAATCGGCTGAGAGCGACGACTCGTCCAGCCAATCGTTGAACTTCCTGCAAGTTCCTTGGGGAAACCATTCTGAGGATAGCCTGTATTTTCTCGGGGTTGGCTTCAATTCCTCATTCGGAGACCATGTAACCTAAGAACTTCCCGGATTTGACCCCAAATGTGCACTTGGCGGGGTTAAGTTTCATTTGGTAATGCCGCAGAATAGAAAAGGCTTCTCTTAGGTCTACCAAATGGTCGTTAGGGCAGTGGCTCTTGACTAGGAGGTCATCGACGTAAACTTTCATGTTTCTTCCGATTTGGTTTTTGAACATACGATTGACTAACCGTTGATAGGTCGCCCCTACGTTCTTGAGTTCAAAAGGCATGGCGGTGTAGCAATAGAGTCCCCGATCTGTAATGAACGCAGTTTTTTCCTCATCGTCTATGCTCATCTTGATTTAATTATAACCCGAATATGCGTCCATGAAACTGAGGAGAGAGTGCCCAGCAGTTGAATCTACAATGAGGTTGATACGCGATAGATGGAAGCTATCTTTAGGGCAAGTTTTGTTTAAATCGGTGAATTATACGCACATTCGCCATTTCTCACTTGTCTTTCTTACCAATATTACATTAGACAGCCAGTCCGGGTAGTGAACTTCTCGGATGAATCCGACGGTCAAGAGTCTGTCAACTTCTTCCGCTATGGCATCATATTTTTCGGTACAGAAGCTTCTTCTCTTTTGCTTAACTGTCCGGATTGTCGGGTCAACACATAGCCGGTGTTCTATTATGGACTTGTCGATTTCGGGCATGTCAGCATGCGTCCAAGCAAATACGTCTTTGTGCTCAATGAGGAGGTTCTCGAGCTCTGCGGTTATTCTTGGATTCATTCTGGTTCCCACTCGCACCGTCCGGTCTGGGTTGTTATGATCGACCGGAATCAGTTCTAGAGGTTCGTTGGTTTTCGCTTGACGTAGTGTTCCTTCGTCCCTGATTTCATCGTCCCAAACCGCTCGGGGAGGAGCAGGCGGGAGCTCGATATTCTCGCCTTCCAGGGAGATCGTAGCCACTGAATTAACTTTGTGTTTCAATTCTCGAGCGTAGCATTCCTTAAAGGTGAATTGTTCTCCTCTGACCTCACCTATTCCTCTATCGGTCGGAAATTTCATCTTGAGGTAGTAGGTAGAAGTGACTGCCTTCAGATTATTTAGAGTCGACCTCCCTAAGATGGCATTGTATGAGGAGGGGGCTTTCACTACCAGGAATTCGGTCATAACTGATATGGTTCTGGGTGCGGAATCCATCAAGATCGGAAGTGTTATCACGCCTTCGGGTTTATTGCTTCACCCATAAATCCTTTAAGGGGGGCTTGGATGGGCCGGAGTTGGTTGGGATCGATTCCCATTTGTATAAAGGCCTCCCAAAACAAGATATCGGCCGAACTCCCGTTGTCAACCAGTATTCTTTTGACCGTGAAATTGGCCACTAATACTGATATTACCAATGCATCGTCATGTGGAAAGGCGATGCCCTTTTTATCCTGTTCGCTGAAAACGATTAACTCTCCCTTAGGGCCTGGGTGTCCTTGTCTTGGTGTTCTTCCCAGAGTGTAAACTTCTTCATACCTAGCTCTTCGTGCATGCGCCCTTTAAGAGGAAGATGTAGTCCCTCCTCAGGATGGTCCTTCAATGATGGTTCTGATCTCGCCCGGCGGGTGGTTAGATGCGGGCTCGCTCCGGTGTCAGCTCGATTCTCGTTCCCAAAGGAGGGGGGACCTTGACCGGGTCTTTTCTCTTCAATTGTTTAGCCGTTCATCTCTTTGTCTATTCTTCAAAACTTGGCTAGCTTCCGTGTTGTGGCCCGTGGTCTTGTGATATTCGCAGTACATACTTCCCCTCTTTTTTCTAATGGATTCCCGCATCGATTCAGATTGGTTCTGGTTTTTCACTGCCAAGTTAGATTGAGGCCATGATGATAGTCTGTGTTCCCGTGGGGGGTCTCTTCTCCTTATTTCATCTGGGAACTTCCTCCTGGCTCGATGCTGGCTGGAACTTTCTTCGGTATTGGTTGCTGTTCGGTCATGCTGCCAGAGTTCTCCTCGTCGTGGGGCTACCAGGGCTTTAAGTGTATCTTCAGCGTTGATGAACCCGTATGCTTGATCCATAAAACCGTTCAAAGTTGTGGGAGTTTTACGAGCTATCTCCGCCATAAAGGGGCTCCTGGGCCATATGCCGCCCAAGAGAGCTACTAGGGTGATTTTTTCGTCTTGGTTGTCGGTCGTCATTCTTTTTTTGTTGAACCTGGTCACCTACCCTTTCAGGTTCTCTCTCTCTCCTTATTTGACAGTCAACAAGTACGCCGTGGGACGCCTTCTTTTCCTACTGGCCATAAATTGGGTGGTGAAGAGTCGGGCTAATGTTTCAAAACTATTGATTGATCCCGGAGGAATGGTTTCGAACCATGTCCTAGCCATCCCCTTCAGCGTGAGAGGGAACGCTCGACATGCTACTTCGCCAGGATAGCCATGCAGGCTAACATGTGCTTTGAAGGCTTCCAGGTATTCCACGGGATCCTGAGATCCATCATACGGCTCCACTTGCGGGACTTTGAATCTGGACGGGAGAGGGACGGCCAGGACGTCTGCACTGTAGGGTGTCCCTACGCTTCATTGCGAGGAGACGCGCCCTTCAGCCGGATTGATTAATTTTGCCATTTCAGCATACTTGTCTTCTAACTCTTTTAACTCGGTATGCATCCGGCGTCGTTCTCCTTCGGAGGCCTCATTTTCCTCAGGATGCCGGGAGCTCACGTTTTCCTTAGGATTGATCTCGCCACGGGCCGAAATTTCTTCACGGGATTGCCGAAGGGCGGCGTTCTCCTCTCTCAGCTTCCTCACGATTTCTTCCAACGCCTTTAGTCTTTCTTCCATGGCCGGGTCTAAATGCTGATCGTGTTCGATCGTTTGGGATAGTGGTATGGTAGACATGCAAAAAGTACGTCTATCAAAGAAGAGATCCCACAGATGGCGCCACTGTTAAGGACGTATTTTGCAGTCTGACTTATCAATTCCCGATCGACCGAAACCTGCAAAAGTAAGAACAATGATGATCGGGGTCCGGGACCGCTCCGACGATTAAGTTAGTTAAAGTGAATATGATAAGAGAAATTTGTAGAGGGAATTGTCAGAATGTCCCCTTTTCGGCTTTGGTTCAGTTTTATTTATAGGTGTCCTTCCTGAAAGACGGTTTTACGATAAAAGATTTATTAATCGAGACATCACTCGACCGTCATCTTTGAAAAGGAAAACCTGATCTGATCCTGCCTCATCACATTAATTGGATATTTCCTTAATTAATGCTCAATCAGACCCTTTTGAAGAGGGACATTAAATGCTGCCCTATTCTCATTCAATCTAGCAATTAATGATGCTCGTTTGTAGTGTTCCCGCATTTAAGAGGGGAAATCCGTATATCGACGATTGTCTGGTTGTTCATAAATGTGGAAATGATCATAATGTGAGATGGATTCGCAAGATATGCTAATAAATGAACTGTTGTTTCTAACATTAGCGTATCCTTGAAACCAGTTTATTTTTTTCTTCTCTATTCGGGATAGCCAGTGACTCGGATTGTCTCTGATTCCGGTATTTCTAGTTGAATTTGAACACGTGCCATCCGGGTTTAGATCATGGGCCTTGGGCTCAATTTTTTCGGGCTTGGGTCTGTTGCCAACTATCCTTCCACTATAAATTTATTTTTATGATATATTTTATTTAATTTATTGCATTTTTGCCAACACTTTGGATACATAATTTTTTTTTATTAAAATTCAATCAAGTTCAATTTCTCGAATTAATCAAAGAATTTTTTTACGATTTTAGATTTTCTTTTCTCCAAATTTTCTATGGATGTCTTTATTTTTTCTTTTCTTTTCTGGGAGCTTTTTTCCATGAAGATCTTGGGAGAATATCTTTAACCAGGTAGCTTGACTCCAGAGTTAAAATATTTTTATGGGAGTCATCAATCTTTTTTTTTTTAATTTGTACTTTGCATATATATTAAAAAAATTTAATCATATTTGATCAAAAATAATAAAAAATATTATAAAAAAATAAAAAATATTTTTTATTTTAAAAGTGAATAAAATTATCAAAATTTCCTTCAAATTGGAGAAAAATTATTTTTGACCTTTTTTCAATTCTTCTCTTTACTTTTAATTAATTATGATCAAATTTTTTTAATATATATACAAAAAAATACAAATTTAAAAGAAAAATTTGACAACTCCAATAAAAATGCTTTTATGAACAGGCTTACGGGCGCAACAGCATAAAGTTCTTTAATTGGCATTAATGTGGGAGAAATTAATTATTTTTCTTAATTATTTAGAATTTGTTTCAAGTTACGTTTTGAAATTAAAAAGATATTCTGAAATAGTTAAAAATATTTTTAAAAAAAAATGACATGATAACTTTATATAAAATATTTTAGTCAATGAAAAAAATTAAAAATCAACTTTTCAAAAAAATTAAATTGAAACTTTTATAAAAAATTTTTACAAATAATTATATATTTTAAAAAATTATGGTAATTAATTCTAAAAAAAGTTTTAAATATATGAATCTCAAACAGTAAATAATTTTTTAATAATAAAATATATTATATTAAATTTTAAATTTTAAATTTTAAATTTTGGCCCGATTTAGATTTAAAATTCTCTTCAAGTCATATCTATTTTATTATTATACTTTTTTAATTTTTTATACAAAATATAAATTTCTATATATTTTTAAAATTTTAATATATATTTTTCAAATTTTAATTTAATTTTTTTAAATTTTAAAATAATAATAATATAAAAAAATAAACTCAACTTATATCAATTTATTTAATCTCTAAATTTAAATGAACCTTTTAAATTAAAAATAATATTTTTGATCGCAACCTCCGTGCACTTAGACTTAGAGACAGGAAAGTTAAGAAAAGAAGGGTCAATTTTATCAGGAACACGGGAAGTCGGGAAGGTCACGTCCCTCGAATCTCTATCTCAATGCTCTATTTTCATTACCCACCGAGTTGTCTTTTCCTTTCTTTCAATTTTAAAGCCTTACTTCGCTCACCGTTTTACCTCCTCCTCTCATCTCTTAACTTCCTCTTCTCTCTCTCTCTCTCTCTCTCTCTCTCTCAAGTGGTACTCAGAATTTGTCAAATATCTTGTTCTTAATATGGCATATATTCAGATTCTGGTATTAATCTCTTTATGCATATTTTAATATTTATTCTACGTCATTAGTATCCCTTCAGTTATATATTCTATATCTTTCAAACATTAATATTTGGATTTTCTCTGTTAATGTCTGTATTATTGTGTTTGTATTGTATCGAAACTTTCCCTGTTTTTGTTTTTGTGCTAACAGACTTTCGACTCTCTGCATCAACTAGTTTGAGTCCACATATGTTCCGTATCAAAGTGGTGTCAAAGCGACGACTTTCTGATATCTTGAGCGTTTACGTATATTTTATGGATTTGGATAGTCATCAAGTTGACAATCACGAAGAAATAAAGCGTACCCATGTGAGATTCGGTGTTTTTTCTAATTTGGGTCTGATTAATTAGGCCAATATCTCGTGGAATCAGTCAAACTCGATGAACTGATGTTGGTGTTATGCTGGTCTTTGGGTTGTCTATTGCAAAATGGGATTGAAGGTGTGATATATTCGTGGACTAAGCGTAACAAGATGAGCTAGGTGTTTAAAAATGGATACGAAGGAAGATGCCGAAGTGCAAGATGAGCTGCCTTCATCGCCGATGTTGGAATTGCAGAGTATTTCCGAGGAGGCTTTTACAGTGGGAGATGAACCGCTGCATAATGTGTACTCAGATAATTCGAGCTTTCCACCACCTGTGCTGGGATACCGACGCAGTCAGAGTGAAAATGTGACTTCAACTCCCAAACGTAATAATAGCTTTCAGAGATTGAAGAGCCATATGCAGAAGGCTTGGAAATGGGGTAGCGATTCTCGTGAAGAAGATTGCAAGCGGAGTTTCAATCCTGAAATCTTGGCGAACCAAAAACGCCAGTGGTATCAGTTTCACACAAAATCTCCGGTATTTTATCTTAATAATCGGCGTTAAGTATCATCAATTTACTTGGTCGGTTACTTACTTTATATGCTGTCCGGGGTTGCGACAAATTTCAAACCAATATGGGGCTCGATTATCAACTGTTAACACATGCACGGGACTAGGAATTGGTAAAAGTTTTCACATGTGCATGCCGTGTGTTCTTAGTCATTCGCAACTAAAGTTGTTTTAGTTTATTTATTTATTTATTCTGGAATGGGAACTTTGATCACTGCCAAAATTTGCTCTTCTTATTGTCTCCGTTTGTTTTCCTTGAAAGTATCAAGAATAATGATAATAATATACACAGTCCTCATTGCATAGAATTATTACGTCTACTTGTAACAACTTTTCTATGCCAACTCAAGGGCATGAGAAATACTTTCTCGTTTTTAACTGGAAGTTTTTACTATTGCGTGCGTTTTTTCTCTGTTTTTTGGCTTAGCTTTGGCTGGCAACCTCCGCAATCAAACATAGAATCTCAAAGACCCCTTGAATTGGGTAGTTTCCTGCCCATCTTCATCTTTAGTTCCGGGATGTGCTTTATCTCTTTTTCTTCTTTCTTTCTTCCTTTTTCGTTTTTTTTTCTTTGACATTGGTGGAATATTCACCTAGATCAATGATGAATCTGATGGCTGGGTAGAGAGGGAAGCCTCAAAGTGGTAATGCCAGGAAAACTATTGTATTTAGTTGTTGTGGTGTTTTCAGAAGAAGAAGAACGACTAAGCATATTGAGAGCATGGATCTTCCTTTATACATATTTAATATGGTGATCAAAGGGTCTCTCATTTAATGGCTTTGCGCTACTCCTGGCTTCTCTATGTCTGTTTCTTTGATGTATCATTACTTTGATTGGAGAAAAATCACTAACAATGTTATTTTCTTACGCAAGGAATAATGCCTTTAAAGGAAAACAAACGATTTGGCAAAAGCCATGTTCATCAGACTTATACGATGACATACCCAAAGCAACATGCGGAACATAACTTGAGCTTTACTATAATCCCTCACGGTCTACAACTAATTTTTGAGGAAGCTAAAACATGTCTTAATGTAACAAACTTTTCATCCTTTAGTAAATTTTTTCTTCCGTTTTTTTAGTTGTACAGATAGATTTTTACTTTTGTTGCTTACATGTCAGTTATTTCTCCAAAATTTGTAGGGTCTTGGAATTATTTCTGTTTTAGCAAAAATTTTAACTTTGGAAACACCACTTTATATTGTTGTTTATTATGAATTACTTGGTTTGATAATTTTTATTTAAAGTTAATGCCACATTCTATTTCCCAACTCTTCTAGCTTTCCCTGTTTTCACAAAAATGTAAAATTATTCTTTTGAATTCAATGGGATTTAACTGCAGCAAAGAGCATCTTAACTATTGTCATTATGAGTTTTTGTTGAGCATTTCTGGACAGTGGACCATTTATATTTCTCTCTCTTTCCAATCACATTCTCACATTTCTTAGTTGTTCCTTTAACGAAAGCCTGATGCTTGTATGTTCATAATATCACTTTGTCCATTCTGAGTTGAGCATCTTACTAAGTTGATATTTGCTATACAACATCATGTTGGGACATTTATGTTTCAGAGGTGGCCATCCTGCTGACTTTATTTATGTCTTTAATAATCTGTTTTCATGCCAAAATTTCATTTTTTTTAAAAAAAAAATCTGGCTAATGTACCAAGGATATTATTTCAGGACCATAAACAATATAAGGAGCCTATGTCATTATTTGAAAGCTTCATTATTGCGGGGCTTCATCCAGATGCTAATCTTGAGGTTGTGGAGGATGCATTTGCTAAAAAGAAGAAATGGGAGTCAGAACAGGCAAAATCTGAAATATTAGATATTAAAATGCTGCAGCATCGAGGGCCTTCAATTCCAACGTTGGAACCTCAGGTTGACTGCATGCCTAAATTCTTTCCTCAAAGTTTTTTAATATCCCTAAAAATAGTTGTTCTGATATGTATGTGGTCATGCTATTTCTTGCATATTTATGTATTCAGGACCTCTTTTTAAGATCTATATTAGCTTGTAGAAGAGAAGGAAAGAAATATTTTTTACTGGCTAGCTTCGCCTTTTTTTCCTTGCGAATAGAACCCATTTATTATACTAGTGTGGATAGCATTAATTTCAATAGATGGACAATTTTCTGGCTACATTCTTGGCCAAAATTGAAAATTTTCATCTGTTGTTTTTTCTTCCCCAGACTATTTTGGGGATATAGTAGGTTCTGTATCTTGAATGATAATATCTTGTGTCCTCCTCGTATATTGGCTGAGATATGTTTTCTCTTGGTGAGAAATCGGTAGACATTTAAACCCCCCAGACTGCTTTTAATTTTTAAAATTTTCTTGGTATCTATAGGTACTTTTCAAGTATCCTCCTGGAAAGAATCCAGCATTGCCTCTGAAGGATCTAGCTGCCTTCTGTTTTCCTGGAGGGGTTAAGGTATGAGCTTACCGATTTTCTATGATGTTACGCAAATTTACCCTAATTTAGGGAGACTGTAACACTTAATGCTATTGTTTTTTCTTCATTTTCTTGGTTTTGTGCTGGCATTTATTTATCACTCGAAACTTTTCTCATTCAAGTATTATCATAATGCAGGCACATTTGATAGAGAGGACTCCATCGCTAAGTGGGCTAAATGAACTTGTTTATGGACAGGTATGCCGAATATGTTTCCACCTTTGTGACATGTTTCTAATTATCTTCTGTCACTTAGCATATATGGTCTTTTCAAAGAGCACAATGTTAGCAGTCGGGATGTATACCATGGAGAAACCCTGCAGCTTTTCTTCTTCTTCTTCCTCTTCCTTCATTAACTTTTTCTCTACCCATATACCAGCAACTCAAGTTCGTCTTAAAGCTGAAGAAATCTTTTGTAGTTTAAAATATGATATTAGAATTTAGGATGAAATGAGGTTACTCTTTTCTGGTGTTGTTACGTGGTCTTAGTGTAATGAGTTTCATGTGCCAGTGGCTACATCAGCTTTTGCTTCAAGAGATACTTGAGGTGTTTTGGTTTGCAAGGTTATACAATGTTATCAGAGGCTGAAGAAAGTTTCCTTCATCTTTTTTTATTTTCCCTTTTTCTGTAAGTTGTCTGCCTGGTAAATTTTTTAGATAAATATGATAGTTTATACAGAGGGTGCTGAAACTAAAGAAACAAAAGAGAGTCTTCGACATTTATATTTAATCACTGACAATTGACATATATGAGTATTTAAACCTTTTCTTTTTAAGGTATTAACACCTTTTACCGAATAAATGATGCCTTTGTTACTGTGAATTCTCAACAGGAGCATTTAAACAGAGATGATTTAGCATTTATTTTTTCACTTAAGGTAAGTATTGATCTTTTTTGTTTTGTTTTGTGCTTTTTTGGGGAGCGGGGGGCGGGGGTTCCCTCCCTGTCATTTATATATGTGAGCTGTTCTCTTATTTTCACGGTATACTATTTATGTGCCTTTTTCAATTCATTTCTTTAGATCGATTTACATGACTTGGATTGGTGACATTGTGTTGTCAGCATTTTATCATTTTTTCTTGTCTTGTCTTGAACAAGGGGAGTGAGTTCATGTCTTGAACGAGGGTTGTATCCTCATTTTGGCATTTAAGATATCTTTCTTTGAGCTTGGTTATACTTTGTCTGTGGAAACATTTTGTCTTTCATTGCTTCTCCCTTTGTTTGAGGAAATCCCAAGTCATCTTGTACTTCTTGTTACTTATCAACTTAACTGTCTTCATCTCAACTAACTGGGGCTGACTACTGGGATCCTTGCATGTCACTTGGCCATGTTTAGGGCAGTGTATTACCTTCCATACAACCAAGTCTTTCACTTTTACTTCTACCCATATCAGTTTTGGCTGCTTGTTACTTATCAAGAATAATACAAGCCATTGCGTGCATGGATTTTCCAGCAAAATACATATATATTGCTTTCAACTTTCAATTATTTGAAATAAACTTGAAATAATGTGTGCCATAGATGCTGCTTGTTTGTTGGAATTTAAAAGAATCTATGTCTATCTTTTGCGAAAAAGGGGAATAAAGAAAATGATCTTCTTGTGCATATTATAATGTGTATGTTTTTTCCTAGTGTGAACCCATTTGTTGTTTTTGGATTAATGGTTTATGCGAGAACGCCGAGAAGCAAGGGTGTGTGGTGGTTAAAAGTTTCTATGTGCCCATTTGCACTTGTATATGTCCTATGTGCTTCAGCTATGCCTATTTCTGTCAATAAAAACTTGCTTACTGGTCCAAATAGTAATAAAAAAAATTCTTTGTGCCCTTTATCAGGTGGCAAACAATGCAACACTCTATGGTGTTTGTTTACATGTTCCTGAAATTGTTCAGAGGCCACCTGGTATCTTAGGCATCTCATCTCCCCTTTCTCATCCATCTGGAGGATGCAGGCGCTTTTTGGTGTCTGCTCCTCGTTGCTATTGCTTGCTTACAAGAGTTCCTTTCTTTGAGTTACATTATGAGATGTTGAACAGGTTAGCTGAAATTTGTTAAAAACTTACAATCATTTGCTGTTCCTGAATTTTCAGAGTTAACTTATGATTGTTTCTTTCTGGATGCAGTATCATTGCACAGGAGCGACTGAATCGAATAACAAAGTTTGTTAGTGAACTGACTCTTGCTGATTATATTCCTTCAATAACCAAATTAAATGATAAAATGAATGGGAATGATGATTCCCCTGAGAGGGAGTCCTTTAGTGATTGGAAGGCTTCTGCCATTCCTGTTGACAGTGCACTGGCCCTCACTGCTGCTGCTGCAGGAATTATACCTGATGATGAGATCGCACCCTCTTCTTTGAAAATGTGGGAACTTCATTCCCCTGAAAGTTTTACCATCAGTGAGGCTTCAGATTGTAGCCAAGTTAGGGAAATGGACAAAGATGGTATTAAAAATTCGCAGTATCTTTATGAGTGTGCTTTGGAGGCCTCGGAAACTCATTCAGAACCTTTCGAAAGAACGTTTGGATACTATGAAAAGGGTCAAACTTCTCCGGAGGTAGAGCCATCATTCTCCTGTAGGAATCCTGCACTGGAGTGTCTTGGGAGTTCTGAATCCTTGTTCAGGTGGTAGAGTTATTCTTATCTCATGGTTATCAAGTGGGGAAAAAAATTATTCGTTTTCTTGCTATTAGCTGTTCTATTTCATTATAGATAAGACTAAAAATCAGCGGAATATTGTACAGTGTTGTGTTCAGATGTGATTCTCACATGGCTAGTATCTGATAAATCTATACTAATTTTATTTATTTATTTAAGTAAATGTTTTATGATCTTTGTCCTAGTTCTTCTGTTTTCTCAGCCTTAGTCTGTTTTTCTTTTTTCAATGTCAGCTAACTTGAAAGTCATCATCTTTGCTAGCATGTAAAGAACATTTTCCCCCTTGAATCTCTGGTATAATTTCAGTAATTTATTGCTAATCTTGGCAGTCCAGTTAGAAGCATCACATCAGAGAATAATGATGATGAAACTTTTGCAAATGGTGATAAAGATTTTGGGGATGACTTAATAATGGAATGGGCCAAGGTTAGTTTAACAAAGTTGCCCACTTTTATGTGTTTAGTCAATGTAGGTGGTGGTATGACTGCCACTGATCATTCTTATTGTTGCTTTTCCCCTCTCCATGTGACAGGAGAATAAGAATGATTTGCTACAGATAGTTTGTGGATATCACACTCTTCCTCTTCCTGTACGAGGAAGTGAATTAGTTTTCCAGCCTCTTGAGCATTTACAGGCCATTGAGTATCGGCGACCTCCAGTTGCTGCCCTTGGCTTGCATGAAAGCAATTTAGTTTCACTTGAAGCTGCTGAGGTATTGCTTTTGTTAATGATCATATTGGAAGCACAAATGCAAACACAATTTCACACCTGCTGAGAGAACTTGCGTAATAGTGTCTTCAGTTCCTAATTTATTATTTAAAACAAAAGTGAAAGCTGTGGTTAAGTCTTGGTTTTATGGCCTCTCTCTCTCTCTCTCTCTCACACACACACACACACACATGCCTATGTTGTAAATGAAAACAATGAACTGAATTGCATTTTTGCCTTTTCTGTTAAGCAACCCCTCACCTATAGTAAGGACTCAAGGGAGGAGTAATTACATTAAAGTTCATACCTCGAAAGGACTAGTTACAATCGATGCCCCTTGGAATCATTATAAAGGGCTTGAACTTCCTTTTTCCTCCCAAGTAATGTGAAATCCTATTCACCACTTTCCTATACACAATCACAATTTGGGGTATTATGATCCCCCTTTGATCCTTGATATCCTTGTCGGGCCAAGTCCGTAATAAATGGTATGGCTCGAGTCCCATACTTTTGGTTGGAATTGACTCTAATATCATTTGTAACAACTTAAAAGAGACCTAAGCCACATCTAGATATGAGTTCCAAAAAGACTAGTCTAAGTTACAATTGGAGTCCTTTGGAATCATTATAAAGTGCTTGAACTGTAACAACATAAGTAAATCCCAAGCCACATCTGGGCCATACTCCAAAAAGATTAGTCAATAATATAATTAAATCTATTGAAATCATTATAAAGAGCAAGTTTTCCCTCCCAAAAAATGTGGCAACCCATTTGCCACATTCCTATACACAATCATATGGTGTGAGGTATTACACTTGTATTAATTACTATTCTTAGGCTTTGCTCCTTCATGATTTACTTTCCAAATATTACTGAAACAAACTTAATAAAAGGTTGATGCAAAGTTGGCGGCTGCTGAGGAAGTTCTTGCACTATCAGTATGGACAACTACAACTATTTGTCGAGTGCTCTCCCTCGAAAGTGTAAGTGTGCATGTCTTGGCTTGAGTTAGGAAGTGAGATCTCCTTTAGAACCTACTCTAAGAAGTATTTTTGGTAAAATATGTAAAACTTCATGGTCTTGTCACCAAATGAATTTTTTTTGTTATATTTTCTTTAGATCGATATTTTTTCTGATTTTATATTTCTTGGGGGATAGGGAAGATAAGCTGACAATTTTCAATTTACAATGCAATTTGATGAAAAGGGTGGAAAGCCTTAAAAAACACAGATATTACTTGACAACCTATAAAAGTTGTTGAAACGATGTCCCATGTTATTGGGCATTACCTAGATTTCTTTTGCTAAAAGTTCTACTTGGAAAAGAAAGGGTTGTTGAAATGATATCAAGTGCAAAAAAACAAAAAAAACATTTTAATTTATCATCATTGTTACAATGCAAAAATTGCCATGAAAAACGAGAAATCTACTAAAAACTGCAAAAGTTAAGAGGCGCAAGTGCAACCCTACTTGATGGCAAAAATATGCACTTATTATTAAAATGAGAGGAAGAAAATTCTACAAAATATCAAGCTTTTTGATGACATTGATATTATATGAAAAGTAACAAACTTTTTCAGCATTAAATCCTACATTTTCTTCAACTAACTATATGTTCTTCAGTTGCACCGTCCATTTTCATAGTGTCAAGAATCTAATAAATGGTATTTCTTTCAGATTTTGGCATTGATTGCAGGAGTATTATTGGAAAAACAAGTGGTAATTGTTAGCCAAAATCTGGTAAGTTGATTTGTTATTGAAATGCATTGCCAGCCAACATATCAATAGTTTGCTTTTGACTATGTTTTGTGCTTAGTTGTATATTTGCAGCTATTTTCTATTCTGGATAATCAGGATGGGATCTTCTCATTTGATTTAGGCTTTGACGCAAAATTCAAATGGTGCAGGGTGTTCTATCAGCTATAGTGTTGTCTCTTATTCCCATGATTTGGCCATTTCAGTGGCAGAGTTTATTGCTTCCTGTAAGTTCGATGCACTTCATTCAGCACCGTTGTCTGTTATGAAGCAATTGTAGCAAACAGAAAGCACATTGGATTTAGCTAAAACCTTGAAATTAGAAATAACATACCATTGTTCACTTCTTTTTCAAATATTCTCCCTCCCTCCCACTCTCCCTTCCTGTCTCAAACAAAATGGTTCAGATCTTAAGCATTGATGGGGAAGTGTTTTGAGACTTTTTAGCTCAGCATTGTTTTTAGTATCACACTGCAATAATGCTGAAATTTCATTTGATGGGGATCAACATCCAAAGGGTTACACCTTGTTTTGATGTAGTTAATTAAGAGTTGTTTATATGTTACTTTTCTCTTGTTCAGTTTCTATTTCGACTCTGAGAAAAAGCCACAAATGAAAGATGTAAAGGTTCTGTTTTGGTTTCAAAACACTAGAAAGAGGCATGAAATTTCGGAGAAGGAAAGGAAGGATTTTACATTTTCATGAAAAATGTGAAGGGCTGTGACACCATTCAGGAGAAACACCACCATTTAACACTGATATTGGATCTGCTACCACAATTACTCTGTCTTCATAAATATAAACAAAGAACGCTGCCAACAGAAGTTGCCATTGTGGCCACCGACACTACCACCATATTCCAACCCTGCTGTTCTGTCTTTGTCTCCCTGAACATATCCAAGCTTCCCGCCATGCTTTGAATGCAATACTTTCTAACTTCTGAAAATTGGAAATAAGATTATAATTAGAGACTGTTTCCTGTTTTTAGATACAAAAATTGGCCATATAAAGAAATGATCCTTAACTTCTTGATTTGTTTGTTCCTCAGTTAAATTACTTTATTTTCTCCTTCTTTTTATATGTTTTGAAAATGCTTTTATAACTGTGGTATATTGTACTTTAAAATGTATTTTTTTCACAGGCTTAGGTATATATGATTCTGTTCTGTTCACTCTTGACACAGCTTCTACTGACTCTTCTAGGTTCTACCAGGAAGGATGCTTGAATTTCTTGATGCTCCAGTTCCTTACATTGTGAGTATATTATCTAAAACGAACAACATCTAGTTAGAATTACTCGTGTTGTCTACTCTTTTTTGTGTGTTTTAAAGCTACTTTGATTCCTCTATGGTGAGATTATAGCCCTTGTTTAATGTTTTGACGGTGTAAATTGTGATAAAGTCCTTGAAGTTCTTTACAATATCAAGCAAAATTGGGATTTGGGGAGGATATTGTGTGAATTTCTTCTATTTCATGTAGGAAATTAAGATATACTGGAAGTTTTTACAGATTTTTGAAATTGGGGGTTCCAATTCCAAGTTTATTAGATAACAATAACCCTGTTTCAATGTGGTCTTTTGGTGTTATATTTGCAGGTTGGCATACAACATAAACCTGATGATTTGAAGATGAAAACATCAAATCTTGTTCATGTTAATGTGCTCAAGGACCAGGTTGGTTAGGGCATTCTTTGTTGTTTTAAATTATAAATTACTGATTGGTTACTCCTATTGATATATATAATATTTTTACTTATATAAAAAAAAATTATAAATCATTGATTGTGAGTCTAATCTTCTCAGCAGCACAGTGGGAAAATGCCTTTGAATTTTGTCATGAGAATTAGAATCCAGTCCCCATACCTGATTATTCTAATATCTTGAAAATCTGAGGCTGATTATGCTTTGTAGTGTGTTAGAGTACATAGTTGTAATTAGTGTATGTTGTGAGGGTATAATGGTCATTGACATGTATATGTATATGTATATGCGGTTCAGACACCAATGAATATAATACAACAAAAAGTATTTTCTCTCTCTCTCTCTCTCTCTTGTTCAACTACATGGTACCAGAGAGTTAGCAGTCTGGTGGTGGTTGTGCGATGACGTAGTGGTGGTTGGTGGAGAAGAGGCTAGTCGTCGTGCAGTTTTTGCGTTTCCAGCGGAAGATCTTTTTATAGTGTTTCCGGTGACACAAGGTGTCGTCTTTGGTAATAGACATTGGAATCGAGCTCGCTGGCATCGTCTGTTCACTCCGGTGAAATTCTGTCTCCATCGACTGCCGTAAACACTATTTATAGCTGGTCGACGAGGTAATCTCAGGATGTTTGGTTGCGTGTCTCCACTATCCTATCCTCGACTGTATGTGCCCCCAACCTGGAGTAAGATCCTATCCCTATTTGGAATAGCACCTGTTTGGTAACAGGAATACAGTAATCCAACGTTCCTTGTCCCGCGTTTAGGATAGCTTATTCTAGTTGATCTCTTTCTTTGAAGCCGATATCGGCAAACCTGAAACAAGCCGGTTCAGTCCCAAAACATCACTGATACAGGCCGGTTCAGACCTGAAACATACCCGAAACAAGTTTGTTCAGACCCGAAAAGCCATTTTTTTGACCATTACGATCTGTTTACAACCGATATAGACCCGAAATTTGGGTTTTTAATCTGGGTTTTTAATTTTCCAGCTTGTATTTCTCAGTTTTCAACCTTTTTTTTTCTTACTTTTCTCCATGGCAACCAAGTTTAAATTATTATCTCTTACACCAAATGTTAATATCCCTATGACTACGGTGAGGTTAAATGGAAAGAACTATTTATTGTGATCAAAATCTGTTGAAATGTTTTTGAAAGGCAAGGGTCTTCGTCTTACCCACTTGGTTAATCCCATGCCTGACTCAACCAGTTCTACATTTGCTCAATGGGAGCAAGAAGTTGCTCAAATTTGCTTCTGGATGACCTCTAGTATTGAGCCTAATATTTATGCTAGTTTACTACATTTTGACACTGCTCAAGAGATATGGAAGCATTTCAAACAAATGTATTCAGGTGCTGGAAACACAACTCGTATTTATGAGTTGTGTCAACACTTTTTTGCATTGGAACAGGGTACTTTGAGCGTGGAAGAGTATTATTCTCAAGTGGTGAGCATATGTGAAGAGCTCAAAATTTATCAACCTATCACTTCTGATGTTTCAAGTATGCTAAAACAACGTGAAGAGTTCAATGTTGTGAGGTTTCTTGTTGGCTTAAAACCTGAGTATGAGTCGGTGCGCTCTCAAATTTTGTCAAGTCCACAACTTCTCTCATTTCTTGATGTGTTTTCCCGAATTCAGCGAGCCACATTATCTGGACAGGGGTCTCAATTGTCTTCTGATCAGCATAATGAGAGATCCGCGTGGGGGACGTGATGCCAAAGGTAGTAATCGCACTTGACGTTGTGAATCTCGTAAGTGCACTCATTGTGGTCGCACTAACCACTCGGTAGACTATTGTTGGGCTTTACATGGTAGACCATATGGGTCCGCTAATCAGACCATTTGCCAAGATGGTACAACTTAGGCAACGAGCTCCAATTTAATTCCAGAGATGATTAGCGTATCAAAGGATAAGTATAATTAGTTTTTGGCTCACACACGGGCGGCTTCATCTTCTATAGCTACTTTTGCCTAACCAGGTACAACAACTGCATGTCTTGTCTCATCTACTCAAAATCCATGGATCATCGATTCAGGAGCTAATGAACATTTAACCAGTTTGTCTCATTCCTTATCTAAGTTAGGTAATATGTCATTTCCAAAGAGTGTTAAATCTTGCTAATGATTCTCTTGTTAAAGTTACAAGTATTGGATTTACTAAGCTCACTGGTTCTATATTCTTGTCATCTATTCTACAGGCTCCCAGTTTTCCCTGTAGTTTGCTGTCCATTAGTAAAATTACTCAAAACCTTCAATATTTTGTAACCTTTTTTCCCTCTGTATATATTTTTCAGGATCTTAAGACGAGGAAGAAGATTGGTATGGGGCATGAAGTAGGTGGCCTATATTACCTTGACGTCGAGCAGTCACCCACTCGAGCCCTCACATCCTCATCATCATCCGCTTTTGAATGGCATTGTCTCCTTGGACACCCATCTCCTTCTCTTTTGAAACGTCAAGTTAGGAATCTTGTAAACGTCTCCATTTTCTTGTGAAGCATGTCAGTTTAGTAAACACCATCGTATGTATTTTGTACCTTGAGTTGATAATCGAGCATCTTGTCCTTTTGAATTGGTTCACTCTGTTAAATGGGGACCAATCAACATTGTATCAAACAAGTTTTAGTATTTTGTTACATTTGTTGATGACTATTCTCGTATGACTTGGTTGTTTATGATGAAAGTACGATCTGAACTTCTTTCCATATTTTAAGTTTTTCGAAAAGGAATTAAAACTTAATTTAGGAAAAAAGTTTAAGTTTTGCATTCTGACAATGCTAAAGAATATTTATCTAATGTCTTTGCTACTTACTTAAGTAATAAAGGAATTGCTCATCAAACTTCATGCTTTTATACACCCCAACAGAATAGAGTGGCTGAATGCAAAAATCGTCATTTGTTAGATGTAATCTGAGCACTTTTGTTGCACATGCATGTTCCTAAACGTTTCTGGAGTGATGGTGTCCTTACTGCATGTCACCAATGGTATGCCTTCATCTGTCCTCGATGACTCCTCTCCCTTCTCCATCTTGTTTCCCTCCTTGCCATCCTTTTCTCTTCCTCCTAAAATCTTTGGGTGTGTTTGCTATGTTTATAACCTTGGCCCAGGTTTTGATAAGCTTGATCCACATGCTACTAAGTATTTCTTTGTTGGTTATTCCCGAACTCAAAAAGGATATCGCTGCTATAGTCCTGTTCTTGGACGTTACTTCACGAGTGCTAATGTCATCTTCTTTGAGTCCATACCCTATTTCTCAGATATGTCTTCGGTTGTTGAGTGTGATCCTCTACTATTACCTACTTTTACCTTTTCTCCTGCACGATCACCCACTGTTACTCAGTGCCTTCCCTTGTCCCTTCATAGGTGTACTCACGTCGCTTACGGCCCCCAGCTTCCATGCCTCCACCAACTTTGTCTCCGTCTGCAGATCTTGAGTTACTTAGTGCTTCAAACTCTCTACCTATTGCTCTCCAAAAAGGTACTCGTACTTGTGTTACTCAACATCCAATTAGCCAATATGTCTCTTGTCATGCCTTATCTCCATCATTTTTATGTTTTACTTCTCAACTTTCAAAAATTTATGTTCCTAAGATTGTTCAGGATGCTTTATCTAATATTGGATGGTGGATAGCTATGGAAAATGAAATGGATACTCTTCACCATAATGGGACATGGGATTTTGTTCCTTTACCACTGGGAAAACAACTTGTTTGCTATAGATGGGTATATACAGTCAAATTCCATCCTAATGGTTTTGTCGAACGTTTGAAAGCCCGCTTGGTTGCTAAGGGTTACACTCAAACTTATGGTATTGATTATGATGAGACTTTTTCACCTATTGCCAAAATTTTGTCTGTTCGGGTATTAATCTCTCTTGCTTCTAATTTGGATTAACCTTTATTTCAGTTGGATGTTAAAAATGCATTCCTACATGGTGACTTAAATGAAGAAGTGTATATGAAGCAACCACATGGGTTTGTTGCTCAGGGGGAGTGTCGAGGTACTGTATGCAAGTTAAAAAAGACATTATATGGTTTGAAACAATCTCCTCAAGTATGGTTTGAGAGGTTCTTTGATGCTGTATTGGCATTCGGTTTCCAAAGATGCCAAACAAACCACTTTGTATTTCACCTACACAGTGATGCAGGTCATATCTTATTGGTTGTTTATGTAGATGATATTGTAATTACTGCGAGTGACTCAGTTGAAATTGACAGACTGAAATAATATTTACATGATTAGTTTCAAACAAAAGTCTTGGGCATACTTAGATATTTTCTCGGAATTGAAGTTAGTAGATCTAAAAAAGGTATTAACATATCTCAAAGAAAATATGTGCTTGATCTTTTGGAAGAAACTGGCATGTTGGGTGCTGTCTTATTGACACCCATATGGATCCAAATCGTAAACTCTTGAAAGAGGAAGGGGAGTTGTTTGAAGATCCAGGTTGGTATCAAAAACTTGTTGAAAAATTGAATTATCTAACCATCGCTAGACCTGATATCTCTATGCAGTGGTGTATTGAGCCAATTTTTACAAACGCCCAGGATCTCACATTGGGATGCTGTAATCCATATTCTTTGTTATCTTAAGCGAGTTTCTGGCCTTGGATTGTTGTATAGACTAAATGGACATCTTATAATTGAAGCCTTTTCAGATGCTAATTGGGCAGGATCTCCTTTAGATAGGAGATTGACCAGTGGATATTGTACCTTTATTAGAGATAACTTGGTTACATGGAAGAGTAAGAAGCAAACAGTATTAGCCTAATCTAGCGCAGAGACTGAATACAGAGCAATGGCTCACATTACTAGTGAGTTGACATGGTTGCAGCACTTTCTTTAGTGATTGGATTTCTAGCTCCTGTCCCTCTTTAGTTATTTTGTGATAATCAAGCTGCAGTGCATATTGCGTCTAATCCTGTGTTTCATGAGAGAACTAAATACATTGAGTTGTCACTTCATTTGGGATAAGATATTTAGTGGTGACATTTTTACTTTCTTTGTGAAGTCTGCTGATTAACTTGCAAATGTGTTTACCAAACCATTGTGTTATAGTTGGTTAAAACTTATTTGTTCTAAGTTAGGTTTATGCGATATATATGCCCCAGCTTAAGGGGGAGTGTTAGAGTACATAGTTGTAATTAGTGTATGTTGTGAGGGTATAATGGTCATTGACTTGTATATGTATATGCGGTTCAGACACCAATGAATATAATACAACAAAAAGTATTTTCTCTCTCTCTCTTGTTCGACTACATAGTGAACAATTATATTTGTTTGCTTCCTAGTGCCCCCACTTTGATGGTACTGTATGACTTGTGTTCATCATCTAAATGGTTGTTGGAAGTTTTACAAACATGTTAAGCTTAATGCAATCTTCATGTTACTTTGATTTCTGAGCAGGTGAAAATGCGTCATTTGCCAACACTTCCCCGGCATAAGGAGCTTGTTTCTGAACTGAGGCCAATCCATGCAAGACTTTCACATGAAAGTGCAATTGCTACAAGGCATCCTGTATATAGGTGCAATGAAGTGCAGGTTATACTGATCTTCCATGCTTAAAGAATTTGATGTTTCATCTTAGGTGACACTACTAGACGAATAATGATAGGGTTACTACCCTTCTACCACCATTTTACTACTATTTTTATTTTTTCATTTTTTTTTTACTTAATAGTTAAGGAAGTGACCATTAGTGAAGTTGTATATTTTTAAAAATTTTTCCTTAATGATTAAGGATGTTAGCAAAATATTTAAAAGAAAATAATAAAAAGAATAAAAATTTCAATGCACTAAGGGCATGTTTGGGGCCTAATATAAGATACAAAATTCTTATCTGATCTCATTCCATCTTATTTCCAAACATAATTCAAATACAAAATTTTCAAACTAATTATTACAACTTTTTAAAACTTTCAAATAAAAAATAAAAAACATTCATACCTTTTTAAACTCTAAACAAAAATAATATTATAAAACTATATTCTTATAATATCTTAATTTATAATATTTTTTATTAAACTTTTTCTCTTTCCTTTCACAAAACTCAAAAAATACTCAACTCAACTCAAATTATATTATTACTATTCACAAACTATCTTCCTACCATTCACTAAATTTTTATCTAATCTCACTTCCCAAACCTGCCTTAAGAGTAGTAAATAGGTGCTAAGAGGGTAGCTCTATCATTATCCTTACTAGACATAGAGGCAAGACATTTTTTATGATAGCAAAACCTGGTTAAATTATCCTGGAGACCAAGGAACTAACGTTATTAGTTAAACCATGTTTTGAAATTTAACTGGATTGTTTGCTTAAGTTTGCTATTGAGAATTTATCATTTATGTTTTATGTAATTGCAAGTTGTTGGTTTCTTCCTGTGACTCCTGGAAAGTCAAGACTGTCTTACAAAAGCATGAGTCTTAGGAATAACTTTACTATGATTGGGAATCTAATGCTAGAAGGTATTGTTATGATAATGTCAGTTGGTGCTTTCATTTAACATTTTGACTTGAGGAATTGGGCCTCTAGATGATTTCAGAAGCCTTTTAAAAGAATTAATTTCACTAGTGTGAAGTTCCTACTTTTGATTTCAACGCAGAAGGTATTATTGCCTCCAAGACTTTGTTGCTTAGCCTAATATAATCTGTCATAAAATTTATTGTAAAGGTCTCTGAGGACCTTGAAGAAGCCATAACTATTTGTTGTATACTTTTACACGTTCATATTGCAAAGGCTTCCATTTAGCAACCCGTCCAATTCTGACTACATTTGCCCTTGGGAAGAGCTCTTCTGGAAATTTTTTTGGCAACGTTTAGAATGATATTATTTTCAGGATGCCTTACTTATGTACGGCTCTTTGTTGTTGCTTACTGGGCTAGAAGTGTGTTCAAGGTTCTCAGAGATCCCCACATTTGTATTAGGCCCTGTATGGTTTCACGATGGTCTCAACCTATCTCATCTCATCTCAACATCATTCAAACACCATCCAAACACAAACACTTTTCAATCTTAAATTTTTAAATTTTCAACTTTTTCATCCTGTCTTACTACAAAATGGCCTGAGTGCAATAGCCCCGTGCACACCTGTGTCCTTTTTTTCTTTCCTATTTTTTTCTCTGACATAGTGTACTCAATAAGCTAATGTTTCTTTCTTTCTTTTTGATTTTTTAAATTAAAAAAAAAATGATTTTAGAATAAAACTAGCCCACTATTTTGTATAAATCTTCATCTTTTCCTAAGCGTCTTTTTTTTGTCTGTAAGAGGGGAAAAAGAAAAGGAGATGCATTTAAAGATGAAAAATGATAAATACACATCACTTTTCACAATATTTATGTAATATAATTTTAGGAGTATTTTTGTAAAATACTATAAAAATAACATCATTTTACAAAAATATCCTTATTTTACAACATGTATTGTGAAAGAGTTTTGTAACTTTGTTACTCATCATTCCACCCACTACACTTAATTTTATATTTTTAATTTTTTTTTTGTTTTATTCCTACTAAACTAATTGAGTTCTTCTACTCATCCTTACATCAGATACTTGCTAAGGAAAAAAAATAAAAAGATAAAAAATTATGTGTGGTGTGTGGTGTAGGGATGATGAGTAGAATATTTATTGTGAAATATGTTATAAAATGTATTGTGTGGATATTGTTACTCTTTAAAGACATTTTTGTTTGGAGAATTTTGTCGTTTTCCTAGTTTCCCGGTTAAAATAATTTTCACATTTTTACTTTCTTCCAAAAATACCCTTGAGTTGATCTCCAAAAGTGAAGTGACATTTTGACTTCAAAGTTCAAACCTGACATGGTCAGGACCACGTTAGGTGCACGCCGGTGCTTATGCACCTAGGGTCATTCCATAGAATTTTTATTTTATCTAATCATTACAATTTCTCCAAACTTTTAAACAAAACACAAAAAAAATTCATCTTTTTCAAATCTCAAAACAAAAATTATATAAAAAATAATATTCTAATGATATTTTAACTTTATAATATTTTTATTAAACTTTTTTTTTCTTATGTTTAAAAACCCCATAAAACATCTTAACTCAAACTATTTCACTATTATTCAAAAACTATCACATTACTATTTACAGATTTCTTATCTCATCTCATGTGTAACCAAATGAGGCATTAATCTACTTAAATCAATCTAATTAGGTGTTTCTAGACTCCCAAAAATCAAAAGGTGGAAAAAATTGAAACAAATTTTGAGGACCTTTGGAGGATTTTGATGTCTTTTTTTATTCCCATATCATTTACTTTCTGAGGAGTATGGAGGACTCCGCTTTGTTACCTGTACTTTTCTTGTGCTTTGTTCTACTTCCTTTATCTGTTTCTTTCTTTTAATGCTCTTTGAGATTTCTTGTCTTTTGTATCCATCTTTTATATTTGGACTGCAACAAGGAGGGAGAGAACGAAAGACATGTGGGTCATTGCTTGGAACTTCTTAGAAAGCTAATGAGTTATAGCCCTCCAATAGCACTTTAATCCCTTGCTAAAAAAAAAAAAAAAGAAAAGAGAATGAGGTCTTAGTTTCAAAACCTATTGACTTTATGACTTATCAACAAAAATATATATAAAAAAGAATTTTGAAAGAAACTTCTTTATATATTTGCAATAAGGTATATGAAAACTTGGAGGCTCAAACCACTTGTAGGAAATTTTGTCATTCCTTGCACTCTTCCAGATTCTAGTTACCTGTAGCATCAAGAACTGAGGTGCTCTTGTTTTGTTCCCCCCCTCCTCCTCCTCCTCCTCCTCCTCCTCCTCCTCCCTTTTTTTAACTTTCTTGCCGTGGCATCTTTATTAGCTTTTTGAGGATAGTTTGCTCTTCCTGCTTTATGCTACAGGCAGTATACTTTTTTATATTTCTGATGTAGGCTGAAGCCGCAGCTGAGTTTTTGAATGTCATGAGGCACTATATGGAGTCACTTTGCTCAGATCTGAGGTCTTATACAATAACTAGCGTACAATCAAACAATGACAGGGTTAGACGCTCATTATTCACTTTTGTCTGTGTAAATTTCCATTGTCAGAGCATTGCAAATACCCTGGAGTGCCCAGCTTATTATGCTTCTGTGACATGTATATCTTTGGTTATCTTTTTAGGTTTCTTTACTTCTTAAAGACAGCTTTATTGATTCCTTTCCTAGTAGGGACAGACCATTTATCAAGGTAATTTTGCATTCTTCATTTTGTTTGCAATTTGTTCTAATGTGGGAAGCAGTTTAATCATTTTCTTTGAAGGAACGATGAATTCTGACCAAATGAGGCACAAATACATACCTTTATTTAGCTCAAGTGAAGTAATATGATATCATCAGCATCATTGTCATGAGTATGGAACATAGGCAGATTAAACTGAGACTTTTATAAGATGATAGGCAGTGTGCCTGTGAAGAGCAACAAGGTGTGGGCTACAGAGTATCCATAGCCATTTTTTATTTCAGGCATCCACACAAACTAGGAATATACCGTGAATAGAAATCGAGAAAAGAAAAACAATTGCAGAGGCCTCAGTACTGAAACAATCAACAAATAACCAAATCACAAGCAAAGCTATTTACATTGTTTAGCCTTTGGCTTACTTCCGTGGGCAAAAACTGCAAGAAAACTTGATATTTACATTGGCTACCTGTTTCTAACACATCCTATCTCTCTGACACATGCACACACATGAGGTTAATCTGTTCTTTTTTTTCTTCCTTTTTTTTTTTAACTCAAGAAAAAGGTTGGGTCAGGCCAATCCAGTTCAGTTCAGATGCTTGGAAGCAGAACCCCATTATGTGGGGCTTATTTGCATGCATAAGGTTAATTTAGTAGGTTGCGTTGAAGACGTACAGTCATAATTTGTTCCAACTTCTCAGGCATTGTTTCTATTGGGTTGAGTTGAGGACATACAGTCATAATTTGCTCCAACTTCTTGGGCTTTGTTTCTAGTCATTAAGAGGTGGGATGGGATTTGGGTAGGTAGCAGCAAGTGATAGGTCATCGTTGTAAAATTATTGCAATACTTGACTGAGGGAGAGTGAGATTTGGATTGGCTTAAGAATTTGGATAATGGTGTGTTGAAGAATGCAAGTACACTTGTATCTGTGATAGCGTTCAGATGATGCCATCTATCTTGAAGCCCTCTTAAAATGTTGCGGGAACGACTAAATGAATAGTAGGTTTGCCTCATGCCAGGATGGGTCCTTCCCATCCCCTTTCATCTATGGACTTTGAACTGTCGGGGTTATTATATTACTCTTTTAAGTAGTTCTGGGTCATGTGTTTACTTTCCTATGCAAATTATTTCTGGATCGGTGATATCTATCGGACTCGAAACTTGTACCAAGTACAAATCATTTTGAATGAATTGTTGATTCGATCAATAATGAGTGTATTTAAATGTTCAGTCTTCATATTTAGGTTGGTATCAAGTTTTTAAGTTAATTATTTTTATTGCTTATGGATTTGGTTTGAATTTTGCAGCTATTTGTAGACACACAAATGTTCAGTGTCCTTTTGGACTCTCATTTGTCCAGCTTTGAGAGTGGGTACCTTTAGCTTAATCATGTGAGGTTTGCAATGAATCCATCGGTTCAAAATCCATAGGTGCAAATGAAGGTTCTATTAGCCCTCATGACTAATTGAAGGATAATTTTTCTCTTACTGTTTGAGATGAACCCACGACAACTTTTGGAGCCATTGACTGTGAACTGCCATATAGCTGAAGCTTGTAGCGATGATTTGTAGCATAAATGGTTAAAGTATTGTTTCAAATACCATACATCAGTGTCCGTTGTACTTCCTAGCAAGAAAGGATCATAACCCCGATCTTCATGGTGTATCTTATGTAGTGCTTACTATAGGTTTGCCTTACACCAAATCTCTGTAAATAACATAATAAATTAATCTATGAAGAGAGAGTTCACCTGATACAGCTATCTTTGGTTTATTTCTGAGAAGATTTCTATTTATGTGGAAAATGATACTGCCTCTCTCTCTCTCCCTCTCACTCTCTCTCTCTCTCTCAACCCCTCTTGAATGGATTCGGAGATGAAGTTGATGTAACTGATTTGAAAAGTCTTTACCTTACATTGATACATTGTGACTGTTTCTCCTCCTATCATTATCAGAGTTTGGCTTTAGTGTAGCTTCCCTTGGATCTTCCTCCATTCATGTCTCCCCCCCTTGCTGCAATGGACTTGCTCTATTCATGTCTCCTATCATTAAAAGTATATGAACTGTCGAGTTCTGCTCTTCCTCTCATCATGTCTAGTTAAGAGAAAGTTAAGAGAAAGTTAAGAGAAATTGGCTCACAAAAGTATAGGTTGTATTATATGAGTTTATTCGTGATATATGAGTTTTATGAGCTGATATGCAATTGACCTGTTATTTAATCGTGACTCATTGGGTTAATCTATTTGGACTCAAAACTCATTTTATATGAAATCCGAACCTGCTTATTTAATAGGTTGTATTATATGTTGCAAACCATAATTGAGATCTATTTGGCCATTTACAATCGAAATCTTATAAGTCGTGGAGTGTGTAAGTGTCGCATAATCTTCTTAAAAAAAAATCGGGGTTATTATTAAAAAATTAATTTTTTAATCATGTGAGTTTCAAATTTAATCACTTTTTTCAAAAAAAAAATATAATATATACGTATTCCACGATTATAAATATTATTTTTCTTTATAATCTCAATTTTTGTAAATTGTTACAAAATATGGTATGATCATTAAAATAATTTGGCATAAAACATTAATGTCTGCACAATATTTTATAGGTGATGATACACTTATAATTTTTTTATCACTTGTTTGTCATTCTTAGTATATTTATTTTTTTATTGTTTTCTTTTAAATATTTTTTTAACATTCTTAATTATTAAGAAAAATTTTAAAAATTATTTTATTAAAAATTATTTTCTTAACTATAAAAAAAAAAATTAAAACAAAAAAAATGATAAAAGGGTGGTAGGTAGGTATTAAAGCTATCATTATTCATATTTTATTAACTCGCCTGTCGCCACCACTGGCCTGCTATCATCTGCATACGATTGTTATATGGCCAACGAGCTGCATAGCTTTTCACTTGTCAACCTGCTTTGTCCTGACCCCACTCTTCATCTTCTTCATTTGTTTCCCAAATCTCCGAGCTTTACCACCAATAACAATGTAAGTCATGATTATGTCTACCTTTTAGGTTGGTTTGCTCACTTTTTGAAATTTTACCTTGTGTGGACTTGACTGTTTCATTCGTGGGGTTTTCAGTTAACGTTCGAGCGTGCTTATTTCTTTCTTTTTTTCTTTTTCTTTTTTTTCTTTTGTGGGTATCTGTAACTGCATTTTTCATGTTTGTTTATGTTACTATGTTTATCCGATAACTTCGTTTTGTCGGTATTGTGGATTGGGCATAGGGATGGGGGGCTAAGGCCAATGGATGCTGAGCAACTCAGAGAACATGCACATAAGATGGTGGATTTCATTGCTGATTACTACAAAAGCATTGAGAATTTCCCAGTTCTCAGCCAAGTTGAGGTTTTCTTCAGTCCCTCTCGCTCTCTCTCATTTTTCTTTCGGTGCATATGTATGAATTGATAATCAGTTACTGCTATGATGAAATCCAGCATCTCTGATAGTAATGATGGTCTCTCTTCATTTGTGTGCAAGCATCCGAAATAGGTTCCAAAATTTAAAGATGTGAATGCTTTGCCTCGTTTATATATTGGTTTTTTTTTTTTTGGTATTTTCGGGCCTACTTTTTCTTCTTGTTTAATAGAAACTTCCTTCCATGCAGCCTGGTTATCTTAGTAGAATGTTACCAGATTCTGCGCCTAATCACCCAGAGTCATTGGAAGATATATTTAATGGTGAAATTTCTCGACTTAATTTTCTCATTTTTATAATTAAAGCATGATTATGTACGTCACTTATTCTTCTAATACGTTTGGATCAATACAATGTGGGGTTTTTTACTAGCGTTGTCAGATATCTAATGTGATTTTTACTTCCCTCTCACAACCCCTCAAAGAAATGGTATAGACATTCTCATGGACAAATTCTTTCTGTGATTGTAGACATTTCAGCAAAGATACTACCTGGAGTAACCCATTGGCAAAGCCCAAACTATTTTGCATATTTTCCATCTAACAGCAGCATTGCCGGATTCTTAGGAGAAATGCTCAGTGCTGGCCTTAATATTGTGGGTTTCAGTTGGATAACTTCCCCTGCAGCAACAGAGCTTGAAATGATAGTTTTGGATTGGCTTGCTAAATTGCTTAAACTGCCTGATGATTTCCTTTCAGGAGGTACAAGTTAATTCAGTGTAAAGATAGAGCTCCTTCTCTCTCCCAATTCTTTTTCTTCTGCTTCATTTCTCTAGTCAAATTTCTGTATCTGTTCTGCTTGATATAGACAAGTAAGAGACAACAAGTTCTCCCATTGTCGACAGAGAGGTTGAATATTTTTTCCCTAAAAATGCATTAAGATTGAACAGTCGGGATTGCTGGAGTGGAGAGAATGGTATGTAGTTTATTAAATTTAGAATTATGAAGATTGCTGATAGGATCGAATGCCTGTCTTCTAAGCAAATTTTAGGGTAATTCAATGGCTGTGGACAAGATCATATTTCATAATTAATAACTCTCAAACCTTAGTGAATGAACCAAGTTAAGCGTCTTTCTTTTGGCAGATATTTGATTTTTTTATTTTTGGAGTGACTCGACATCAATGAGAAGCGATATGGTCTCCAAATAAATTAATAAGGTGGAATGAGGTTTACAACTCCATTTTATGATTCATTTAAATTTAATTTTAAACCTAAACTAATGCATACAAGGATTTTGAATTTTTTTTTTTTTGGGAAATTACTTTGCAGTGTTTGAAGCTTAGAATTATGTTGTGAATCTTGTTGTAGGACAAGGTGGTGGAGTGATACAGGGCACAGCAAGTGAAGCTGTTTTAGTTGTGCTATTGGCTGCTCGAGACAAGATGTTAAGGATGGTTGGCAAAAATGCTCTTGAAAAGCTTGTGGTATACGCATCTGATCAAACACATTCTGCACTACAAAAAGCTTGCCAGGTATCTCTATAAATGTCCAGAGATATCTACATGATCTTTTTTTCTTTTACATTCTTTTTGCAAAGTTTTTAATTTGTTTATGACAGATGCTTCCCGACAATCATTCATGATCATGAATCCATATGCTAAAATCTTTAACACAGATATAATAAATAAAATTTGCAGGATGGCATATAATCAAGTCTATGTTGTATTTCTCATGATGGATGCATCTGTTAGTAAAATATTTCCATCTTTTGTTTTCTGAGATGATGCATTATCCTTAGCTGTCACTCCATTTTTCCTTTTGTTCTGACTCTTTCACCAGGAAGGGCAGTTTAGTTATCCATTGTGCATCCACAGAGCATGATGCTCTCTCCTCTTTTCATTGCCATAAATTTCTTTGGGATCTTAAATACTTGGTTATGATACTAAAAAAATAGATGGAGGTAGCTCAAAGCTTGGGGGATTTGGCTATTGCCTCATGACTACAATCATTATTCTCTCTCTCTCTCTCTCTCTCCCACCCCTGAATGGTTATTCTACCAAATTCTTTCATTTCATCTCTTTGGATTCTTCCCAGGTCAGGTCACTCTGAGCAAAGCCCCTTCTTTTCCCAAGTGCTGCTACCCCTTCCATCCTTTCCTTACATACTGGCTGACATATCTGGCAGAATAGATATGAAAGGAAATAATACTTGTTTTGGGGTTGTGAACATTGATAGAAAACTTAACAAGTTGTCTTGTCCTGTATGATTGCATTAAGCACGTGATGGAAACCACTACAGTGAGTTGTTATATCTTTTTTCTGCCTGGAAACAATGAATAAAAGTTTTTGAGTTGCAATTATGATGGCTGTCTATATTAGTAATTTCTTCTTCTGTTGCTTGGTCATGGTTTGATGTTTATGTTGATTCTAATAATTTTATTTCATTTTTTATGATTGTAATGTTTCTTTAATAACAGATAGGAGGAATCCATCCAGAAAATTGCAGGTTGCTAGAAACGGAATCTACTTCCAACTATGCCCTGTCACCTGATGTAATCTGTGAAGCAATTGCACATGACATTGCCATCGGTTTAATCCCCTTTTTCTTGTGTGCTACAGTAAGAACCAGTACACTCAAATGTTATTTTCTTTATGTTTTTATAAATTTTTCTTTTCTTTTCAGCTCTGCTCTATTTTTCTTAACGCCGTATTTTGAAATCCCTCCCTTCCTTTTTGGCACCTTCAACATGATTTTAATCGTTACTCCATTAAGAATTAAGTGTTTCTTTTACTGATACGAAAGAAAAAAAAGAATTCTCTTTTATTGTTGTTCAATTCTGTGCTGCCGCCAACAGTGTTATAATTTTGCACCATTATTTACTCATTCGAAAAGAAATTGCACTTACAAGTACTTGTAACAACATTCATGACACTCTTATGCTTGCAAATCTTGATTGACTACTAGTATTTCATGATTCATTAAACTAGGGAATTTTTGGAGGCTGGAGATGAAAGGAAAAGAATTTTTTTGGTCACAATCGTGAGTTGAGAAATTTTATGAGCTGGTACTTAAATCAGACATTGATCTGTTACTCAAATATCTATATACGTGTGTTGATTGTAGGTGAACATATTCCTTGGTAAGTTTTTTTTTTTCTCTGTTCTTTTTAGACTTGTTACAAAAGATGTACCACCCACATCCAGGACAATAATTGTTCTTCATGTTATTTGCCAAAGATAGAGGGTTTATCAGAGCATTTTATACTTCTTGTGGTTTTCAGCTATCGTACTTAATGGGAATGATGTCCATGAATTCTTGTCTTTCTTTACCGACCATAGAATATATCTAGGCGTTCTCTTGTATACTTCCTGTGTACACAGTCTATGTCTTTTTCGTTCTCATCAATAAAATTATCTCTTACTTATCAAAAAAAAATTCTTTCATGTTCTCTGTGTGTGTGTCTAAGAGAAACATTCTTAAGTAAGTGGAAGAAATATTGATTTGAATATTGTGTTAATAATAAATTCGTTACTATAGCAGTATAATGTAGTTGTTAAATGATTATTAACATGGTAAAGTCTTTGAGCTTTCTATTTATACTTGCAGGTTGGTACTACTTCATCAGCGGCTGTTGATCCTTTGCTTCCACTTGGAAAGATTGCTAAGGTAAACTGTTTAACTGAGAATGAGAAAATGAGGAAATCCTCTTTTCTCACTATATCAGTTTCTAACAAGAATAGTAGGGAAGTTAAGAAAGCTGACAGCAAGAATAGATAAATCTCCTTAGACCAACTGAATGTGGATAAATGGTCAACTTCAAAAGTCAAATGCTTAAACTTGTGGTTTAGTTTGTCAATAGAAAGTCTCATGGCCAAGAAAAGTGATCCAGATTCTGACTTGAAGATAAAGTCCCTAGTTGCCAATTGTTATTAGTCTCATGTTCTGTGTTAAATTCTGTTACCTATCTTAAGCTGGATTTTATTTAGGAATAATCCAGTTCGAGATTTGGTAGGCAGTAGGCACGAAGTAAGGAAACATGGTTAAAGCACTGTTAACTTCTTATATCATACAAACTAAGGTTTTGGATTCAAATCCTTCAACTTTTATACTTGGGCATTGCTTAGTTTCATTCTATTCAATAAAGATTCTTACTTATAAAAAAAAAAATTACTTGATAATTGAAGGGATTTATAGCCACTGATCTGATGTGCTTTATCCACTTACTCCGGACTCTGTAATTGAATTTCCATTGCAGTTTGAAATAGGAGAAAGTATAGATGTTATTTCAAACATTTATGCCGTTGATTTTTATACAACTTGAATGTAGTAGTTACATGGTGTTATGGGCTTAAAAAGGTCTGTGGCTCAATGATGAATTGCTGCATGAACTGGAATCAAAATGGATGAGGTGTGAAGAGAAAGTTGAGACTACAAGGAAAAAGTTATTTATACTCTCGTTAAGAAAAACATACATGTTGTATTCAATAAAATGTAATCAATAATTGAAATAAAAACATTTAATCATTTGCAATGCGTGTCCTTTTGATGCAGAGTAATGGGATGTGGTTTCACGTGGATGCTGCATATGCTGGAAGTGCCTGTATATGTCCCGAGTACCGCCACTACATTGATGGTGTTGAAGAAGCTGACTCGTTTAACATGAATGCTCATAAATGGTTTCTAACAAATTTTGATTGTTCAGCACTTTGGATTAAGGTATGGCATCAGATACTTGTGCATACCATTAAAAGCTGAAGTCCATGCCCCTATGTCTAATTGTGCTCATTATGCTGCCTGTACATGTGGACCTTCTTTCTTTATCTAAATTTTCTTGTTGTTACTTCTGTAATTCTTGGTTGAAAAATCCTGAATGTTACTCTGTGTGTGTGTGTGTGCGCGTGCTCGTGCACGTGTGTGCGCCTTTGTTGGTGGTTACCGGTCCCTTCTTTGGAAGGTAGGAATGAAATTCGTGATAGGTCTGAGGTTGGTGTTTGCTTTGTAAGTCGCTTGATTTTACGTTAACAGTGTAAAAGAAAATATATGAAGGGAAAAATGAACAACCTATGCGTAACTGAGCCAATACTACCTTGGAATAGGATGTTATGAAGCCCATTTTGTTTGAGCAATGTTTATATGCATTCTCTTTTTAATGTTGATATGCATTCTCTTTTTCGTAAAATGTGTAGTTCTTCTCTATTTGCTAGCTACCAGTAGAGTAGAGATGTTTCATCTTTCTCTTACAGGTTTTTTAGCAGGAACTTTGCAGAAGTACATTGGGAGTTCGCCTAAAGATTTTAGAAGTCATCCATGTATATAAGCACGTTATTGTCACCAATGGCACTTATCTTTCCCCAAAAAATAAATCTTTCTTAAGAATGAAATCATAAAACATTCAGTGCACAGCATTTGGTTTCATAATGGAGTAATAAACTGATTCTAATAGAAATTACAATAATCATTGACAACGATCTACATCTCAATTATTCCAGTAATCCTCCATTAAATGTTTATTGTTTCTAAACCCTATCTAACTAGAATGGTGTCAGTCTCAAACTGCCAGATGTAATTGACTATCATTTTATTTTCCGATTTTCAATCCAATTTGTTGTATATGAAATAATAGATTGTGTCCATTACATGACAACAGGACAGAAATGCCTTGGCTCAGTCGCTGTCTACAAATCCAGAGTTTCTGAAGAACAAAGTAATCTGTTTCTTTCACGGTGTTGATATGTTCTCCTTTAGTGTTTAATTAAATATGGTGCTTGGCAGATGAGTTTCCATCTAAAATTTTGAATTGCCCATCTAATGATGCCAAGGTTTTCTACAAGCCTACAGGCTAAGGGTGGCAACTTTCAAGTTGTCCCTAAAGAGGAGGATTTTCTAGAAGCTTCTCAATTTATTTTACCATGCCATCTAATCATCTGGGTCTTGTTTTATTTTCTGAAATCTTCAGTTCCCTTTTATTTTAAGGCATGTGAGCTAAAGTTTATACTACATGTCAGTTAAATGAACCTGGAAAATTTTGTGTCTTATTTAAGTGTACGTTTTATAAATTTATCTTTGTTAGCTTGTTGTCTCAGTTTATGCAAGAGCCTTACTTTTTTTCTTTTCTATTTGTGAGTTTGGGGAGGGAATTAATATTAGATGGTGCAAATGGAAACTTGGAAAGACCCTCTGTATGGCACTTGTTAGCTTGTTGTCTCGGTCTATGCAAGAGCCTTACTTTTTTTTTTCTTTTCTATTCGTGAGTTTGGGGAGTGAATTAATATTAGACGATGCAAACAGAAACTTGGAAAAGACCCTTTGTATGGCACTACCCTTTTGAAATTGAAACTTCTAATTGGGTTTGGGATTGCCATGTGATTTGAAATTATATTCGATATTGTAAATTTTTCTTTTGATAAGTAACATAGTAAATTTGTTTATCTGTTAACTTCCACATTGATGATATTCCAGGCCTCTCAGGCGAACATGGTTGTGGATTACAAAGATTGGCAAATTCCTCTTGGACGTCGGTTTAGGTGTGAACATTTTGCCTCAAAAAGACGTTTTATGTTTTTCTTGAATTTCTATTCATTTTGTATGATCATGTTCGATATAGTTCTGGCTTTTTACCGTGCTTTGGTAGGAACAACACTGAATAATAACCCTTGTATCCACATATATTTGTGCCTGTGGATAGGTTGAGACAGGGAGAAATAAACATGTTGTGTCATCTACTCTACACTCTTTTAAGAGGCATCATATGAAACTCTTTGACCCTTTCGTTTTCAATGTGGCACTATTTATAGGTTCTTTTTTTTTATATAGGTAATCAAGAAGTTTTATTCGTAGAAATAGGCACAACCCAAGTACAAAGGGAGTATACATGAGAAGCTCCTCGGTAAAGTTTACAATAGAAAGAAGAGAGTCGTGGACATTTAGTCCATTACAAACAATGGACCCTGCCCATGCGAAAAATGATCCTATTTATAGGTTCTAGATAATGGAATAAGTGGACTATTAACTGTTCAGTTCTTTGTTTAACTACTCTTGAATGAAACATTTGTGAGTTATAGGATATTAGGATATTAAATATTTAAACCTGACCTTTTATCCATTTTCCTCTTTTAGTGTATTTTCCTGTTTTCATTTCTAATATATATAATAATATTTTTTAAAATAAATTTGGAAAAAAATCTCATGTTTGATAGCTGATGATTTTTTTATTTTTGTAATGCTACTCTTCATACTGCTATTTTAATTGCCTTCTTACATTACTTAATATTGCAACTGTCAAGAATTATCCCCTTATAATCTTTAGCCCAAACTCTTTCAAGGAGTTCTTAGTGGTTTCACTCGTTTATGATGCCTACTTAGCAATCTATAAACTCTCTCCCAGATCATTGAAACTGTGGATGGTGTTGCGACTATACGGTATAGAAAATCTGCAATGCTACATAAGAAACCACATCAAGTTGGCTCAGCAATTTGAACTTCTTGTTGCTCAAGACCTGAGATTTGAGGTGATCATATTCTTCACAAACTTGTTTGATTTGATATACTCCCTTCATCCTATTATAGATTATATGCTTTTCTTTTGCATTGTCCCAATATATTCTTCATCAGTATTTCAATGTTAATGTTTATGATACATGCTACCTGATTTTTGCATAGATTGTTATGAACTAGTCGACAAAATTGATGTGTGGCACAGGTTGTTGCCCCTCGGATTTTTTCATTAGTTTGTTTCCGCCTTCTTCCTTCTCAAAACAGTAAAGACAATGGGAATGAACTGAACCATCACCTATTAGACACTGTGAACTCAACTGGGAAAGTTTTCCTTTCTCACACTGTAAGCTTATTCTTCTTCCTTGGACATTCAAATTTTTTTTTTCCCCTCTACTTTCTTTAGAAAATAAATAAATAAATAAAACTTATTTACATCCGTTTGATGATTGCACGAGTTGAGTTAATTGCTTGTGGTTGTGTACATGCATTATCTGCCAGGTTCTTTCTGGTAAATACATACTACGATTTGCGGTAGGAGCTCCATTGACTGAAGAGAGGCATGTCACTGCAGCTTGGAAGGTTTTGCAAGATGAGGCCTCTGCCCTGCTTCCAAGTTTGTAGGAGAGGTTTATCTATTTTAATCCATTGTTTGATGCGCTTGATGACATCAATTTAACGGAAAAAACAAAGAAATTTAATGGAAAAACAAGAAAATCTGTTAAGTTTCACTTATTATAATAGAAAGATATATATGTTATATATTATAGCTTATATATATAGAAAGTCTTTTGCATCATTTCGTATATTAGGCGTGTGAATAAACAAATTTACGAATAGATTTTTTGCTTTCTTAAAACTTCAAAACATTAACATCGGAAGTGGCAAATAGACAGGCCCTCAAATTTTTCACCCAATCTACTTAAGATTTTTTTAAAATTAAAATATATATACTTAAGAAGAAGAAGAAGAAATAATACTGTTTGCAGTTAACTGGGCTTCAGCTTGATTCTTGAGGCTAACGGTGGATAGTGGTTGGGCCTTTTTGGTTGGTGAATATGTCTAGTTAAAAAAGTGAACGAACCAGACTTACTCGAATCGAATCCGGTACCCTCCTTCCTATGTATAAGAAAAAATAAAAAGTGAAGTTGATTTTCATTCTAAATCTTGATATCTCCAAAATTACATTTATTGGTGTAAACACGGAATTACAAGAAAATTATTTATTTGTGATCAATTATTTTTAATAAAATGAATTAAAATAAGTCGTAAATAATTTTTTATCATAAATGATTAAACATAAAAGTTCAAATTTTTTGTAGAGAATACTTAAAGTATATAACTTTATGTGTCAACTATTTAAATAACAGCAACTTATCAAAATTTACAATATGCTATACTCTGTGTGATAGAGGATGATAAAACATGGAGAATAATGTCGTTTCGAAAGTGAAATGAGTTGAAATTTTTTTAAATAAAAATAAAAAGTTAAATAAAATATAATTAGAGTATTATTTTTTAATATTTTTATTATTATTTTAATATTATTATTATTATTATTATTTTGAATATGACTAATGATCAGCCTCCGACAAATGCTATTAATTTTTTTGTTTTGTTTTTGGACTAATGAGAATTAAATCGCATAAAAAAATCATGTGATATGGCAATTTTTTACAATAATTAATGCATGAATGCAAGATGTCATGATCACAAGCAAATAATATATATATATATATATATATATATAGGCTCAAATTTCCAGAATGTATCCTACTTTTGGCCGACCTAGCAAATTCCTAATTATTTGCAATGCTGCTGATCATGTTGTATAAGCTGTAACACTGCATCTTTTTTGGTTCGGACACATTGTGTGTAAATGAATGCACAGGTGTCCCATCCCATATATGCATGGAAATCAGCAACCTGCACACATAGATGACAGATGTCTGAAGATTGTGACTCTCCTCATAAAAAAGCATCCATGCAAAGGGAACGTATCGTCCATGCAGCATGTAATCCTTAAGGGACCATCTCATGTCATTCTCCTAAAGGATAATTCTTTTTGTGCCAAAACCTAAAAAATCAATTGTCATTTCTACTGCATGATATATATACATATATATATATGCTTGACCTCGTACGACCAGAAACAAAGGATCGAGGAGGATTAAAAAAAAAAAAGGGAAAAATAATAAAGAGAAATATTCAAAAATCGAGAGATATAATTCACGAATACAAAGATATTGTCTCTCGGCATGTCCTCCCAACTTCTTAGGAATAAGATCCTTCTCTGATATTTAATGTCGTATCATTATATATATATAATATAATATATAAAACGGGGAACAAAAATCCGAATATTCATTAATTTTGAGTAACGATGAATTTTTCTATTTGGACATATTCCATTGGATCATCCGCGCCTAGCTTATCTGCATGATCAGATATGTCATTTTCTTGAATCATGTAATATATATATATATATATACAGGTTAATTCATTAATATTAATGCAGCACTATAATTAATAAATTAAATGTTGTCATTAATTAGGAATATCGAGGAATTAGGGCTTTTCTATTTGCATCATGTGTCGGCCGCCCATGCATATATCATGCGTACAAATACAATTCAAGGCCAGGCAAATCATATGTACGCGTAGGACGCATGATTATAAGGCAACGGTAATAATTACGTATGTACAAGTATTCTAAGTTTTTGTGTTGATCAAGACTTGGTCTCACTTTTAGTACTACCTGATCATCCAATGCTTGAAATTTTCAAATTAATTTAACATTATATTGACCAAAGCAAAACACTAAATATTTTTAATTGAAATTAATTAGAATTGAATACTTATAATTAAGCTACTGCATGCATGTCCGGCCTAATAATTAATTGGCATGTGGCGGCCAATTGAGACACAAGATGATGCACTCCTAAAAGGCCGCTAGGGGGGAGGGGACCATATTTCATCATCTAAAGTAGGTCATGATCCAAATTGGTCGTGTTGAATATATACAAAGATATTAATTATGTCCCTTTGGCATGCAATATGTCTCAATTCGATCCCAACTTTTTTCAAACTATAGCAGCCCGTTTCGTGAAAATGAAGGTAGAACAAAAGTCCATTCAAGAGGAATTTTAACTTTGATGGAAATAATATTCCTAGCTAGGAGCTCCATCTTTTATAGACATCAATTAGCTATGTATCATAATTCGAATTATGCACGCGGTACGTACTTTGGTTTGGCGCCTAATTAATTGGGCAAGGAAAACTAGTATTAATAATATTTGCACAACTTGGGATGCAATATATATATATATATATAAGGTGCTTCTTATGTCATTGTTCCACTAATAATATTGCGGCATATCTAGTCAATATGCATGCATAGTGGACATGATGCAAAGCAAATCAAAATCTAGTGGTATATATGCCTTGGACGTAACCCGCGGCCATGGGTCTTGGCCCTATATATTATATATTATATATTATATATGTTTCCTTTTTTTTTTCGATCATAATTAAGCATTTTTATGTATATATATATTATCTATTGATTTTAATCATGATTGGGATTTGGGATCAACATTTGTCAATATTGTTCCTGTAATATATATATATATATATGGTATTTATATGGTACTACTCAATATTTTTCTTCAAACAAAAGAGGAAAAAAAACCAACAACTTCAAAAATATTATATATATATATATATATATATATATTGTAGAGTCCTGAATTAATAGTATAAACTGTACGTTGTCCGCCTTAGATCTCTCTCGGATCGACCCTGGCCAGCTTCCAAGAGGCATTTTGGACATGTACTGGAAGATGCATTCGAATATAAGTTGTCATTTTTTACCAAGTTAATATTCCGAGGGAATCTGTCACAACATGCAGGCCGGGCTTGGTACTCCTGCAGTTGAAAGGAACCTGATCTCCCATGTCTTTTAGCAAAAATGAATACTCATAAAACAAATATGATCACTCGCTAGCTTGTTCATATTTATGCTAGCAGCTTGGATCTCAGTCATGATGATGAGTATATTATATATATATATATATATATATATATATTCTAGCTCATTATCAATTTGAAATTATGCACGTATTATAAGAAAATTATTTATTTATAGTTGATAAATTGCAGTAAAAAACTATAATTTACACTTAAAAATTAAAACTAATAGCAAATTAATACTCTTTTCTTCACAATTAATTAGTTAAAAAAAGAAATTATTTTTCTTGTAGTACTGATGATGCATGCATGCATGCCAATATATAGTAGTGCTACTGATGGAATAATGTTTGCCAAGTCATCTATATATCCTGTCATTATGTTGGAGTGGCTGGCTACCATAATATATATAGCATCATGAGTACGTCGTACGTACTACTAATAATGCCAATGAAAAAGTTCCTATAGGGTTTATGCACTATATTATATATATGCCTGCGTGAAAAAGAACAAGAAAAAGAAGCCAATCTACAGCCTCAGTACTGCACGAAAAACATACTTTGTTCATAATTTTGAGTCTTAGCTAGAGATCAGGTAACGAAATATATAAAGCGTCAGTGTGTATATATATATATGTATATGTATATATATATATATATTAATATTATATACAGATAGACAAGTACTTTGTTTAACTAAGATCACGGAAAATCAAGAGATCGAGAGGACGTACTCCGTACTGGTGAGGAAGTCACGAGCAAATATAAATGATGAAGATCGAAGAGGACAAAAAAAGATGATCGATGGGTACCACTAGTACTACTCGATGATCTGCAGAATACATGTGATGGAAAAATTCATGGACCGACTCATACGATTTTATTTTATTTTGTGTTAAATTAATTTATAAGCTGTTTGGCTCGGAAGAATTAATATCAATATTTGCATGTTACAGATCAGAGTTGAGAACCCCACCTGTCAGAAATAGTACCAATAATTGAGATTTGAGATGCCTACTTTTCATGCTGAGAAAAACAAAAAACACAGCGAAATTTAGATGAATGGAGCTAGTGAGGTGTTTACAAAAAATTTTTAAAAAAAAAAAAAGAAAAGAATGGAGCTAGTGAGGGTAATCAATCACACAACCTCTACGCACCACACATTATTTTATTTTATTTTTAATTAAATATTTAATATATAAATAATGAATAAAAATTTTAATTTAATTTAAAAAGAACAAATTCAAAAAAAATATTCAAAAAATTCAAAAAATTAAAGAAAAAATAAAAAATAATTGTGTGTAGAAGTTGAGAGGTTGTGTAGAAGTGCTCGTTTGTTTATAATGATCAGGAATTTTTCAGATAACTTGCTGAGATCAGCTACATGTCCAAGTTTATGTGTCGCCATGGTTTTTGGTAGGCCTAGTGTTCATCGGGTCGAATTTTGCCTGAATTTTTTTTCTTCAATAATTTTGATATTTTTATCTCAAAATTAGTTCAAAAAAATTATTTATCTTTTGAATTTGAATTCTCGAATTCAAAATTCAGATGAACAGAATCTAAATAATTTTTTATACTTAAAGTGGTTTCAAAGTTTGTATCCAAACAACTAATATTGCTAGCTATATATATGGTTATTGATTGTGCATGTTATGCACATATTTTAAAAAAGACGGAGTTTTATTATTAAAATATAAATTTTTTAATATAAATTTTATATTTATTTATCTTTTAAAAAGCGTTGCTTCGTGTGCACTTTATATCTGTAAATATTATTTCTTATTTTTATGTACGTTAATCAATTGCTTATTATATATACTGCATAAAGACTGATCAGAGATCGCGCGGTGAGAAATATCATAATTATGAAATAGTTCAATGTATTCTTTGGATATTTAATTGTTCAAATGGGTTGAGATCGTGTCATGTTTGAAATTGCCATTTAAATACTTAATATTTTATACCAACTAAATTATATATATATATATATATATGATATGTAAAAATAATATTATATATCATGTGTGTAAGCCCTGACTAGTCTTGATCTTTGTCTGGATGATGTTTCCACTCTTGATCTTTGTCTGCATGATGTTTCCACTCTTGATCCACTGTTATATATATTATAATCTTCGTAGAAGAATTAATATGACTAATTTATAACTTTTGACGTCGTTGAAGTAGTACTGTTGATCTGAACCTCGTCATGAGTTGCTGCAGTACGCCGGCCACATGTAATTAATAAGAATACATATCTTTTTTTTTTAATAACAAGCAAATTATTGCATTTATTAATAATAAGTATTACAATTGGACTTAAAACGTATATTATAAGTCACTAACGATGATTTGTAGCTCTTTAGTACTTTAAAGGTGACTGAGTACGTAACCTAGCTCTAATTGCAAATCTCTCCAGGTTTGAGAGACCACCCATATATATTCGAGACAGAATAACAATCAACTAATCCCCAAACAATCAAATTCCACGTCATTTTAAGACGGACTAGGAAAATCACTCTATAGACCAAAAATCCTATAAACTAAGATTTTTTATTTTTTCACTACAACAAAAAGCGCTTATTGTGTTGTTTTTTCTACTACCACAATAAAGACTGATGGGATACATAGGTTATAACGGCACTTTCAGCAATGTCGCAGACCAATAGAGCATTCAGGACGATGAGTTGTGTTTTGAGTTTATTGCGGCATTATTTCAGATTATTATGTTGCATATGTCGCCGTTAAAACACAATTGTTCTCTCTATCTCTCTATTAAATTAAAAACACCCCCAGCCCGATAGTTCCCTCCCAAGTTCTAAATCCATAATCTCTCTCTCTCTCTCTCTCTCTCTCTCTCTCTCTCACGGACTGCCACCCATCCACGCCATGTCGCTACCACACCGTTGATGCCTCTATTGGCATGTGAGTGTATGTGTCTCTCTCTCTCTCCTTTCTTCTTCGGTTCCCTCTCTCTGTTCGTCTCTCTCTCTCTTTAGTTTTGATCTTGTGTTTTAATACAAGATTCATTTGTTCTCTCCCAATCCCTAGTCTTCTTGTTCATTTAATTTATTTTTCGAGTCTGTTGGCTGAATATTGGAATATGTCTTGTCGTGTATGTGTGTGACTGGGTCAGGGGTTAAAGATGTGATTATGGTTTCCCAGACTTCGAAAGTGGTGGTGAAGGATGATAAAGTCGTTCCACTGAAGGTTCTGGAAAAAGTCCAGAGGAAGAGCCACAAGCAAGTAGACCTTATCTCTCTGATCCCCAAACCAAAGGCCGAGGAAGAGAAGAAGCCTCTGGAGAAAGAGAGTCCCAAACCTAAAGATAAGAAAGAAGAGGTTTTTTTTTTTTTCTTTTCCTTTTATCTTCTGTAGATTTTCGAAATTTTCTCCCCTTAAAGGTTCATGTTGAGTGTAAGGTCAGAGTCTCAATCTTGTAGGGTTCGTGATTTTGGGCTAATGTTCATGCTTTTGGTTGGTTATAAACTTTAGGGAAAGATTGTAGAGCCTATAATCAGTGTTGTTATAGAGGCCACGAGGATGTAATATGTTCATCATTTGCTGAAGCCCATTCTAAAGCCTAAGATTCGTAAAGTGGTAAGTTTAACTTTTTTCCTAAGCTTATTTGTGATAATGGGCTGGACAGTTATATATTGAACTTATAAAAGTTGTGTTTTCTAACAATTTGTCTCTATTTTTTAACATTTTTTTTTGTTTTGAGATAATATTGACTAATCTTTGTTTGTTTATTTTTTCTAGGTTTATTTCAAAAATTAGCCATTTTAATTTTGCAATGTAGTATATCAAAACCTGGTTTTGCCTATACTTTATGTTGTTTATATATATATGTGTGTATATCTATGTGTTGACTTTTGGGTTGGTCATTTGGTGTTTTTTTTTTTTGGCATAATCATGTACCCATAAAGAGAGACTATAGGTAATCATTCAATCATACTTTGTTCTTTTGATAGAAGTTCGATTGATACAAGTTTTTTTTTTTAACAGTAATTGGCATGATGCTTGTTTTTCCTCTGCTACTCAACTCCTCAACATGATTTGACTAGTTTATGATCTGTTTGGTAGAGTGGGATGGACTTGTTTTTCTACAATGGTAATTTTAATTAATTCTCTCCAGTTTAGCTCACATGTCTTTTTCTTTGGGGCCTTTATATGAATATCTTGCTAGTTTAAAATTTAAATAACCATGTTCAGTTTTGAGTTGGACCTCATAAGTAGAGATGACAGACAGTCCATTTTAATTTATCTTGGCAAATTTTTTATCCCATTTGCTAGTGACCAGGGTTAAGACCCTGTTTGCGGCGAATATATCGACGTTTGCGGCAGCATAAATTCGCTGTAAAAAGTCTCTCAACTTCTCCAATTTTGCAGCCAAAGAGTTTTACCCTCCTGAATTATGCGCCGAAATCTTTGGCGCCACAAAAATGCCACAAAAGGATTATTTACTACGAATTTAGGGCTTTTTGCTGCGAATTCTGGTCGCCGCAAAAAGCCTTATTTATTGTAGCAAATTTCTAAACAAAAGAAATAAACAAAATGAAAAAATTGAAATACATCTACAAGATATATACTGAAAATTAATAGAAAAAGAAAAAATACTGAAAAACTAAACAAACATCGAAATAAGAGACTGACGTGACGTGTAAGACCGGACACATGCCATCTTAGGATAATATATTAATTTGATTTATATATATATATACATCATAGATTCTCATCATAAAAATACAAGTCCAATTAGGCTTACGCCTATTGATCCTAATTTTAAATGGATTAATGTGTAATGATGCAGAGATCTGACAGTATATAGCGAGCATAACCCAATTTGGCCAATCTGTTCCGGTAAATAAGGAATGAACTATATATAATTTAATGATGATGATGATGATTTAGGGCTGGATTGCATTAAATAAATAAGTAACTAAATAAATAAATAAAACTAGCTAAAGCTAGCTCATGCAGCAATACCTTATAAATTAAAACAATGAATGTAAAAATCTTTGTTTCATGACGTCCCACTTAAGTCCACTCGGTTTATATTTGTGCTACAAAATTATTGGTTGAATCCTATTTAATTATGTCAGTGATTTAGACATGCATTGCTCAGGCTTACTTCACCAAATTCTTGTCTCGAAAGTAGAACTAATTAATTATGCCATTAGATATTGATTAATATATAACAGTACTTATAAATTAATCATATAGTACTTTAAGACCCTTTATGAACTTTTCATATAATAAAAGAGAAATGATGATTTAACTATAGAGAGATTTTATAAAATAAATTTATAAATTGGCATATAGTTTTATGATGTGTTACATTAGTTTTTAAAATAAAATAATTTATTATAAAGTAGATTTAATGTATCATATAAATCATATTAATTTAATTTTTTATTTTTATGCCAATATACACTATAAGAAAAATGTGTTTTAATTGTAAATAGTTTTTTTAGTTGCAATTAATTAATTATATATCTTATTTTAGTTGCAAATAATTCTTTTGATTATTGCTAATTAATTATATATATATCTATTTTTTTTTTTAATGATAGCACTTTGAATAATAAAAGAGGGAATTATTCTTTTTCTAATCCCACTTTGAAGTACGGGTGAATGCAGATCAGAATGGGTGCATGCATAACTACCAAATAAAAGGCTGCGTACACTTTTCCATGTTGATTTATCACTTTTGGACAAACTAATTATAAAAAAAAAAGGGGAAAAAAATGAAACTAGTGCTATACAGAGAGCACGTACGTACGTGGTGACGTCTCACTCCTTTATAAAACTTTAATTGGAGCCTATAAGGCGTCGTTTGAATCCGGAGTTCAACTCCATTTAATTTATTTTAAATTCATTATTATATTTTTAAATTTTAATTTAATTTTTTTAAGTTTTAATATAATTTTTTAAAATTTCAATAAAATATTTTAAAATTTTAAAATTTTAAAATAATAATATTAAAAATAATATTTTAATAATATTTTATTCAACTTTCAAAAATCGTCTTAATTCAACTCGTTTTAACTCTAAATCCAAATCCAATCTAATTAAAAACCTTTAAATAAAAAAAAAAAGCTCTTTCTTTTGGTAAGCGCACAAAAACTAAGAAGTTCTTTAATTGGTTGATTTGTGAGACATGTCAATGCCTACGTACGTACAACTTTAATAAACAGTATCACATCAATAGAAATGTTTTTTTCTTTTTATCAAGATTTTCGTGTAAAATAATAATGAATAGTGCATTTATGAAAATATTTATTTTTGTAAATAGTAAATAATTGTCGTAATACATATTTGCAATTATAAAAGAGGCTTGCGAATAATATCTTGTTACGACATTATTTTACATAAATAATTTTTTTTATAGTCCATATCCATAGACTGCATTATAAACCTGATTCTTCTCTTCCAATTTATTATTTTTGGCTTGTGGTGATAATATGTCATAAAGATCGGTTAAGATACACATTACAATCTTATTTATTATTAAATATAATTATATAAATGGTTATAAAAAAAAGATTGTATATCTATCATATATTTTCTATGTCATAAAAAATTAAGGCATATCCAATATCACAATTAATCTAGATCATGATCATCTTCATTATATGGGGAAGGATAAGATGTTCCGAGAGCCAAATCACATTATCCGTTTGTATTCGTGAATGAGTTCAACTCATCTCAAACTCATCATTACATTTTTTCATATTTTTGTATAAAATATAAATTCCAATACATAATTTTCAAATTCCAATACACTTTTTTCAAATTTTAAAATAATAATAATATTAAAAAATAAATTAAACTCATCTCAATTTATTCTATCTCCAAATCCAAACAGGGCTGAATTGGATTTCATCATATATATATATATATTCTCTCTCTCTCTCTTTCTCTCTTTTTTAATATAGTTCATCAAATATATATATATATTATTAGTCCTTGTCTTCAAAATAATTGAGTTTATTCCTTTTAGATATATAAGCATCTTTAAGATTCAAATTTTCCTGTATTCATCAAATAATTGAGAATATTACATAAAAAAAAAAAAAACACTAAAAGAATTGAATCTGCTGCGTATATTCCGCAAAGAGTCTCTATGAAGCTTCATTTTTCTTTTCTATTTAGTTTCTTTCAAAAAAGTAATTTTTAGAGAAATGATGTTTATAGTAATGAATCTATGATAATATTTTTCGCTGAGAAAAAAAAAATTATGATATTGTTCACAATGTTACGTTACAGTACACTCTTTTTGAAAATAATAAATAAATATGAGAATTACATGAAAAAATATTTTTTTAATAAATTTTACAATTTTTTTAAAGGAGTACTACAATTATATGAAAGAAAAAACTAAAAAATTAATCTATATCATATATATTTTTTATTTGTGCATGTACGTTGTTTTGAATCATTGAAAGTAAGAATAACAATATATTACACGATCTATTAATACAACACGATTACGATACGATAATAACAAATCAAAATTTAGTCTTAACAGATTCAAGTCAAAACAAGTTAATTTATTAATACACGATTACTTAACGATTTGATAATGGATCAACCTGTTTTGACACGATATAACCCGTTATGATATGTTTTGATAACAGATCATATGGTATAATATATATACCTTGACATGATCAATTAACAAGAATTGACACCCTTAATTAGAAGAGAAATTAGATATACGTGTGAGTGTTTTATTTCTGAATTAATTGAGATTTTTCGTTGTAATTTTTTTCATATGATACTTTTCATATATATAATTTAGAAAGATATACACAAATTATAATGTAAGTTTATATAATAATATTTTTATTTTTAAGAAGCAAAATGATTTCATTATAGTAAGTCAAAGTACATGAGTTGGTAAGGATGGGATCCTATTCCCTAAAATCATCCCAAAATCTCCAAACTTGGATAAGTAGTTAAATTAAGTATGGAGATCCAGAAATTGGAACTAATTATGAAATAGTCCAAGTTCCAAAAACTTATGAACTAAATGAAATTGTAATATAATTCACTCCATCGCAGGTGGAGTGAATGCATGTCATACTCAATCCATCCACATTGAAAGCGACCGGTCTTTCTAGTCCAAGCTAGGTAGCTCGCTCGTGAGTCAGCATTAATAATATTAGAAATAAAGGGAAAAATAACGTTCTATACAGTAATAAAATGTGTAAATATTATATAATTATCTTTAAAAAAATATCTAAATTAATTCATTTTTTTCATATAAATCAATCATATTTACTTTTAAAAAAAAATAATTATATAATAATTATATATTTTAAGACTATAAATATTATTTATGCACCAAAAACATATGGTACTACTGTACACTGTTTTAGGTCGGCACGACCGCCACCCATCAGAGTTGAACGAAGAAAAAGAAAGAAGGTTGGTATCTGTTTAATCACGACGAAGTATGCAACTACAAAATCTTTTTTTATTTTTTTATTTTGAGAAGCAACTACAAAATCTTGTAACATGTTTTTGAAGACTCTTTGCATATGAATAATATTAGGTCTGACTTGTAGTTGTAGCTAAATTAATCATATGTTAAACTCTAGCTTGTAAAACTTAATTAATTAGATCAGTTTTTTTTTAATACATTTATTCTATTCCTTATTTTATTTATTAAATTCTATATACCTGTAAAATTAAGCATATGAATTAAATTTGTAATTCATTTAAGCATTTGGTGGTTATATCATGAGATCAAAACTATCCATTTTTAATTTTTGATTGGAAGATTACGCTGCGTATCTTATTTTTCATTGATTATAAAATATAATTATCTCCCTATTGTTAGCAATTACAATAAATATATGAAATAATTAAAAGAAAAAATAATAAGATTTAACGTAATTTTACGATGTGCCTACTACTTCTGTAAAAATAAGCGACAAAATTTTATTATATCAAAAATAGAGTTACATCATATGTGTTTATATTAATTATGATTGTAGGAACATATTTAAGAAAAAATATAAATACATATGTATTTATATTAATTATGGCTCAATACGTACCTTATATCGATCGTTCAATTTATGTCATTGATAGGATATCAGTACCATGTGATTGCACGTGGTCTATTGAAAAAACACAAAATCTATATTAAAAATAAAATTACATTCGAAAACACAAAAAGAAGAAAATTGAAATCTTAACTAAGATGACATAATAGCATTTTTTTTCATGTAACAACATAAATAGTAGTTTATCAAATGACTTTTAGTGAGTAAAGTCAGCTAATTATAGCTTTTTGCTGTGCAATAGAATATATAATATTGGATATTATCACAAATTTGTTGGCTGGATTCTTAAGTTTTGCATGCCAAATCATGACAGAATTTTGGATCGATGTGATCTGCAGGCGCCCATTGTAGATATAGTTTGGTAATTCATTATTGGACGGTGCTAGTGATCTCGATTTGGGATCTTAATTAATTTGTACTTTTTTATTTTAATTTTTTTAACTTTATAATTAATATTATTTTTACATGATTTTTTTTCATATTTTAAAATATTTTTTTAAAAAATATTATAATATTATTTAAAAATACTTACTTAATTATCAAGTTAAAAAAAAATTAAAAAAAGTACAAATCAAAATTCTAAATTCAAATTCTAAATTAAGATAAATAGCATATCCTTCTTTTTTTCGAAAAATAATTTCATTCACTGAAATTTATAAAACATAAAACTTACGATGTGATCAAAATAATCAACTAATAAAGTATTAACGTTGCACAATTTTTAAGTCCCTCAGATAAAATTTAAAAGAACTAACATTACTTCCAGAAAAAGAATATACTAATTTTCTTCATTATTAATATATTGATCATAATTCATACCTGAGATATCGTGTAATTTATTAATAAACAAACAATTATTACGTACCTTTTTGTTAATCAATCAATATCTTTACTGATGCAATACAATCTTAACCATTCATCTGATCACAATCAATAACGGATAAGATTATAGCTAGCTGACTCTTGCTGTAAATTTGCCCGTAAAAAAAACTAAATTAAATTAGAACTTATATTTTGTTATTATTTTAACAAACAAATAATAAATTTAATGCTTCTTAAAAGAAAAAAAAAATAGTTCTACAGTTATAAAGAGATTTAATAAATGTTAAATATGCAAACTAATTTAACTTCATATGATATATAAATTTATTTTATAATAAAACTAAATTTATAATTCACGTACCACGTCATCAAAATATGATATCACCGTTTATGAGTTCATTTTTTATTTTAGTAAAGCTCATTTGTGCCTAAAGCATCTCTAAAAAAAAAAAAAATGATTTCCCAAATAAAGAGATTATTGAAGTCTACTGATTGACTATCTGATCATGAGCATAAATTCTTTTGATAGGAAAATTATTGTGATTATGCAGTAATTATAATAAGTAATAAATAATTAATCAAATAAAAAATAAGAAAAAAATCATACATAAATTTACGTGATTTGATAATATGCTTAAGTTTATGAGGCAAACTACACAAATTTTATTATTTTAAAAATAAAGTTATATCGTATATATTTATATGAATTCTAGGTGTACAACTGCCGCTTGTTTACTCGCTTTGCTATTTGCCATATTTTTATTTCTATATACTCGTTAAATATGAGTCACATGTTTTAATAAAATTTGTTTGAATAACTAAACCATGCATGGCGCCCATGGGGGACATAACCTTCTTCTGGCATTTTCAGATGAAGCAAGGGACATGACTTGATCAAGTCATGCATGACTCGATCGACAGCTAGCAGCTAGGATGTTTGAATAATTCATTTACGATAAGAATCCTTTCGTATTGGCCATTGTCTCTATCATAACCCCCACAGTATCATGTGAACTGTTGATTTTTAGAATTTATGAGGCTTCTATCCGAGGGAGAAGTGCATGATCTTGATCGATTGGCATGCCGGGAAGGAATGATTACCTACCATATGCATATTGTTTCAATGTGAAAATGCAAATTATAATTAGTTCCTTAATTTATAGTATTTATTATATTTTATAAAAATAAAAAAGCCATGCATTTATGGTGTTGAAATTATTGATATTCCTGGTTAAAGGTGTTCATCCGGATTCCAGATTTGGAAATCTAGAATCTGGATTCAAAATTTTCTTAAACATTTTTTTAAAAAAAATTTAAAAGTATTATAAAATAAATAAAATTTTAAACTGGGTCGAGTTTTACCCGACCCGGATGAACAGGCCTATTCCTGACTCTGTCATTATCTGCCATGTGTTACTATATTTCTTCAAATATAGTTACCTGATGATGTGCCGAGAAAAAATAAAACAAGAAAAGAAAGATGATCGAGTTACCTAATAACAACGTGACTTTTCATGCAGAAGCAGATCAATAGTCAACAAAAGCCCCCACAGCCACATGTGCATTGGAAGAGTAGTAATCGGACTATTATTTTTTTATATATAGAAATAACTGGTAACAAAATAATTTATTATTATTATTATTATTATTAATGACCCACAAAAAGTATGGTAATAAGTCTGGTGGGGATATGGTGAAATATATATATATATATATATACATATATTATATATGTTTGGGCTCAGCTAGCTACCAGAAGGAGCCAAGGCCAGGGATGATCAGTGGGGTACATAGCTGATATGTTATATTCATCACCGTGTATACAACAAATCCAACTGACATGGGCGGGGCACTTACCCCCACAAACTTTTACAGATTGAACTCTGAGGTGACAATCCACGTTTTCTCCAAATTAAAGACCAAATGGCTGATGGCAGGAATGTATATATTATGGGGTTCTCATGCTATCTTGTAAGGTGCCCCCATGTTAACAAATCTCATTTGAGTGCTCTCAAATCATATGAATGGATGAATCTAGATATAATAATTACTTAAGTCCAGAAAAAGGTTATCATTATGGCATCAGACTCATAATCCAACATCACCTCCTTAACACACTGTAAAGTGTATACAAACAAAATCCCATTTCTCTCTCTCTCTCTCTCATATAATGAACAGTAGACTGTTTGCCTATATTCTAAGATTTCTTTATAAAAAGATCCTGAGATTCCTATCATGATATCATAAATAAGGGCATCCACATATGTTAATAATATTCTGTTTGATTACCCATAATATTCTTTAAAACCATAGACATATAGATGCAGAAATAAAGCACTACTCCTCTTATATTTGTCTATATATAGAATAGTAAATCAAAGCAATTGATATAAAAAAAAACAACACCAAAATCTGAGAAAACCCAAGTAAACCCACAAAAGAAAGCCACCTCCCATTCTCAGTCTTTACCTTCCAATTTCCATTCACCAGAAGGTCCAGAACTCTATCCTATTTTCCATTTTGGCCCCCGACATCCCTCTCTTCCTCTCTCACACGGTTGTGCTTGTGCCACCAACTAACAAAACAATGAGGTAGAAAAGTTTATTAAAACACGCACACAAGAAATATAGATTGATTTATGTTATATATACGCCGATGGAAGAGAGAGAACACTCTTTTTTCTTTTCTGTGTGAGCTTTTCTCTCTCTAGATTTCATTTCCCAACCTTAAAGCCTACAACTCATTCATCATTATCCTTCTTGTTGGTGAATTGTTGCCGTGTGCTTTCTTTCTCTGTCTGTGTGTGTTGGTGTCATTTGAGGGGCAGAGCTTCTTGTGCCAATATTTATCCCTCTCTATTATTCACAGGCTTGCCTCGGCAATCTGCACCGGCTCACCAAACGATTGTCCAGGACAAAACCAGGTCAGTTTTTGTTATTTTTCCTAATGGGTTTCGTTTAGATTTTGATTTCTCCTCCTTCTCTTTGTCGATATCTATTCCCCTATATATCACACACGGAAGTTCAACCATCTCCTCTCTCTCTCTCTCTCTCTCTCTCTCTTCGTTTTCCGTGTGGGTAAGAATTCATTTGTTTTTATGTGCAATGTGTCCAGAGATTCCTCCTCCAAATACACATTTTTCTGCTTCTCACAACCCAGATGGTGAAATGCCCTTCTTCAGAATAGAATACGATCGCTTAGCTCAACAACAACAACAGCAACAACACCGACTCACTGTTCTCAATCGCTTCCATCGCCCACATGCAAAATTCAATAATGGGTGTGTCTCTTTTGCTCAACAAAATCCCAGCGTTATCATCAGCAGCACAATCGTCGAATATCCTTTTAAGTGCTATTAAAGGCTTGCCCATATTGGAACTCTCTTCAATTTGCATCAATTTGACACTCTTTCTCGTGTTCTTCTTCATCGTCTCGGCAAGGCAGATATTTGTGTGTGTTGGTAGGATAAGAATTACCAAGGACGATTCAGCTGCGAATGCGAACCCAATTCGGCATAGTATCGACGGAGAAATCCGCGATGTTAATATTGGTGCGGGATATAAAGCTACAGTCTTTTGTTGTTTCTATGTGTTGTTTGGGCAAGTTTTTTTATTGGGGTTCGATGGAGTCGGTTTGATGAGAGAGAGGATTAACGGGAAGTTTGTGGATTGGTCTGGCCTGTTATTGCCAGCTACACAAAGTTTAACTTGGTTCGTGTTGAGCTTTTCAGCTCTGCATTGTAAATTCAAGGTGTCTGAGAAATTCCCGATGTTGTTGAGGGTGTGGTGGGTTGTGTCATTTTCAATTTGTGTGTGTACTCTTTATGTCGACGGGAGAGAATTCTCCGTTGAAGGTTCACTGCACTTGTGTTCTCGTGTTGTGGCAAATTTTACTGTAACACCTGCACTTGCTTTCCTTTGCTTTGTTGCAATTAGGGGTGTTACTGGCATACAAGTTTGTAGGAACTCTGATCTTCAAGAACCTTTGCTTCTTGAAGAAGAACCAGAGTGTCTTAAGGTTACCCCTTATAGTGATGCGGGGCTTTTTTCCTTGGTCACACTCTCTTGGCTGAACGCGCTTCTTTCAACTGGTGCAAAGAGACCCCTTGAGCTTAAGGATATTCCCCTTCTTGCACCAAAAGATAGGGCTAAGACCAATTATAAGGCTTTGAAGTCGAATTGGGAGAGATTGAAGGCTGAAAACCCATCAAAGCAGCCTTCTTTAGCTTGGGCACTTTTCAAGTCATTTTGGAAAGAAGCAGCTTGTAATGGTATATTTGCCGGTTTGAGTACTCTTGTTTCATATGTGGGGCCGTACATGATTAGCTACTTTGTCGATTACTTGGGGGGGAAAAAGACTTTCCCCCATGAGGGATATATTCTTGCCGGAATTTTCTTTTCAGCAAAGCTTGTGGAGACATTAACAACCAGGCAGTGGTATGTTGGGGTAGACATTTTGGGTATGCATGTGAGATCAGCTTTAACAGCATTGGTGTATCAAAAGGGGCTCAAGCTCTCGAGCTTGGCAAAGCAAAGTCACACCAGTGGAGAAATTGTTAACTATATGGCAATTGATGTACAGAGAGTGGGGGACTACTCTTGGTACCTCCACGATATATGGATGCTTCCTCTGCAAATAATTCTTGCCCTTGCAATTTTGTATAAGAATGTTGGAATTGCTTCAGTTGCAACATTGGTTGCCACAATTATCTCCATTGTCGTTACTGTTCCTGTGGCAAAGATACAAGAAGATTTTCAGGACAAGTTAATGGCTGCCAAGGATGAAAGAATGAGGAAAACGTCTGAATGTCTAAGGAACATGAGGATTCTCAAATTGCAAGCTTGGGAAGACAGGTATCGAGTTAAGTTAGAGGACATGCGTGGTGTGGAGTTCAAGTGGCTAAGGAAAGCCCTTTATTCTCAAGCTTTTATTACATTCATTTTCTGGAGCTCCCCCATATTTGTTTCAGCTGTCACTTTCGGTACTTCCATTTTGTTGGGTGGTCAGCTCACTGCAGGGAGTGTTCTTTCTGCTCTTGCCACTTTCCGGATCCTCCAAGAACCACTCAGGAATTTTCCTGATTTGGTGTCTATGATGGCTCAGACAAAAGTTTCTCTTGATCGAATTTCCGGATTCCTGCAAGAGGAAGAGTTGCAGGAAGAGGCCACCATTGTCCTGCCGCGAGGCATTACTAATGTGACCATAGAAATTAAAGACGGTGTGTTCAGCTGGGACCCTTCCTCTCCAACACCAACATTATTGGGAATTGAAATGAAAGTTGAGAGAGGCATGCGAGTTGCTGTTTGCGGTATGGTTGGTTCTGGGAAATCAAGCTTGCTTTCTTGCATCCTTGGCGAGATTCCCAAAATCTCTGGTGAAGTAAGTTGATTTATTAAAAAGCTTCTATTTTCTGCCTCAAGTTTTCTTGGCGGTTTTGTAAATTCTATCAGTGGTAGCAGTTGAAGATTTATAATTCTCGTTCGGTTGATGTTTTCTCAGGTAAAAGTATGTGGTACTGCTGCTTATGTATCTCAGTCAGCATGGATACAGTCCGGAAATATAGAAGAGAACATTCTTTTTGGCAGCCCTATGGATAAACCAAAGTATAAAAATGTTTTACATGCTTGTTCACTGAAAAAGGATTTGGAACTTCTTTCACATGGAGATCAGACCATTATTGGTGAAAGAGGTATAAATTTGAGTGGTGGCCAGAAGCAAAGAGTACAGCTTGCCAGAGCACTGTATCAAGATGCCGATATTTATTTACTGGATGATCCTTTCAGTGCACTTGATGCACACACTAGTTCTGAATTATTTAAGGTTAGGCTTCTAATTTATTCATATGTATTGCAGTTCATATGAATGAATCGTGCATAGGGAAAGAAAGAAGAATGGATGATAATATGTGATATGAAACTGCAGGAATACATATTGGTAGCACTAGCTAGTAAAACCGTGATTTTTGTGACCCATCAAGTTGAATTACTCCCTGCTGCAGATCTGATTCTGGTATGGAATGTCTTCCCACTTCTTTTAAATATTTTGCTTATGTAGTCAGAGTTCCATGTTGCCATATAGGGCTTTTGGGGTCTTTTGAACTTAATTTTACATAGTTTTCAATCATGTCATTCCACAGCGCTAGTACATGAATTGGTTGATTTTAATGCATCATGGCCAGGTTGCTTCTTCTGCCAATTGCTATCCTTGTTTCTTTGTTTGATTTACTTTTATGGTGATGACTAGCACTCGTTTCTTTTGAGGTTAATGTGATGTGGCAAGTTTTGACCCATGGATATTTATTTTTGAAATAAATCTAAGTAATTCATCACTCAGGAAGCTGAGTTTTTTTTTAACTGATGATTGTTTTGGCTGTTTAAAACTTTCATTATTCTAGTGAATGGTGATGTGAATGGAATTTATTAGAAATCTTGGCAGGTAATAATAATTCAATTCAAACTAAATGACTAAAGAAAAAAATGAGTCACATTACAATTGGTCATAAATTTGCAAGAAGATTGCTGACTGGACGTATATTATAAACTAGTGTTTCTATATTTATTAGAATAAAAAATAATACATTATAAAACAGTGACTATGTCCTCTGGTGTATAGATTCAATGCGAAGTTGTAGTTGAATAATTATACTTATTACAGATACAATTTTATTAGTAATTTTTTTGCAATAGATGTTACCAAAGCATGTAAACTAATTGGGCATTCCAACAGTCATATGGTAGAAATTCCTAGTGTTCTCTGCTTATTTGATACTTTGACTGAAAGCTCCAGTGCTCGGTTAAAGTTCAAATTTTAGTAATTTGCTATATTATCAGACTATGGTCTAGCTCAAAGACTTAAATTATTATTGGCATGTGAGTAGTCTACCTTTGTGAGTCACCTGGTCTTTGGGGTGCTTGACTAATTAGTGCAATTATTTTTGTTTTTGATGTGTAAAGTAACCCAATCACAATTTCATTTATATTGTAAATTTAGAAAGCCACATCAGCGGCTGGGAATGTGGTGCTGTAGTCCAGAAAGGCTAACAAATGTATATTCATATTTGTAGGTTCTTAAAGCAGGCCAAATAATACAAGCAGGAAAATATGATGATCTTTTACAAGCTGGTACTGATTTTAAAACTTTGGTCTCTGCTCACCATGATGCAATTGAAGCTATGGATATTCCTTGTCACTCATCAGAAGATTCAGATGAAAGTTTGTCTCTTGATGGAAGACTTATGCGTAGTAAAACATGTGTGGCCACTGGAAATGGTATTGACAGTTTGGGAAAGGAAGTACAAGAAGTTGTATCACCTTCATGCCAGAAAGCAATTAAAGAGAAAAAGAAAGCAAAACGCTCAAGGAAAAAGCAGCTTGTTCAGGAAGAGGAAAGGGTAAGAGGAAGGGTCAGCATGAAAGTATACTTGTCATATATGGCTGCGGCATATAAGGGTTTATTGATTCCACTAATAATAGTTGCCCAAGCACTGTTTCAGTTCCTTCAAATTGCTAGTAATTGGTGGATGGCTTGGGCTAATCCCCAAACAGAAGGAGATCAACCTAAAGTGAGTCCTATGGTCCTTCTGGGTGTTTATATGGCCTTTGCTTTTGGAAGTTCTTGGTTTGTCTTTGTTAGGGCTGCTTTGGTTGCTACATTTGGTCTAGCGGCTGCACAGAAATTGTTTCTGAATATGCTTAGAAGTGTGTTTCGGGCACCGATGTCATTCTTTGATTCTACACCTGCTGGACGGATCTTGAATCGTGTAGGTTCTTTTATTGCAAGGGAAAAACATATGTGCAACTTTCATTTCTTTTGCTATATACATATATAGTTTTGCTTGTTTTCCTTTTCCTTTTTTTCATGATCTAATGTCATAGATGACTATGACCTTCCAGGTGTCAGTTGATCAAAGTGTTGTGGATCTTGATATTCCTTTTAGACTTGGTGGGTTTGCTTCAACAACAATTCAACTTATTGGCATTGTTGGTGTAATGTCAAAAGTTACATGGCAAGTGTTGCTTCTTGTTGTTCCTATGGCCATTGCCTGCTTGTGGATGCAGGTGAATTTTCAATTTTTGGCTCAGATTTTGTAATGTTAGGCTCTTTAACTTTTTTGCTTCCTTCTGAAGCACTGACCCCTTCTTCGTAGTATTTGGGGGAATAGAGTGTAATTGAACTCATTGTTAAACTTTAGACAATCAATTTTTTGTACAAAGATATTATAGCCTTGCAACGTGATCCTTGTTGATTCATATGGGATTCCTTGTGCCTGCATCAATACCTATCGAATATCATAAGCATGCTATTGCTGCAGTAAGTTTTTTCCAACTATATATTTCTCTGATGAATTCGATCACTTTGAACAGGTTAATTCTTATGTTATTTTCCTCGTTTACATGTTTATATTGTTAGATAAGAAAGATCACTTGCGAAAGAAAGATTTCCACTTCATTGTTAGATAAAGAGCATCTACTATTTAAATTTCTGCTAATATGAACATTAATTCCTTTTGAGTTGAAGTTCTTATTAAAAGATTATAAACTTTTTAACTGCCATTGCTAGAAAGGTTTGAAGGATATCTCCATGTACTTAGGCTGTGCCTATTTCTGTTAAGAAAATTTATTGTTTACTGATAAAAAGAAAAGAAAGGTTTGAAGGATATCAATTAAATTTATCATACCCTCTTGCAGAAATACTACATGGCTTCATCAAGGGAATTGGTCCGCATTGTCAGCATCCAGAAATCTCCAATTATCAATCTTTTTGGTGAATCTATTGCTGGAGCAGCAACGATAAGAGGCTTTAGACAAGAAAAAAGATTCACGAAGAGGAATCTTTACCTTCTTGATTGTTTTGCTCGCCCATTCTTTTGCAGTCTTGCAGCCATTGAATGGCTCTGTCTACGCATGGAGTTGCTCTCAACCTTTGTATTTGCTTTCTGCATGATTTTGCTTGTTAGCTTTCCACATGGGACTATCGATCCAAGTAAGTTCTCCAATTCCTGAATTTCTCCACCTATTCCCAGGACAAATTATATATGAGCAATGGGGTGATGTGTTCTGTGATATGATAAGGCAAACATGTTTTGATGTGCCATTTTCTTAGAAGCGGTTACTGGAGCTGACCCATTTGAATGAATGAATTGGTGCCCTCACCTGCATCAAGGAATATACTCACAGAAAAAAGAAAAAATAGAAAAAATAGAAAAAATCCTTGATAAATGCTGTAACGGGTCATTTAATTTATGCACTGCGGTATCTTTACTGTGTTGAATTTACACTGTTATCCTTATAGTGGAGCCCTTAATTATTAGCAACTATATTCATCACATCATATTACACTCATTTTCTATTTCAAATGAGTTTTAGAGCATAAATGTTCTTTTGTGCACATCTATGGTATCGTAAGAGAACCAATTTGTCTTCACCATGTTCAACTTCAGCCTTCCGACGAGACTTAAGTGGAAGTTCCAAATTAGGCGTCTGATCATTTTTCTTAGTTATTGATAATATAAGTTGCTAATTGTGGTTGCTTATTTCTATCTAGGCATGGCAGGCCTTGCTGTGACATATGGCCTTAATTTGAATGCACGCCTATCGCGGTGGATACTTAGCTTTTGCAAGCTTGAAAACAAAATAATTTCCATTGAGAGGATGTACCAGTATAGCCAAATTCCAGGAGAAGCCCCACCAATTATTGAGAAAACCCGCCCTCCATCTTCATGGCCTGAGAATGGAACAATTGAAATGACTGATTTAAAGGTATGCAGTTCAGTTTAACAATACCATGTGTGTGCTTTTTCCTGATTGAGGATAAAGAGTTTAATTGGCTTTGGAATTTTGTTTGTATATAGTTTGGTTAATTTAATGTTGAAGCCATCTTCTAATTTTCATTATTTGTCTCTCACCTCCAAGGTTCGTTACAAAGAGAATCTTCCTACCGTGCTTCATGGGATAACCTGCACATTTCCAGGTGGGAAGAATATTGGAATTGTTGGGCGAACCGGAAGTGGTAAATCCACTTTGATCCAGGCTTTGTTTCGACTAATTGAACCAGCAGGTGGGAGGATCCTGATAGACAATATCGATATTTCAACCATTGGCCTTCATGACCTTCGTAGCCGTCTTAGTATCATACCTCAGGATCCTACCTTATTTGAAGGGACCATCAGGGGCAATCTTGATCCCCTTGAAGAGCATTCAGATCAAGAAATTTGGCAGGTTTGTATGAGCAAATATAAGAATGGTCATATTTTTCGACACTCAAAAGTCAAAATCACCTTTGTTACTTTTTTCAAGTGCTTGATGGATATTGAATGACAATGGAATTGTTTATTGTAGAAACTTTTTTTGGTTCAAAGGGAAGTATATTCAGTGTACCTCCTCTGTAAGTTGTGGGTGTCCTACTAACCATTTTATTTATTAAAAAAAAAATATAAATCTATGCAACTCAGTAAAATTACTGTAATGATGCATTTTAATAAACTTAGCAGTTAATGCCTGGCTTTCCGGCGTTTTCAACAACATTTTGCTAATTCATTCCTTAAAAAAGAAAATCTTACTGAATCACTATGGTTTTTGAGTATTGAAATGATTTGTATTTCATATATGTGATTATAGGCCTCTATTCTTTATTGGTTTTTCCTTGTGTACCTGGACTATGCTTTTTGCATTTTTAATAAAACCTTGACTAGTACAAAAATTAATTATTGGACTTTAATCTGGTACAGGCACTTGATAAGTCTCAGCTTGGACAGATAATTCGTGACAAAGAGCTAAAGCTTGACACACCTGGTATGTAGCTGATACATCACCCACTATAATTTACTTATAAAAAAAAAAAATTACCCACTATAATTCAATTACCATTTCTCCCATTTCGCTGCACTTCTGTATTGTGGTTAACTAATTGATTGTACTTCTTATCAAATTGCAGTTCTTGAAAATGGAGATAATTGGAGTGTGGGTCAACGGCAACTTGTGTCCTTAGGTCGGGCTTTGCTTAAGCAGGCAAGAATACTAGTGCTTGATGAAGCAACAGCATCAGTTGATTCAACCACTGACAGTATCATCCAGAAAATTATTCGAACTGAGTTTAAGGGCTGTACTGTATGCACAATTGCACATCGTATTCCAACCGTTATTGACAGCGACGCAGTTCTGGTCCTCAGTGATGGTATGTAAAGTTACACTCATAATTCATTATTTAATTGCCACCTATAGATCTGGCATACATTTGGTACGGGTGATCCACACTCAAGAGCTTGTATTATATCATTTGGGAAATGCCATGATATCTAAAATTCAAGTTTCCATCTTGGGTTATGGAAATTAATTTTTTTTAATAGGTGAACAAATTTGTATTAATGTGGAAAATAGGTATAGCCCTAGTTCGCACTTGGTAATTTAATTTGTAGAGGTATCCTGTGTCTGTTAAGGTCGGGTTATGAACTTATAAATGTTGCACGGAAAATGAGGCTGGAAACATGTAATGTAGTCCTGACAGTTTCAGTCATGAGAACATAATTGGAAATGTTTCAAAATCACGGAAAGTTGAAACTGTATCCATTGCATTTGTTTCATTTTACTATGATATTCCCATTTTGGTGCGTGCTTTTCTTTTCTTATGAGCTGTCTATACGGCTATATGCACAATTTTTTTTTTGTAAGTCTGTCCATACGTACAAATGAAAATGATTATTAGTAAGATGAGTATAGATTACACCCCAAGAACTCCCCCTCCCCTGATTGTGTCTGCTGGTCTCACCATCCACTATGATCAATTGGGGTCAACTATAGTTCACATAGATCAAGTGACTAAGATTTTTTCCAACTATCTATAAGAATCTAGAATCATCTGCATTTGGTAAGAGCTCGATTTTCATGAAGTTGCATGTTTATGGTCTTTCGACGATTTGGCTTTCCTGTGCACTGGATGTAGTTGATTGCTCCTATTACTCTAGATTAAAAGAGGCATGACTATATTGTTTGTTTGCCAAACTCATAAAGGAAAGTGAAAGTAATTTGCACCCCTTGTTACTCTACAGAATAAAGCTGTAGGGAAATGCTGTGCTCATGTAACTTGGTTTGATATTTTTGCAGGTAGAGTTGCAGAGTTTGATACTCCAGCGCGACTATTAGAGGATAAGTCATCCATGTTCCTAAAGTTGGTAATTGAGTATTCATCACGGTCAAGTGGCATACCAGATTTTTGAATTGGATGCGATGCTTGAGAAACCCCTAGTCAAGGCAGCAAGAGCAAAGGACTACCCAAACTGAACCAGTCAAGGCTGTTTTACTTTTCGCTGCTGCATCCGGCAAACTGAAAGTCAAATGGCAGGAGAAAAAGGTGCGTGTTGTGTTATTAAACCAGAACCCATCGGAGGAAATTAGCTAGCGGTTCAAAGTGACCCTAAGTTAATTCACTCCCTTAAGCAGAGCTGGGAAATTTATGCAAGGTTGGCATATTTTGTAACCGAGAATAAGTTGAGGTGGTAGAGGTAATAATAATTACACACGGGAGAAAATGGGCGGGTAATTTGTATTTAAGGAGGTGCAGTGAAGTAGTGTTTAGACTGAAGCGAGAGTTTCTGATTTTGTTAGGGACTTGTTAGAGCTGAACTAGGCAAAAATTATCCCACAAAATTTCTAGTGGCTAAAAATGCAGCTTAGACTATGGTTTTAGACTCCACATTCAAGTTCATTTTTTTCTAAATAATGTAATCGTTTTTTACTTACTCTGAATCACACAATCCTCTCTAGAAGGTATCATCTACAGGGGCGATACTTATAAAAAAAAAAAGAGGGGCGATGCTCATTGTGTTGGATTTCAACAGAGTGAATCCCCATATCATATTTGTAATGATTCATATGGTTCAGCTTAATGATTCATATGGTGCAGCTTACTCTGAGGCACTTTGGCCAACAAACTCCCAGTTCCTCCCCCTCTCCCGCTCGCCACTTTTTATGAGCTTGTAAGTTTTGGTTATGCTTTAGAGGCAACCGTGGAAACCAACCCCCCCCCCCCTCCCTCTTTCTCTCTCTTCCCCTTTTCTTCCTCTTTTTTCTGTTGAAGGGTCAGAGAGATAGTGTACCTTAAGTCTTAACTTGAATCTCATTCTTCTATTTCATGGAAGCTGTAAAAGCTTTCAGGAATCACTTCCAAGGATGACTTCTTGTAACTGATTCATGAAAAGCCTTTGCAACTTCCTTGTAATAGAAGATTGGACCTCCAGTGCTTTTTTTTTCTTTTTTATAATTATTATTGCATTTTCGTGATTACATTCTTGTATTCTTTTGTTATTTTCTTGAAAATAATGGAAAGATGGTGAACAATTTTAAATCTATATATGGAATGTGGAACTCATTGCCAGTTTTGGTATCTAACATTCTACTAGGATGTTCCTTCTATAAACCATGGCTGACTACTCTTTTCTGCCTTCCAACAACTTATGAGTACCTATCTCAAATATGAGATGCCTATACTTTCAGTTTGAGGCTGCAATATGTTTGAGATGATGCTTAAATTAAGTTTCATGCTGGAGCATAACAGTTAGAAGTTCTGATTTGACTTGCTTGTATTTCCCAATTTTGCCTGGAGAGCATCACTCAGGTCTCAGAATTCCTTTAGATTGTTTGAGGGACAAGCTTAAGACCTCCATTAGTTTCAGAATTCTGTTCTACAACACTATTTCACATTCCAAGCATCTGAAATTGAATTTAAAAACTACATAATCAGTATCAAGCACAAACACGTGTAAAGCAAAAAAGAAAATGAAAATGACAAGCCTTTGGGGCCACACTCTGGTGTGAAAAATCAGCGATTTAATCAGTTTCGTATAGGAAAATTTTCGAAGATGCGGTACACGAGATCAGAATTTACTCTGCAGGGTGGGTCGAGATCAGAATTTACTCTGCAGGGTGGGTCTGAAGGGCCTTGTCTTGGAGAGGTTTTCCAATATTAAAAAAAAAAAAAATTAGCATTGAAGTTGAAAAGAGAGAACAAATCTTCTGGATACTGATCTTAAAGCATGATCTGCTTGATGTAGTGGCTACAGAAAATCATGCTCTATTTGTTGAATTTTTCCAAGGAAATATGTCATGAAAGAAACTAAAATTCAAGCATACAGCATCACAAAGTGAAGAATTGATAATTAATGGGAAGCATAAACAGCAAAGCTACCATTTTTCAATTACTCAAATGTGGAGTACCACTCAACAGGAACTCTGAGCCAGAAAAATTGGTCCCTTGACTTCTATCATTGTAGAGTAGCCTGAAATAGAAAGCCATCCATATGCTGGGACTGTATATTGCACCCCGGAGGACCATGATAGCATGCAACGAGTAAAGAGTAATGCTATATTACTCTATTTTCATTCCAGAACCTTTTATAAAAAAAAGGCTAGAACTCATTTAATTTATTGCAATGAAAACTCATAAGCTAGAACTTGGGAGAGATTCACAAACCTTTAGATCTTCACAAGATCCATTTCCTTTTTATTCTATGATTTATCTTCATTGTAGAAAATAATGTTCTTAACACAAATTCAATATTGAAGGATGGTGTGTGTGTCCACTTATTTTGTCCTACACTCAAAATCTAAAAATATTCTTTGCTTAGAGCATCTTCAATCAATTAGTTAAAAGTTAAATTCATCCTACATTTAACTATTATAGAAGAAAAAGTGACTGCAATGGATTAGTTAAAGTCATAAAAATTTGACTTTAGCTTCAATAACTTCAAAAATAAGATCAAATTTGGTAAGTAGTTTCCATTAGCCAAATTCTTACTTTATTATTTTTTCTCTCTCTTCTTCTCCATATTTTAGATGGGTTTAATTAGCCATAGAGTTATTAGTATTAATTGATAATTGAAAATATGATATTTTAGCCAATAACTTAATTAGGTTATGATTACTAACTAACATATAATATAATAGGTTGAATAGTAAAATACGATAAAATTAATTAAATTAATAATTAAAAAATTAAATTAATATTATTCTATTACTATATAATTAATAAATGAATAATTAATATAAAAATTTAATATGAGTACAATAAACGAAGTTAAATTCATTATTATATTATTATTATATAATGAATAAATGACTATTCTAATAAGCATATTTGATGTAAATAAAATAATCAAAGTTAAATTCATTTTATATTATCTAAAACTTGAGTTTGCCTTTAGCTAATTTATTAAGAGTGTTCTTAAAGAAGAAAATTCGAAAAAGTAACAGAGAGCCCATTAAAAGCCGGCCTACTGGGCCGAAGAAATTTCGCTCAAGCCCAGTCCAGCCCTGGCCACCCTTAGGGCCTCAGGGACCCAAATCGAACTACGCACCTTTTGCATGTTAGCACTTTCGACCATTTCCGCCCCCTCTGCCTCTTCTTCTCCTCCTCCTCACAGTCTCTCTCTCTCTCTCTCTCTCTCTCTCTCTCTCTCGCTGTGGCTTTGTAGCTGAGGACGCAAGCGATGCAGGCTATTTCGAGGCGTTTAGGGCACCAATCCCTCAAGACCTATTCGCCTTCAACCTTGTCCCTCAAGCCCATCTTCCCTGTCTCCGACCACTGTAAAAATCGCACACCATTTCCTTCAATTTTTCTCTGGATATTTTATCATCGTAAGTTTTTCTAATTAATGAGATCAAATTTGGGTGTTAATGATTGTTTGAAGGTTACGGAGCTGATCATCCGCGCTACGGATCTAGTTTGGCCACTAAGGGTGTGGGGCACCTCATTCGCAAGGGCACAGGTGGAAGATCATCTGTTAGGTACATATTTATCGTCGAATTTAGTTGGTTGTTCGGAAAATGAGAGAAAATCGTGGTTGTGATTCTGAGAAATGTAGAATGTCTGAAATGAGTTCTCTCTCTCTCTCTCTCGCCCCTCTTCATTTTCGAACTGAGGAGAGAGAGAGAGAGAGAGAGAGAGAGAGTTCTTTTCTTTTCCTGATACATCTCAGAAACAAAGCATGAGCTTTTGTTTTGTAACGACAAATAGAAACAAAAAATTTCATTTCGTTTTTTGGTATTTTTTTGAAACAATGCTAGATTAGATAACGCAATGAATAAATTGGTTCATACGCCCTTAATGCGATTGCTCATATGATTTTGAAAAGAAGAATGCTGCGTTTTGCAGTGGCCTTGTTGCTACGGTATTTGGAGCTACGGGCTTCCTAGGTCGCTATGTTGTGCAACAACTTGGTGAGTTGAGTGTACTGTTGCTTTTAGTATATGGAATGCGTAGAACTTGCTTGTGTGTGTTTTCGCCGTAGAGATTTTCTTATATTTGGGCACATTTCTAATTTGAGTTTTCGTGAAAATGATTATTAAAAAAAGACGTGCAAGCACTTGTGTGAGTGAGTGAGAGTGGTGCGTTCAGTGGTTTGTGCTTACACTTAACTTTTCATTCAGCTAAAATGGGATCTCAAGTATTAGTTCCTTTCCGAGGTTCTGAGGATTCCCAACGCCACCTCAAGTTGATGGGTGATTTGGGACAGGTAGAGTAGTTTATAATGTTTTCATATGTCTTTAAGTTTTATATTTTATGCTTATAGTATTTTCAAAGTTCACTCTTTTATTTTGGGCGATACTTATAAAAAAATGTATTTTTTCAAAGTTCAAATTATGCTGTTGAGCATTCATATACACAGTCTACCACATATCTTGTTTATCTTGTTGTTCACTTACTCAGATTGTACCAATGCAATACAACCCAAGGGACGAGAATTCCATCAAGGCTGTAATGGCGAAGGCTAATGTTGTCCTCAATCTGATTGGTAGAATATTTTTGTGTTTGGTTTTATGTGATGTAGCTTTCTGTTAAAGTTCTCTCAGTATTGGAGGTTGTGAATCAACTTATAAGAGTAACTACCATTGTTGACAGGAAGGGAGTACGAGACAAGAAACTTCAGCTTTGAGGAAGTGAACTATTCCATGGCTGAACAACTTGCAACGGTAGGTTCCTGCACTTATGTTGTCTTTATCTTATAGCTCCTATGCACTCTTAAAACTATTGCTCTCATTGGCCACACTAGCTTCCATAATCAGTAGAAGGTCATGATATCAGGCCAATAAGCCAAGTGAAAGGAATAGCTGCTGGTTATAGAAAAAAAGGGGTTTGATAATGGAGGATCAGTAACAAGAGAGAGAAAATGCATAATCTGGGATATTCTAGAATATGCTTGAAGAATGCAGACTTCTTAAACTGGGCCTACCTTTTTCTTTTTTTTGATAAGTAAAAATGTTATTCATCAAAATGCAATAGGCGAAGCCCATGTGCCTACCTTTACTGTGGATATGATTTTAGTACTTCTTGGTAAGTTAAGTAGTTGAACCAAATTCAAAATAAAGGTATGATTTAACTGCTAGCTGTGTACTGTGGTTGAGAAGAGTGAAACAAAGAGAAAAAAATAAAAGTTCTGTAAGGGCTCTTTCCCCGGAGAAAGAGGGGGTTGTCATTTATGTATGTGCATCGTCATTGGGAAAAGTCTTCTAGTCCTATGGCCCCTAGAGATTATTTGCACCCAAGGGGATTTGAACTTTAGACTTGGCGGGAGCATAACCCCAAGCCCAAAGCCTCTACCACTTGAGCCAACCCCTAGGGGTTCAGTGATAGGATCTGAATTACTGCCTATAATATGCACTAAAAGTGATGCCCTGTTTGCAATTAGTAGAAAGTGAAAATTAAATTCAGCAACTGGGTCGAAGATTGCATTAGCAGTTAAATTATCAGCCAAAAACCCCTCCATTGCTGGGGGCATACAGCACCAACCTTCAGGAAAAAAGAGTGGGCACAATGCTTATATCTGTGCGTACCTGAATAGTGGATTTGTTAGATTTTTTGCAGATTGGTTGTTTGATGATATTTCCTTTTTCTGTGGGACATAGATTTTCCGTTCTTTTCTTTCTCATCCATATTAACTTATGCAGATTGCCAAAGAACATGGTGGTATCATGAGATTCATTCAAGTTTCTTGCTTAGGAGCATCTCCATCTTCTTCATCTAGATTGCTAAAAGCTAAAGCTGCTGCAGAGGAAGCTGTTTTGAGGGAACTACCAGAGGTAAAACTTATTTTTTTTAACAAGTTAAACTTTATTAATGATCAAGAGTTTTATGAAACTACTTGTAAACCAGAGGAATAGTAACTGATAAACCTATGTTTTGGGCAAGCTAAGCATGGGCTTCATCTTTATATTGCACTTTTAATTCTCTAGGTGGTTTGTGATGAGGCATAGTAGTATATCAATTTTATTGGGTTCAGAGGAGAAGGGGACCTGGGAGCAAGCTGCTTACTTCAAATTCAATGTCAAAGCCCAAATAAAATATTTGAGCATTCGTTCATGCATATCTACAAGATTATAACATTTTTTCATGTCATCCATCTTTGAAAAATGCTCTCTTTTCTTTTTTTCTTTGATAAGGGGCTTAAAGTCCTTGCAAAACTTCTTATCACTCTCTCTTTCTTCTGATTCTAATAATTTTTTATGGTTATCATGTATTTAAGAAATATAATACCTGATGATCATTGCAAAAAAGTTTGATAATTTATGAGATGAATTTATATCAACTGCAAGCAAAAATGTAATGTATTTGTGGTTTAAAGGTGGGAGTTGGTTGTAGAATCTATATTTATAATATTACTTGCAGTGTTAGTTAAAAGAGAGAAAGAAAAAGATAGGAGAGAATGTTTGACCGGAAGAGAACACCAAAATTAGGACTTCCTTACTACCTTAAAGTTCCATTTATACTTTTACTCATTGGGTTGAACTTTATTCCTTGGGTTTCATCGACTTTTGTTGAAAAATTGAATGGAATATGCTCACATGCCATGCCACGTGGATAATAATGGATGTGGCATGCTACATGTCTAAGAATTTCTGACATGCAGTTCCTCTACAGGCCACAATTATGAGACCTGCTGCAATGATTGGTACTGAGGATAGGATTTTGAATCAGTGGGCACACTTTGTAAAAAAATATGGTTTCCTTCCACTCATTGGGGGTGGATCTACCAAGTATGTCTTGAATGATTTGCAATCTGGTGATGAATTATTTAGTTAAAGTTTAAAACTTATCATTACCACTCATGGCGGCTGTATATTATTTTTAAATTTTTTTACCGACATTTTCCTGGCAATGCTTTTTTGCAGAATCCAACCTGTATATGTTGTTGATGTTGCTGGTGCAATTGTTGCGGCCTTGAAAGATGATGGCACGAGCATGGGAAAAGTTTATGAGCTTGGTGGGCCCGAGGTCTTTACTACACATGAATTGGTAAAATTCTCTTTCTCATTGTTCTGGCATTTTTTATAGGTAAAATAAAGGTTTATTAATAAAAGAATTGTTCTGGCTGTTGCACTGGTATGATCTGATTTTTACCGAGATTTTGGCTCGCTGTAGGCAGAACTTATGTACGATACGATTCGGGAATGGCCTCGCTATGTCAAAGTTCCTTTCCCTCTTGCAAAGGTACATAGATAAATGCCAATTATATTAGGGCTATTGGAAATGAATCTTTTGAATGTTGTCGTTCAGTGACACTGATTAGCTCTTTCTTAGTTTCTGTTGCTTTAAATGTGTGGGTTTGTTGGCCTTTAGCAACCCTTATTCAGAATATCTGTAAGTGATTGATTTATCAAACATGAAAAATTTGTGCCGAACATCTTTACGTATCATGATGTACAGGTAACCCTTCTTTTATGTTGTTTTGTTTTGTTTTTTTTTCCCTGAGCAAGTAATCCTCCTTGATTATTGGTATAAACACATTGTCTATTTTGTTTTTAATAATTAATAAGAATTTTAATACCAAGAATGGGCACAGCCCAAGTACACAGAAAGTATACAAAGAAATTACCTACTGCGCACTAGAAAGCTGGAACTATGACAGAAACAGATTTAGTAAATTATCATCATTCCTTACAAAGATCCTAGCCTACAAACTCAGAGTAGAAAAGAAAAAATAACGAAGATCTTCAAAAGAACGCACTTTGTCTTCAAAACATCTTTCATTCCTTTCCAACCATGAACACCACATTAAACACAGATGAATCATTCTCCATCTGGCAGCAATACGCTTCCTTGCCTCAAAACCACACCAAATTGTTTATAAAAAGCAAGAACTTTAGCTTCCTAAACAATATGTGATCCCATACACCACCTACCCTTATCCTTATCATATGGAATATCACAACCTCCCCCCCCTTGGATTTTTGACGTTTCTGTTGGGCTATCCATTGTAGGTGGTGTGACTTAAGATCCACATTTCTAATTGGGATATGCTCTGATACCATATGTAATGCCTCAATAGAAGACTCAAACCACATGGTCTATACTCCAAAAAGACTAGTAAATGATATAATTGTAGTCCCGTTGGAATCTTATAGCAAAAACTTCTCATTTTCAAGTAATGTGGGATCTCATACACTTCTTACCCTTATCTTTTTATATGGGGTATCACAGCCTGCCAATCCCGAGATGAGAATCTCCCTTTTGAATCTCGAGCTCGGAGGAAGACAACATGCTCCCCTTTGCCGAAGCTAAACACACTACCCGAGTACCCTCAGAGGGATCGACTACCACTGTCGTCCCCTTCTGTGAAGAAAGCTCAACCTCTGGTGCTGTTGAAGGTATAATATGGACCACCTTAGAGTTTTGATTCTTAGATCTGAGTGAATAAACAGTCAGCGGTGGATGGACCCCTCTTAGAGAGCCTCTCAAAGACTCGCCTACCGTCGTCGACCTTGTTTGTGACGTCGTAGTGTCTATCAGAAACACCAAGCCCTTGGGATGGGCCACCCCTCCTCTCGGGCTGTTTGAGCCGTTTATCTCACGCGAAGGCTTTGGCCTCCAGAAATCAAGCCCATTCAAGCCCATTATGGCCCATAGACCCATCTGCTAACTTAACATTGAGACCCACAAGTCCATTCCACTGCTCTCCCATCCTTTTTCCTTCTTCTTTATTCTCCAAATTTAGGCCCCTAAACCCATAAATAGACCCAACCCTTCATCTACCTTCTTCAACATTGACTCCAACCGCTCTGTCCAACCAAATAACTTTGCCCTTACGTGCCACAGAGACCCTTCAACTTCTCCAACTTTCTACAACACCTCAATAGCCCAACCATTCTTCCTTTCATCCATCTGCTTCAACCACGAAGCGTCATTGCTTTTGTTACCATCCATCACCGATTCATCCTTCCCAAATTTACCAACGCCAAAACTCTGATGAGGAACAGAACCCTCCTGCCTTGGATTTGTTAATGCCGATAGGTAAGACGCTTCCCAATGATGATAAACACCTTTCATAGATGTATCAGAAATCACCTTATTTCTAGAAACCCATTCGCCACCACCCTCCTTAGGAGCAACTCTGTTGTTAGAACCTGAAACAGAGTACCTAAAATCAACCATCTCTCTCATTAATCTCACAAAACCTACCCAACCACCCTTTTTCCACTCTTCTAGAATCACTATGATTCCATTCCCCCCAAACTCAAATCAGATTCACAAATCTACCAAATACATTTTGACATTTGTGGACCATAACAACTCTATTACCTTCCCTTCTTGTCTAAAAAGAATCTTTATTGCTCGCCATCCTCAGACAATCCTCCAGCATCTTTGCCATCCAAATAACCATACCTCCACTGAAATGAAGAGACTTATGGTCCAATAAGTCCTGTTTGTTTTCAGAGATGAGATGAGATAAAAGTGAAAAAAAAAAAAAGAATAAAATATTGTTGTAATATATTTTTTTAATATTAGTTTTGTTTTGAGATTTGAAAAAGTAGTTTTAGAATTTGAAAAAGTTAAATTTTTTATTATATTTTATATGAGAATTTGAAAAAGTGTAATGATAAGTTTGAGATGAGTTTGGATTTTTAGTTTTCTCTCCCAAAACAAACAGGCCTTAGACATCTTCTTGCTCCTCTCAGTAATACAAAAAACTTACCACCGTTCCTACTAAACACGAACCTCTTAGCTTCTATCCAAAAACTACGATCCATCTTCAACATATTAAAGATAAAACTAAAAGAAGAAAAAGACGGGGAACACTAAAAGAGAGTGATACTGCTTCCTAAGGTCCCTTTTCTAAAATTCATAATTTCGTTAAATTTATTTTCTTCTTCTTTCTTCTGTAATCTAGGAATCTCTTTGATCATCTACTTCCTGGGTAAAGACTGCTTCCATTGTGCTGGCAAATGACATTGCCGAAAATCTAGAAGACGTGTACCAAACTTTATTTCTGCTTGGGATTTCACTTGTAACAAAGGAGCAACACTGTTTTCCTTTGAAGACATATTCCTGGCATCCAGTGGCAGTCCAGATTGTCCTTTTTGTGACCCTGATTATGAAAATATACAAGGCTGACACTTGTTTGAAATCATCTGTGTAACGTGTTAACTAAACCTTTTGTGCAGTTTTTGTGTGAGGCAGTTGTTGCTTAGTATGACTTTCACGAGGTGCTATTTGCCAATCAGCCATGATTAACCTTCTCTGGTGTCATATATTTTGAAGGATAGGAAATGTTTCTGTTTCTGATTGTGCGTGCTTATTATTTGATCTTAGTTGCAGGAGTGGGTTTACCATGTGTTTTATATGCTAACTTTCTAAATTACTTGATGTTAATAAATGTTATCAGGCTCTTGCAATGCCACGAGAAATACTTCTTAACAAAGTTCCCTTTCCATTACCCATTCCTGATATTTTCAACCTGGATCAGATCCTTGCATTAACTGCAGATACAGTCGTGTCAGAGAATGGTGAGTTCAAATAAATGTTATCTCATGGCCTTTCATTCTTCTTTTCATGCTTGTTGTCTTATGATCTCTTCTTTCTTCTTTTTTTTTTTGGTTATCTTCCCTTCTTTTTCTGATAAGTCACATAGTCTTCCCTTTTTGTTGCCTTATTCTATTGATTTCTATGATTGGATCTACAGCTTTGACTTTCAATGATCTTGGAATTGTGCCTCATAAGCTGAAAGGATACCCTGTTGAGTTCCTTATTCAGTATCGTAAGGGTGGCCCCCAATTTGGCTCTACGGTCAGTGAAAAAGTCTCTCCTGATGCATGGCCATGAGGTTCTATGGGTTTCAATGCTAAATATTTTTAGTTCGTCTGGTTGAAGACATTGAGACAGGCTCGTTGCCTCCAATTTCTTTTAGCAAATTGAAATAGATTTTTGAGCGAATGACTATTGTATCTTTCATTCAGGATGTGGAATTCACATGTGTTCGACAAAAATTATGATTAATAAAAGTCAAGATACTTCGTCTCTACACATGGCATGTACTACAAGAGCTTTCATATAATTAAATTCTATAACTCCTTCGTAAAGAAAAGGTACAATAGACTTTGGCAGTCAGTTGCTTTTTTCCCTCCTTTGCTTGTAATAAAAATAGGGAAATACTACCCACAAAGAGTATACAAACCAATCCTACAGACTAATGGGTTAGTCAAATTGTAAATTTATTTTTATTATAAAGTAGATCTAACAATGAAATTACGTTAATTTGTGAGATTGTTTTATATAATTCTTTTGTGGAGGTAGCAATGCTCATAAGAAAATGGAAAATCTAAGTGAAGAGTGCTGCTTTTGCTTATAATAAAATGAACTTCGGACTTATTTTCTGTCTATTTGTCAGCAATGATAAAGGTGAATTGCCATTTTGTCGTGTTAATTACAAATTGTTGCGTTTATGTCTAGTTCTGTAGATGCATTTTATTTTTCTTTTGCCTAACCAATTGATTAGTTGATCGCATATGCCAAAGTTAAATTTGTGGACTATCTATCATCAATGGAAAATTATTACTCAGTATGGATGATGTGGTACTAGTATTCTCATACTATCATAGGATGGAATGTCGTTGAAGTTAATGAGAATGTAATAAATGTCATTCCATGAGAGGATGAGTATCGCTTGTCCATATTCAAAGACTACTTGACAATTACTTGTGATCACCTAGGATTAGATCAGTGAGTAATGGTCAAGGTAGAATAGTTTCAATGATGGGTTTTCTTTTTGTGACAACATTCTGACCTTACTCAACTCAAGGTCCTATGTTGGAAAGCTTGTGGCACAAACTGTTAGTGGAAGTTGGCTTTCCTTCTAGTTGGAGGAAAGACCATTGCTCATAATACAAGTTAGGAATCAAAGATGATAAAAGATGAAAAATTAGTCCTGTATAAGTTTCATTTCAAACCCAGAAGAAGGAAATGCAAATCTCAAACTACCAATAGGCCATAGATATATCAAACTTTATGGCTCCAGAGGCCATGCATGGCTCCTTTGAGCGTGTCAACTTGAAGGGAAGGAACATTGGGGCAGCGATGTTCATGCCCAGTAGCGACACAAGAGGTGAGTCCCATGATTGTTGCTGCATTAACATCTACATTAACAACAATATTCAAGGCATAAACAACTCCATTTTGCATGGGAGTGAAGTGAAATTGAGAGATCCTGGAGTCAGCTTGTTTTTTGGAGACGTCAAGTTGGATAGAGGATCTCAAACAAACAAGAAGAGAGTGTGCCAAGAGAACAACATGTTGGGTGTCGGATTTGGGTTTTTTTTAAGGTTTTTATTTGTAATTTTCTCGCTGTTCTTGTTGATTTCTTTGCTATAAAACTTGGGAATTCAAAACACAATCTCATATTTCTTCGAACCTCTTCTTTTTGCCTTATCCTTTCATTTGCTCAAATCTTGTTGTTTTATATATATAATTGAAGATTGATGTCATTGAGAACATTCAGGTCCTACGTGCTGAAACACAAACTTGCACGTCCCTTTCCCACATGCAGATGTGATAACCAAGTCCAGGAGTTCTCTTATTCCTTGACAAACTATCACCACAAGTTATAAACATCAATACAACAATCCCACAATTAATGTTTTAAATTAAACATGTTAGTGGCTGCCCACTCTCACAACCTCTTTTAAATGTTTGATGCCCAACTCCCAGGCAGAAAAGAGCTTCACAACACAGGGTGGTTGGCAAGTAGCATCTCCAGTACAAAAAACTTCTTTTTTTTTTCTGCTAATTTAATGTAGCAATAAACTAGAGGACACTTCAATAACCCAAAATAGAGAGAGGGGGGGAACCCATTTAGTTTACTCGTGCAGCCCACATTAGTGAAAATATTTGTTTTTTCTTTGGCATGACGCTAAATCTTCATATTTTTGCTAGTATAATTGAGTTCAAGGTACAGAAATTGAATTGTGAAGGGGCAGTGCTACTCTGCCGCCTGAGTAGCACCACCCAGTATTACTGTTAGTTAAAATTTTGTGTTTTATTTTTTTCCTATTTTTTTATTCATATTTTTTTATCATATTAAAACATTTTTTAAAATATAAAAAAATAACAATACATTAATAATCAATTTCTTAATCATTAAGTAACAAAAATTAAAATGCATGACGTGTCAAAATAAGTGGACATGCAAGCATTTTCCATTGTGAAATAAGAATAAAGGCCTGTTTTGGTCGTTTATCAATGATACTGTACCCTAATTTGTCTATCAGTGATGCAAAGTGGCAAACACTGTTTTTGTGCTAAAGAAATAAATAAGTACATAAATCCATAGCTTATACAAGAAGTGCTTGATCACTAGTAGCCAAAATGTATGAGTTGTTGAAGTTAAACAATAATATTATTAAAGTTACTCGATCTGATGCAAAAAGGCTTCATTTTCAGCCGGACCTGTTGAGCTTGTCACGATGGACGGCTAGGGTACTGCTGGTTCTAATTGCCAATTGGCTGTTCTAAAAGGGTTTATTATTATTATTTATTATTATCTATTTGTTCTCAATGATTATCAGCATATTCACACTTCCCTAAAGTAGCATAACTTTGACTAAAATAGTGCTGATTGCACATATCATTGTGGACAAACCATACCATACAGAGCAGCATAATTATGGGGCAAAAGCATTATAAAATCTAAACTATTGGGCGGCTTGAGCTTTAGGTGATATTAAAGGTAACTCTCCATTCAAAAAACAAAAAAAGTAATCAAAGAGAGAAGGGAGAAAAAGAAAATAAAGGAATTAAGTTAATGCAGTGGAAGATGCTTTATGTAATGACACTTCTATATATGCATCAAGGCATGGCATTTGCCTGACCACTTTAGAACACAGGAAGCACTTAGCAGTCTAAGCCTCCAATTAACTCAATCCATGTAGACTTTGCAGCATTGCGCTTATCCAAAGCTCTATGCATCACATTGGATTGGCATCCTTTTCTAGAGATATGACTGACCTGTTTAACTACTAAAACTAGAAGTTTTTTAAATTTTTGGTGAAGTTTTGCTAAGCTCCACATTATTTTAGCCGTGGGTGAAAAAAGTGTCCCTTTTACTTAATGGAATTTGAGAATTGCCATAAGTCATCAACATTTACGATTTCTTCTTCTCTAAAATAATACAAATCAAAACCAATACATGTCATTTAAGCTGCGTTTAGATATCGAGATGAGCTAAGTTTAGTTGAAATGAGTTGAATAAAATATTGTTAGAAAATTTGAAAAAATTGAATTATTTATTATATTTTGTATGAAAATTTGAAAAAATATATGAGAATTTGAGAAAATTGTAATGATGAGATGAGATGAGTTAAAGTGAGTTTGGGAACCAAATTGATTTACTCAATATGATTTGGTAGTTTTAGTCCAATTTTGATGAGAACATGATGAAAGTTGAGTCTCACCATACATACATATATTTATCACAAAGACACAAAATGATCTAAAGAGTTGATGATTTTATTCTGAATGGTACTTAAATTTAAGATTTAAGATTCAGTTTAAAGAGGGTGATCAGAGTAAGAAAATGATGAGATTCAGATCTGTCTAAGTGCATAATCAAGAGAGAATGATCTCCAAATAATCCAACTTGAGAAGGCCTACCAGTCATTATTCCATATAAAAAGTTTATCTGAAATTATCGGACCCCCAACATTTGAGGTTAATGTTTTATGAATAGTTTGCTTTTTACAGTGAATGAATAAGACAGATCAATCATCAAACACATAATGTAGTTTCCTTTCCAACTTGTGGCTCCACCTACTACATATAATTAATTCCTGTATCTGTATGTAGACCTGAAATGTGTGGTGTGGCTAAAATCCTTACTGTAAGGATCCTGCTGCTCTCATGCCAGTTACATACAATAGCCACAATGACAAACCTCAAGAAATTAAGTGCCATATGCATTCTCTCATACTTTGTTTGATGCTTATATATATATATTTCAATTTTACTCAAAATAAGTTGAGAAAAGTGGATTGCAACTTCAACATTGAGTGAGTTTGGATGAGTTTTTTTACCATAATCTGATCTAAACAATAAACTTAAATTGTAAAAAACAAATGCTTTATGACAAAACTTGAATTTCCAAATATTATTTTCCAAAAGCCTTCTTTTGCAGGCTTTTGATGCTTTGGTGACTTGTTTTGTAAAGTAAAAGTTGATTCTAATCTGGGATGGGATGGGATGTTGTTATCATATTTCAGACTTTAGTGTCGGGTATGACCAATATTGGATTAGAACTTAATTAGAAGAGGACTTTGATATGCTTTATGTAGTGTTTTAAGAAGCCAGGTAATTGAGAAGAGGTCAGAAAATTCTGGTATTTACAGAGTTCTTTTATAATTATTTAAGTGATGAGAATGGCCAACTCATCTCAATTTAGCCTCTGTTTGGATTCAGAGACGAGACGATATGAGTTGAATTGAATTTATTTTTTAATATTATTATTATTTTAAGATTTGAAAATATTGATTGAGAAATTAAAAAAGTTGTATTAGGATTTGAAAAAACTATATTAAGATTTATATTTTATATGAAAATATAAAAAAGTGTAATAATAAATTTGAGATGAGTTGAGACGAACTCGTCTCACCTTTGAATACAAATTTAGTGTCTAAGCCCTACTTTATTTAACTTTTATCTCAACTTACTATTCAAACGACATCTAATTAAATGCTTATTATTATTGAGATCAGTGCCTGAGCAATCTTGTATACTAAATTTTCATATTACTTTTATTTTACTCTTAAATATGAAACTAATATTATCCTTAGATGATGTTAGTCTGTTAGATCTATCTTTAAGAAAAGTTATAATTTTTTTTCAGTCTGGTAACATTATTTTTTTATATAGGAAAATAGAACTATTCGAGTGTATACATAGAAGTTATTTTAAAGAGCAATGATACCATTCTAATCGGTTTACAACATTATAAATTTTTTATATCTTTTATCATTATTTTTAAGTATTTTTTTAATATTCTTAATCATTAAAAAAAATATATAAAAAAAATATTTTATTAATATTTACATCCTTAATTATTAAATAAAATTAAAAAATAAATAAATAAAATTATAAATAAATTATAAAAGGATAATAATAGTATCATTTCTCTATTTTGAAACGGCTGGAATTAACCATGTGGGTGGCCGATCCCTCACCTCCATGCACTGCCCGTCCTCCACGTGTACTACCGTGAATGGCAACAGCCTATTTGTTTTGAGTACTTCTAGGGTCACACCGGGATTCCCGATTGAGAATCCGCCTGTGTAAATTTTTTTTATTTTTTTAACACTTTTATAATTCTTAAAAAAAAATACAAAAATTAAAATATTATTATAAAATATATCTTTAATCATTTTCAAAAATATATATAAAACCACAGTCGAATTCCGGTCTGTGGTTATAACTTTACTCATTTGTATTTGCTTTTATTCCAACTCATGCAACGTAATTTCAGGAAGGAAACATCATCAGTTTCCTCACACCGACACGTCAACTCCTACAAAGTCCACGCGGCGCAATCCAAACGGCTACCGACATCGGACAAAACTCCCAGCGCACGTCGCTAACCTGCGCGTCTTTCTCCTTCCCCGTTCATTGTTATAATCCAGCGGGCTGCCTTCCACATCTCTCTCTCTCTCTCAAAACAAAGGTTACTTCCGAAAGTCATCATCTTTGTCATCAAAACGAATCTCAGTAAGTCTCTCACTCTTTTGCTTTTTGAATCTTTCTCCCTTACTTTAGTTTCGTTAATTCTGTCCGTTTCGATCTTGTTAAAAATCTTTATTTTGGCTCCAGAATAGTCGTAACCTGTCGAACCGACTCGGCCATTCCTCGTGATTCGTACTGATTTGTTTGCTAAATTTTTGCTTCGATTTTGTGCTAGATCGGTTCGTGTATTTCCGCTATTTTCTGTGAGAACCTTCTTGATCCTGTCCTCGCTGGCTTAGCTCCAACAGGTGGCAAGTCTTTGTTCCACACTGGAGCTCTTTTTCCACCCAAAACTAGGGTTGAGGTTAAGTGCTGAGTTATTTAATTTGGGAGTTGAATTTTCTTGAAACTTTGATGCAATGTGTAGTTCTTAATCGTTTGATTGGGATTGGGAGATAAATGCGACGCCGGACGGCGTCGAATCTTCCCTCGGAGCAAATGGAGAAGGTAGCGGGGAAGCATCACAATACCCGGATTTGTTTCTTGGCATCTTTGTCGGCGATGTTTTGGATTCTATTGTTGTACTTTCATTTTGTTGTGCTTGGAAGTAGTTCTGTGAATGAACCAGTGACATTAGAACTCGATCCTGTTAACGCGGATCCGATCCCTACCCATGTGACCGGTGCTCATCAAAGTGAATCTCATTTGAAAACTCCCCCATATCGTAAAATTGAGAACCACCCGGAATCGATCCCTACTCATGTGACCGATGCCCATCAAAGTGAATCCCATTTGAAAACTTCCCCATATGGTAAAATTGAGAACCACCCGGAATCCATCCCTGACCATAAAACTACTGGTCCTCAAATGAACCCCAGTTTGACCTCCACACCCGGTCGCGTGGAAGAGAATTACCCGTTTGTTAGAGCCTTGAGAACCGTGGAAAACAAGAGTGATCCATGTGGTGGGAGGTATATCTATGTTCATGACCTTCCTTCCCGGTTTAATGAGGACATGTTAAAGGAGTGTAGGAGTTTGAGCCGTTGGACGAATATGTGCAAGTTTACGACTAATTCAGGGCTTGGCCCGCCGCTTGAGAATGTTGAAGGAGTATTCTCTAATACTGGCTGGTATGCCACAAATCAGTTTGCGGTTGATGTGATATTCAATAATCGGATGAAGCAGTATGAGTGCTTGACACGTGACTCTTCTATTGCTGCAGCAGTTTTTGTACCCTTTTATGCAGGATTTGATATTGCCCGCTATCTTTGGGGATATAATATCTCGAGGAGGGATGCAGCTTCGCTTGATCTGGTTGATTGGCTTATGAAGAGGCCAGAATGGGGCATCATGGGTGGCAGAGACCATTTTCTTGTTGCAGGGAGGATCACATGGGATTTTAGGAGACTATCGGATGAAGAATCCGATTGGGGTAACAAGCTTCTGTTTTTGCCTGCTGCAAAGAATATGTCCATGCTTGTGGTGGAATCAAGCCCATGGAATGCTAATGATTTTGGTATTCCATATCCAACGTACTTCCATCCGGCAAAGGATGCTGATGTGTTCCTTTGGCAGGATCGGATGAAAAAATTGGAGAGGAAGTGGCTTTTCTCTTTTGCCGGTGCCCCACGTCCCGATAATCCCAAGTCAATTAGAGGGCAGATCATTAATCAATGCAAGAAATCCAAGGTGGGCAAGTTGTTAGAATGTGATTTTGGAGAGAGCAAGTGTCATTCTCCAAGCAGTATAATGCAGATGTTCCAAAGCTCCCTTTTCTGCCTGCAACCTCAGGGCGATTCATACACAAGAAGATCTGCTTTTGACTCAATGTTGGCTGGTTGCATACCAGTCTTCTTCCATCCTGGGTCAGCATACACGCAGTATACTTGGCATCTTCCAAAGAACTATACTAAGTATTCTGTATTCATTCCAGAGGATGATATCCGTAAGAAAAATGTTAGCATAGAGGAAAGGTTGCTTCAAATTTCTCCTGAGCAGGTGAAGATCATGAGGGAGGAGGTTATAAGTCTCATTCCTAGATTGGTATATGCTGATCCTCGCTCTAAACTGGAGACTCTTGACGACGCCTTTGATGTTGCTGTAGGAGCAATTATCCATAAAGTTACGAAGTTGAGGAGGGACATCATTGACGGTCAAACAGATGAAGATTTTGTTGAGGAGAACAGTTGGAAATATGCTTTATTGGATGAGGGACAGCGGGAGGTGGGAGCTCATGAATGGGATCCTTTCTTCTCAAAACCAAAGGATGGAAGTGGGGATTCTGTTGATTCATCTGCAGAAGCTGCTAAAAATTCTTGGAAGAATGAGCAGAATGAGCGGAGAGATCAATCATGACTGAGAGGTAATATGATACTTTGATATAATTTCTGGTGATGTCTAGAGCATGGAGAACACAGTTTAGAAGAACGCCGCCACCTTGAATCTTGAAGAGTGCTGGTGTGAACCGGGTAGAGTTTATCATCAAGTGTACCTACCCATATCCTTGTTCAAAGCGAAAAAAAATTAGACGTAGTCGATGCTTCTTATATATTTTTATAGAGTTGGTTTTACTTTCTGCATTTTTGAATCAGTTTATTGATTCTTTGTAAGGTAGCTGAGGTTTTACCATATCGTCAACTTTAAGTTATTTTCCAATCAAGTGCATACAGGAAATAAAAATGAATGGTCAATAACCATTCTAAAGCTTTAATTTAATGATTGTAACTTTATTCGTTTGCATGAGTTCTATTTTGCTGGTGTTTGGAGGATCAAAATTGAAAAAAAAAATGCTTTAAGTTCTGCATAATTAAAGCGTTGCTCCAGTTCTTCCACTGTGCTTTAAGCGCTGGTTCAAAATTTCTGTAGTCGGTAGTACGGTTAAAGAAAAATCTGTAAGGCATATTGTTGGTTCTGCTTTGATGGGAACTTCTTGAACAAAAAAAGTTAACCACTGCAGCTCAAATGGAAATTAATGGAAGGATGGATTCAATCCAGTTGATTTCCTTGCATATGATCACTATTAGATCGAAAATTGTTCTGTTTTCTCATCTCTAGATGTGCATCATCTGCCTGGCTTATTTGTTCCACAGGAAGTGTTGTTTAATTTTCTGTAATGTTGAGAAAATGATGGGGCAACTATTTTTTTGACAAGTGAAAAAACTAGGCAATCGACATGTTATGTTAATCTGAGTGCTGAAATGGTCTTTATTTGTGGGTGTGGATGTATTTTCTTTTTCTGCCCCGGTATGGAAATTTTTCTTTTGTCCATCCATATTTCGTTTTGGTTTATGATAGGTAGTATCACTGCTGTCAATTCTTGCTATGCTTACATACAGCTTCTTAGTTGCACATCCATGGTGTTCTTAGTCCCAGAAAGTGATTACTTATCTCTATGCAATACATTCTGTTCATACAATTTGCTTCACCAAGTTAATAACAGTTTATCATTTGCGCCAAAATGTCCCATTTGTAATACTAGCAACACCTTGAATCTGAAGAGTTTCCTAATTTTTTATGGGGCTTCAAAATTGGACCCAGCAAGCTCCATGGTGTGAAACAAAGATTTGCAGGACTCGAATCTTAACGGCCTCCGGATTCATTCCACATATTCTTACAAATTTTTGGGACTAAACCCCACAAGAGGATCAGGTGCTTGGTATAGCTCCGGATTTGGTCGTGGAATGATAATAGGAGTGCTGGATACTGGAGTTTTGCCCGAGAGCCCCGCAAATTGTATCTGTAAAGTAGTTGGTGCAAGGTTCTTTACTAGGGATCACCAAGTAGCTTCAAAGTCATCATGAAGATATATAGTTCAAGAATACATTTCAGCTGATGAGGCCCTGGGTATGGCTCCCGGCACCCACATTGCCGCGCACAAAGTTTGTTGTTTCAATGGCTGCTATAGCTCTGAATCCTGGCTGGCAATGGATGCTGCAATAAGAGATGGAGTTGGCATTCTCTTCCTCTCTCTCTTGGCGGCTTCCCTCTGCCAATTTGTTAGGAAACAACCGGTAAGAAGATCAAAAGGCGATTAACTAATGTGAGGAGTCCTAACTGCATTTACTCGGTGGAAGTAAGGGCACCTGAGGGAGTCAAGGTGAAAGTCATACCTAAAAAGCTGGTTTTCAAACTGAAATCAAACTTTAAAGTTATTCAAGTTATAGGGTGTGGTTCAACCCTTTCTTATTCAATGTTTGATCCTAAGTCCTCGCACTTTTATCAGAGTAGGATCCATCTCTTAAGGAAGCAAAGAGGTGAGTATGGATAAGCATGAACCAAAAACAAGATTTTCCTCTATTCACTGCGACTTTGAGAAAGTTTTTTCTTTTTTCCCTCTAAAGTCAAGATAGGTTCTTTGGATTTTATGAAGAGTTATGTTATCTCAGCTAAATAGATTCCACTTCTTCAATATCCACTGTGTTCGTATTGCCAAGTTTAATTTGATGCTGCTTCAAGAATCTATAACATTTGACAAAGAGAAAAGGAACAAAACATAAGCAGACATACATAAGATGACATGTTGTATCAGGGCTGCATTGAGAAAAGAAGACCAAAAGATGATTTGTCAATAAATTCTCTTGATACAACAGATTGAATCATTGATCCCTACCAATTTCAACGACACAAAAGGCAATAACAGAGTAATTAACTGAACATTGCAGAAGAAACAGCGCCATTCGTTAAATGAAGAGGAGCATGTAAGCAAGTACTTTGCATCACACGAACCAAATCTTCTCAAGTTTCACTAGATAAATTACAAAAACCCAACATCATGATAGGCGAAAGCCGAGCAAGACGAGAGATAAGTGGCCTCATTTCTTGACGAATTGCAGGCCATTCTCGTTAGAGTATCTCTCCATGAATCTCATGAATCTGTCCCACTCTCGAGGAGTTCGCATTATATACTTAGCTTCAATCCCAGCAGGCTTTCCATTCACAAACTTGGCACTCACATCAACTGACTGAAGAACACCTTCTTCATCAATCATGTAAAAACCAGTAATATCACCAACTTCACCGGATGAATCAAAAACTGAAGGTTGATCAAACTTGAAGATAGCCATACCATTTGTGCCATCTCTCGACTTGGTTAGCCTTACATCTGGTATCGTCTGTTCATCGGTTCCTTGGATGAACTGAATCTTTGGTTTCGCCATCATTGTAACAGGCCAATGGCAGTTCCTTCTTAACGGAACTAGCCTTAGACGAGGCATTCGAAGAGATTGACCACTAAATGAGGACAGTGCACTTCGATTAACAAACCATGATACTATGCCTACAAACAATAAGTTGTCAGCTTCAATATTGATGGATAAACGGTTTCTACTGTTTGTTTCATATCTGTAGTGTTACAATAACTTGTCTGAATATGAATTTTCCCACTCGAAACATTCCGGTAAACCAAACATCAAAGAGTATTTTGATAAAGGGAAATTACAACTGAGTCCAACATGGGATTTGGATGCAAACGATGCTTCCATTTTAAGGCTGATCAACAAAAATACAGGGACAAAGCAGTTACATTTACTGAAAAGTAGAAGGATATTGTAGGAATTCCTATCTTCGTCAATACCTTTCACGTATTCTGTTGCTTCCTTTTGTAGTTTTCCCCCACAAGAAAGATGCTTTTTTGTTTAGCATGATATAATTATTTCTTCGCAAAGTTCAATGCCGTTAACATACTCAAATTGGCTTAATTAATCCCCGAAAAACGTCAAATTCTTGACTTCCAGTAGCATTTTTCTATTCAACAATACTTCACCGAGTTAATGTCTCAGATATTTAATGTGCTTAAAATCGACAGGAAACCATATATTGACATTTCCATATTTCACTCGCATCCACTTGGACAAAGCCACGTTTTTGAACAATTTCAAGCAGACCCATATACCCATTTCTCCTATATATCTTCTTTCACCGTTGGCTACTCAATCTCTAAAAAAAAAAAGTAATAAATGGCATAAGGAATCAAAAGCATGCCAGATTTAGAGGAGAAGTAACGTACAACGCAGCATTAATAAACCCCCCTGGCTAGGAATCTGTAAAAATAAAGTCAATTTAGTAGAGAGAGAGAAGAATGGTGTACCTGAGGAAGACCGTGGTTGCTGCAAATGGTGGGAGACTGGGGAGGCCAATGCGAGAGAATGCAGGGTTGCCATTTTCTGGAGAGGAGAGAGAGAAGAGAGAGAGAGAGAGAGTTATAAAAAAAAAAATAGATGTGGTTTGTAGGCAGTGTGTTGTGTAAAAAGGACAGCCATTCACTTGGAAACATTCTCATATGCTAATTGGATTAGCAGGAGAGACGGCCACAATGCTATAACTGCGCACGTGGCATCTTGCCATTGATTGGGCAGAGTGCCATCCAATAGATCTTTCTTTGGATAATATCAACCAAAACCCACCCTAGATTTTCTCTGATTCTATAATCCAATTCCACATTTGAGATTCTTTGAATTTATTATCTGAAAATTACATTATGAATACTTGAATGGTCTATTGCTTTGAAAACCTTTAGACCTCAATAATAAGAGTGATGAGTATATAAAGTAAGCTTTTTGTTATAACATTTATTACTTATTTAGCGTTGTTTGAAAAATTTATACGAATAACAATAAATATTATAATCTATTTCATGAAAATTTCTCACTCACTTGATACTATTCGAACTTGAAAAAACCTTGACTCGAATAATTTAGTTATGCGTTAACTTGAGTTTGGCGCGATCAATTTCTCATTGATGCTAGACCCATTAAATGAAGAATTCTTATGTCATAATGGATCTTAATACCATTAATCTAATTTTTAAAGTCACATTAAGTTGGTACAATATTAACTATATGATTTAAAATAATGGTTTTGGATTTTAAGAACAGTAAAAGATCTATAAATTTGAGTTCTAACTTGACCAATAAGGTCTAAAAGTATTGTAAGGAGAGGACTTTATGAGAAGGAAGGCCTAGGCCCAGAATGAGAAATTCTCAAGCCCTCCACAAGAAAGGAGCCATCAAAGGATCGGAAGCCAACCGATCAGAATTGAGCACCTGACTTGGGTAGTTGGCACTATATGATAGAAATATCTCAAAGTTGAGGAGATGAAAACGGCTCTGTACATTGCATTAAATATGAGTCAGATGAAAGAGCACATCGTATTCAATGATGATTAGGCCAGAAACATGCTATATTTAATGCGAAGTAAAAATTTCGAGTGCCCAGTAGTAGAAATCAGGCTATGAGATTAGCTCGGTTAAAATATTCATTCTTTAACTCCTATCAGTAACTCTTTTCGAGTCAAACCTGCACTTTGACACAACCGAACAATGATGGCTAAGTTGACATGAACACGACATCCCCATCATTCTCCCTAAATAAGTAGGATCCAGACAACAGATAAATAGGATCAAACATTTCAAAAACATATATCACACTTTCTCTCGTCTCCATCGTATACCTATTTTTACTTTCATCACTTTCACCTGATTTTGGCATTGAAGTGGTGTCCCGACCACCAAGGTCGCCCCCTTTCCTTTTCTCTGTCACAGATTCTTACAACTTGGGTTACCATGAAATTGTTTAGGCTATGAAACATGATATCAAAAAATATATATATCCTTCTAAAATGGGAATGGTATAAGATTTGGATACCGACTTAATTGAGAGACAAACTCAATATGGTTTTGCTCATCATCTTGACCCCTCTCCTCAACCGAATTTATTGAATTTTGTATTTAGGACAGGGACCCACTCCAAGTAGAGAAACATTACTAACAAAAAAATACATAAATGTTATTCATTATCCTATTAATGATGGACGTTTTATAATTTTTTGATGATTTATGGGTCATTTATAAGAAATTATCAAAGTGCGATTATTACACCATGTTGGCAAAGATGATTGATTTTAAGTGGCAATTGTGGATGATGTGGTCCTCCCCTCCTCCCCTTAAAACAAGTGATCGTTTTTTCTTTTTTCTTTTCTAAGCAGTCATCTTCATTTCTTCATTCTTTATTTTATCTTTTTGTCCTAATTTTCTTCTCCATATTTAAGGATAAACTATTCAACTTAATTACAGATAGTGACCTTGTCTAAAAAAACATAAAAGTTGAGCTATTATCTTTCTATCAACTGTAAATTCTGTGTCTCTATGCATTGTAAACATCGAAAGGGTAGTCTTATTATTATATTTACTTCTATTTTTATTTACAATTATACTAATAAAACCCATTCTGTTTTTTTTTTTTTTTGATAAGTTTTTTACTTTTAGCATTTTTCATACAGAAATGCATGGTAGCCCAAATTAAAGAAAAAGAAATGAGTTTTTCAAATACCTTCTTCAACAAAATTATTTCAAAACTATGCAATTAATTCTAAGTTGATAACTTGCCTAAAAATTGAAGAAAAATGGACCGGCAAGTCACAAGACAACTTCAAAGCTTGCTAACTTTTGAAAGTTTCCTTTCATCTTACATATGAATACGTGCGTTGTTTGCGCGTGTACCCGTTCCAACTTCATACAAGGCGGATTCATATCTCCTAGAATGAGTACGGCTAGTCAAGTCGGCCATCCGTAATTTACCATTCACATGATCTTCTTGACTTGGCACCATCACGTCCGAAAGAGAAAGAGAAAGAGCATTCGAAAATCAAATTAAAAGAGCATCCAAAAATATAAAAATACAAAGATTGAAATTTTAAATTTTAAATTTCCTCCATCTCTTTTATATTTGTGTTTTTAATATTTATAATAAATTATAATCAAATAATATTATGGACAATGCTAAATATAAGTATTGGTGCACGAAACTGCACACCAATGACACGAAAATTTTTAATTTTATTAAAAAATAAAGAGTAGACTTGCTCGCACATCATTCACATGAACAACATTTTTAATATTTATGTTAATAGGGGTGCTTATGGGGTTTTTTGCAAATAGATTTTTTCAAAAATAAAAGATGAAATATGCGAGTTGAAGAAAAAGAGTTTCGACGTTTTGTCTTTAAGGTTTATCTTTCTCTGGCTATGTTTTACAAATGTGAGATCTTAGGTTTCGAATCAATGAAATGCTGGAGATCTGGTCAACAATTGGGAATCGGGTGAGTGAATATTGCGCTTTCTACTACCCAACAAATGAAATAGTGAAATAGTCCAAGAAAATTCTGAACTACAATGATTGGAGCTCAATTCCAAGAGTATGGTCAAGTAGGTTATGCCAACGTTTTCTACTGGTTCCAGAACTGGAAATCAAGAAGTAGGGACAAGCTCTGCCATCTCCATAACTCAAAAAACCAGTCCCATCATACCCAAAACAATCTTCCAATTGATTCTCTTTCTACCGCCATTAATGCACCTCCATCCTCATCATCCTCTTTCGAAAAATCAACTCCTAAAACTACGGTTTCAGTCGATTGGAGAAGAAGAGAAGGAAAAGTTCGTTGGAGAGATGGCATGGAACTTAGGAATAATTTTTTATTTTCATTTGTTTTTATAACAAATTTCATTTTCTTTCTTGCAAGAAAATCAATTTTGTGATTCACTATAAGAAGAGGAAGGATTAATGGGGAAGAAGACTTAAACGGTGAACAAACACTGTCGTTTAACCAAGTCCCATCACACATCAGTGTCGGTGCGCATGGGTGCAATATTTTTGCCTGCAACAAAAATTTTCCTAGTAGTATTTCATCTAAAATACTTTACACTTAAAAGCATAAAATGATAAATAAATGAATAATGTTACATACAAGTAGATTTATAGGTTAATTTATACATTAATACATATTTATTGACTACCTTCGTATCATTTATTTAAAATTTGATTTTTTGACCAATCACATTAGATGAGTGCACATATTGATACGCAAAATCGCTTACAACTAAATTTTTTTAAAAATATAAAGTAGATTTTACATTATTTATAATCGTGTAGAATGATTTTTTGATTCGATATTAGACGTTCAATAAATATTACAAAATTACTTTTTATGTGTGCATCTCTTGCATTAGAGGCATTGTAGTTCGGATAAAACTCTAAAAAAGATTAAATCTATTTTGTATTCTCTATTCTCTAAAAAAATATTACATTTTTTTTTTTTTTTACAAACTGATATACACAAGTAGTAAAGTGACACCAAACGTTCTTTCACCACGTGGAAATCTGATGGTAGCTGAAGTTTGGTATATAACTACTAGTACTACCAAACCAAACTATATATTCACTAAGCCTTTTAACCTAGAATTTTATTTTCTGTCGAAATTATTTAAAAAAAAAAAAGAACTCAAGTTTGGACTATTATTTTGTTTAATCTCACAATTGGAAGATTTCTATTTAAAATTAATAAATAAAGAAATATTGATTTGTCCCAATTGGGGACAACAATAAATTTATTAGTTTATAAATTAATAAATTTGGCTAAATGCTGTTAATTAAGAGAATGATTTATTAAAACTTTGAGAAGGAATTAGAAAAGAAACAAATATTTTCTCATTTTAACCCTAATGAAGGACTAGATAATTATTGTAAGAATATTTGGTTACTGATCGGGCTTGTTTTCAAAGAAAAGCAGCCCACCAATCATTTAATGCCCTACGCATTCTATTGGAAATACAATGAAACCGTACGAAACAATTCCAAGAGATAAAAAAATCAAATCCACCATTGTTGTCGATACAACTCCAACTCCTCTAGTTTCATTTCTCTAAAAAAATGGGTAACCAGAAGCCTTGAAATTAAGAGTGGAGAGTAACTTCAAAATTTTTGGAACCTGCGATAGTGAGCCAGGTTTTACGAGAATGGTGTTACGGTCTATGCATCTCGAGCTTGTAGGAGAAAAGAGTCCGTACATCTCCACAAAAAATCTCTAAGATTTTACTTATTCTCTTCTTCTTTCCCATTATTTATTCTCTTTTTACTTCTAGAATCTTATAAAATGCTCATTCATTCATCACCAACAAATCCGGGCTAGTTTTTATCACTGGGTTTTGACTTTTGACAATTCTAAGAGAAATTCTCTCCATTTAGATTTAAGATTACGTTTGGATGTCAATAATATTTGAGAATGTTTATGAATAATAATAAAAAGTAGGTAAAAATTAATAATAAAATATTAAATAATAATAAAAAAGTAATGAATAGTAATAAAAATAGGTGAAAAATAATAATAAAGTAGTAAATAATATTAAAAAGTATTTGAAAATATTTGAAATTTTTTTTAATCCAAACCTAGCTTAATCTCTCTCTTTTTTTTTTTTCATATTTCTGAGTTTTGAGAATCAGATTTTGTATTGCGTTTTGAGTAAATCTTGAGTAACTTATACATTTCTGTGGGAAGAAAAAAGGTTTTGCAGAAACTTTGATAGACAAGCATGGGGAATCTCTCGCTGCAAAGACTGAAGAGGGCTGAGTTACTCGGTGTAGAAGAGGGTAATTTGGTTGTAGTGTACCAACTGACGTGGCAACTGATGATTGGAAGACTGTTTTCTAATATTTATAAGCTCGATCGATTTCTAGCGTCTCTCAATTACTATATCATTAAGAGCTTGGTTTTGGAACTTCATGTGACCTTCGAGCTCCATTTTGTATAAGGTATTCATTTGATATAAGTGAAAAATATCTCTTTATAAAAGTTGTATTAAAGTTAAAACATATCGATTGATTTAATATATTAAATCTATTCAAATTTTGTTCGCAATTCAAGTATTAATTTTAGAAAAATGTTTTGACAACAAAAAAATCTCTCAAACATTAATTTCAAAATCGACATAACTTAATGTATAGCGTCATATTATAATAATTATTATTTTTAATTACAAGGTAAATATAACATATAGCATAGAGTTATCCAATTTTATTTTGAGGAATCCTGAAATTTGGTCTGACCAAATCCTCCCTTTGCAGCCCCCGCCGTCCACAGTAACGATGGACGACACCGCCCAACCCATCAGGACCGGAGGGAGCCGGTGACCCTACTCTTGAGATGGCGAGCTCTGGCGACTTCTGGTATGCCCACGGCAGCCTTAAACCCGAAAATGAGTCCGTACGTCGCAAGGCTGGGGTCGCCAGCTCCCTTCAGTCCCAATGGACTGGGCGGTGTCGCCCACCGTCACTAGCGGCGGCGGGAGCTGGACTGAGGCCGAATTTCCTTAAAAATTCATCTTCATTTTATTTTTTATTATGTTTTTATTATATTTTTTATTATATTTTCTTCATTTTATTATTTTATTGTGTTTTCTAAATTTTATTTTTTATTGTATTTTTTAATATTTTTTTATTATATTTTTATATAAATTATAAAGATTTAGAAAGATTTAGGGATGGGTTGCAAAGACGCTAGGGTGCAGCCCGACCGCCCCTCAACATCACCCTTTTATTTTAGCTTATTGTTCTTTCTCATTCCATCAAATCATGACATAAAATTTTAAATTGACATATTTTATCTACCAAAATAAACTGTCTAAATTAATCTTAAAACTAAATATAAAAACTAAATAGAAGTCAACTTATAAATAATTATATTTAAAGCAAATTGACCTTTGTTGCTCCAATTAATTATCATTATTATGAGTCATGACCAACTCCAAATCCCATTAAATAATTACTTAATTTAAGTGGTCTCTATTCTCTGAATCTCTAGTTTGCCTTTGAAATTTAAGAAAATAAGAAAAACTCGTAGAAGAGTTCGTACGTAGTTGTATGGTAATATGATTCATATTTAAGGATTACATTCATGGAGCCCACGTACATGGCCCGTTCATATATACATCATCCACGCCGTACGCACTTTATCCTAGTCAGCAATCCGGTAGGCCCACTGTCCTACGTGTTGGACCCACTCGGACATACATACACCTCCAAACCTAACATAATTACCCAATTCATCCTTTTCTTCCCACTTTCACGGTCAGCCTTCCTAGTTGACCGCCGGCCTCTCTCTCTCTCTCTTTCTCGTACTCTCTATTTTCCCGCAAAATTGGAATCGTATAAAAGCCGAAAACGTGAAATATCAAATCCATTTCACCAAACTAACGCTCTCTCTCTCTCTCTAAAACCCTGAGTGTGTTAGTTAACGCGTCCATTCTTCTTGCGGCTGGTGATTTTCTGAAGCTTTGGAATTTGGAGGATCGTCTTCAGCTCGCTGTCAGTGATCGCGGAAACGGCGTTGTTCAGAGGGACAGGGATGCTAGGAGGGCCAGGGTCGGGGCCGACGACGGTGGTCGTCGACGAAGGAGCAATTGCGAGGCCGTTCTGGATCAAGTTCCGAAGCGACACCGTCTTCGCTCTCTACTCGCCTTTCGTCCTTTGCTTGGCCTCCGGTGATCTGAACTCCAACGCTTTCCTCCATTTTGTCTCTCAGGAAGTCCACTTTCTCAAAGCCTTCGCTCTGGCGTAAGCCCTTTCACGATCATAATACATATATATTTAAATGTTGTATTCGGAATCTGATGATTTTTGGATTGCAGGTATGAGCTGGCGGAGGATTGCGCGGACGATGATGACGATAAGAGCGGAATACGTGACTTGAGGAAACGCGTCGTGCAGAGGCTTAAATTACACGATACTCTTGTTCGTGTATGCTTAATTTACTTTACCAAATAAACATCTTTTTCTGTCTCCATTTATTTTCTTCATTTCTTTCTTTGTACCTTATCTTTTTGAGGTAAATTTACTTAGCAAAACATATTTTAAGTTAATTTTATAACTTCGCCGTGTTATCCATTCATGGCTCGATCCTAAGGTCCTGTTTGCCTCCATAGAAAACTGAGCCAAAAGAATAAATTTAATTCTATAGAAGACTCCAGCTTCTTCTTCTTCTTCTTTTTTCCTGCTCTGCATGTGCACTTAATCAGAGAAGAAAAAGGAGAGAAGGAAGATTAGATGTTGTCTTGCTCCGAGAAATCTGAGACTAGAAACAAACAAATTATCCTTTACTAAACATCGTCTTCTTCCTCTGCAAGGGATCGGAGTTTACTCTGCGGGGTGGGTCCGAACGGCCTGCCTTCCAGAGTTTCCCGACATATTAAAAAAAAAAAAAAAACATCTTCTTCTTCTCCTTTTTGCCTCCCCCACTTGACCAGATAGGGAAAAAAATGGAGGCTTAGGGAAGCAATTGGAGTTTTATCGATCCCTCTCATACTTGGTTAACTAGGCAAAACTTGAAATTGGACTCGGTCGTTATGCATTTCTGACTATCTTATTTTTTCTGTCCATGCTTGTTTCTTGATGCTGAATATTTTGCTGTCTTTCTTTTCCCATTCCCAGTGTTTTAATGAACCAACAGTTGGATTTTATTAGTTTCCCTTTTAGTATTTTTACACAGAAAAATACATATGATTATTCGATGGTCAGTGAAATATATCAATGTGATCTTTTAAGTCACGCGCGATGATGATTTCTATAATAGCTTTGCTTCTGAATGTAATTTTCACTTCCACCACAGCTTTGATTATGATTATCATTTTCACTTCCACTATCATTGTATGTGATTGAGTTACAGTCATCATATTAATTATCTCATCAATAAAAGAATCAGTGGCAGTATGACATATGAAATGAATTGGCATGACATCTATGTCTATATCTAGCCATCGATTATGAACCAATCGATGATTGGAAGTGTTATTTTTGCGTTGATGTTTGTCAGGTTGACTGTTTCTTGATATACTATGAACTAAATCCTTATCCTTGTATTTCATTTTGGTGGTGATGGAATTGGTGGGAGCAAGTTTTCTTCATATTAGTAGGATGAGGGTTATGTTGATCGGCCAATGTCCACAGGCAATCTTTCTACCATTAGCTTCTAGGACGCCTTCCCCTCTCCATTTTTCCCCTTTGTAACGTGGGTATTGCATGGGCTTGTTTTTCTCTTAGGCCAGTTATCACCATGGTGGAGAAATACCGAACGCGGTTTTTTCTTTGGAATGCTTTTTTGTTACGTGTATTTCATATCCTTGCTGGCTATCATTTTCAGTGTACTTATTGCAGGAATGGGGCTTTGAACTCCCGGATGAGAAAGTTTCCAGCAATGCAACAGTCAAATACACAGATTTCTTACTGGCAGCAGCCTCTGGGAGAGTTCAAGGAGAAAACGTTCCTGGTAAAATTACAACTCCTTTTGAGAGAACAAAACTTGCTGCTTATGTTCTTGGTGCTATTGCACCATGTATGAGGCTCCATTCCTCTATAAGTAGAGAGATACAAGCAGTTCTAGTTCCAGCTGATAACAGTCACGTTTACAGGAAATGGTTGGAAAGTTATTCTTCAAAAACTTTTGAGGTTTGTGGTGTTATTATCTGCACTTTTTTGTCCTTTTTGCTCTGTATGTGCTGAAACTACAGGGCAAATATATGTCATTAGCACCTGTAATCTTCTTTCTCGATTCAGGAATTTGCTTTGCAAGTCGAAGACATGGTGGATAAACTTAGCATTTCATTGACAGGGGAAGAGCTGAAAGTCATAGAGAAGCTTTACCATCAAGCTATTAGACTTGAAGTAGAGTTTTTTGCTACTCAACCAATCTCTCAGCAAACTATAGTTCCTTTGGCTCGTGTGCTCGACCCTGCAGAACGTCGTCTTACCATATTTTGTGACTTTGACTTAACATGCACTGCTTTTGATTCCTCTGCTATTTTAGCAGAGATTGCTATTATAACAGCACCAAAGGCCAACTCAGATGGATCTGAAACCCAACTTGCTCGTATGTCATCGGCTGACCTGAGGAGCACATGGGGTGTTCTTTCCACCCAGTATACTGAGGAGTTTGAACAATGCATAGAGAGTATCATGGATAGCACAAAAGGTTTGATAACTGATTACTTCTTGATATCTGGCTTCTAGTTTGAGTGTAATATGCTAAAGACTTTTCAAAAGTTATCAAATAACAACTTAGCTGTTGTGTCTTTCTAGTGGAAAACTTCAACTATGAAGGTTTGAATAAAGCCCTTGAACAAGTTGCTGAGTTTGAGAAAAGAGCAAATACAAGGGTGGTTAATTCAGGAGTACTGAAAGGTTTACATCTAGAGGACATAAAACGGGCTGGGCAGCGTCTCATTCTTCAGGAAGGTTGTAGAGGATTCTTTCAGAAGATTGTGAAAAATGATACTCTGAAAACTGTTGTTCATGTGCTTTCATACAGTTGGTGTGGTGATCTCATTAGGTCAGCTTTTTCATCAGGTATAATTTTTGAAGTTTCACTGTGTATAGATATTCCCATGTATAAGATGTGAAGAAATATTATTATGTCAAAAGAATCTCAAAAGAAAAAACGAAATATATATTGATCTACTCAATCTCAATCCACCCTCAGATTCATTTGGTAAATTAGGCTTGTTGATATGAATGCCCTCTTTCTCCTTTTTCTTTTTCTTTCCTTTACATCTTTTGTGTTGGGATAGATGATTTTTATTCCTTTTCTATATTACCCAGCAGGGGTTCTAGACGAGTTAAAAGTACATGCAAACGAGCTTACTTATGAAGAATCTGTGACTACGGGTGACATTGTTATGAAGGTGGAGTCTCCCATGGAAAAGCTTCAAGACTTCAATGACATTTTAAATGAGTCCAACAGCGAAGGCAAGCACTTGACAGTTTACATCGGAGGTTCAGTGGGGGACTTGCTTTGCCTGCTTCAAGCAGATATTGGTATTGTAATTGGTTCAAGTTCAAGCTTAAGGAGGCTGGGAGATCATTTTGGAGTCTCTTTTGTTCCATTGTTCTCTGGTTTGGTGAAGAAGCAGCGAGAACTTGTCAAAGATGGCTCGTGTAATTGGAAAGGGCTATCTGGCATTCTTTACACCATATCGAGTTGGGCTGAGATACATGCATTCATTTTGGGATTGTAAGTACCTCTTGTGTCTTCTTATTTGTTTAAAAAAAAAAAAAACTCCAAAATGGAATTCTTTACACATTAGGACGTATGTAGAGTACAAAGTGGTGGCTACTTTTATTCATGGACCACAGGTCGGCCCTTATTCTTTTTTTCTTCAGGGTCTGCCTCCAAGAGAGATACTGAAGTGTGACTAGAGTTGAAAAAAAAATTACCTTAATATTGCTAGGTATAGTCAAATTATGCAAACAAACAGTCTCTCTATTCAATTCATTAATCAAATGTATTCATGTTCAGTTTTTCTTCAATATATTTGTATATTTTTGTCATTGTTCATGTATATGACTTTGAAGTTTCAAACTTGTCCATCAATCATGATAAAGATTTCAGTGGCAACTTTGAGAGATCTGTCAGTCAATATTTGTGCTATTATTTCCGAGTGGGTCTAAAGTTTGAAGCTCCTCTACTCCTGAATAGTTGCATATATTTGTTTGAGATGTGTAAAACTGGCTGGCATGTATCGAGATTACTGGTATTGCTCTTTGTAACTTGGGTGATGTCAATGGCAATTTCATTTGAGAATTATAGTACTAATACAAAGAAATTATACAGAGTAAACTCATAAACTGATATAGTTTTATAGAATTTATTAGAATTAATTTATAATAAAGTAACTTTACAATTTGACGTTCTATATCAAATCACATTTGTTTGTGGATTTAGTTTTGTGCAATCCATTTGTGACTAAAATATTTTTCATTTTGAAATTCAATTCTTTATTGAGATATACCTCGAGAAAAGATTGCCTAATCAACGCAACAGTCTTTTCGAGATTAAGATGGATGAGCTCTGTTTCTTAGCCCCATAACATACAGATCCATTTCTGATACTTTCCGGCCCAAGATATTTTAGCAAATGTGCCCAGAAAATTTCAATTTCTTGGGCCGTAAGCCCACCAAAACCAATATAAATGAGATTTTATTTTATTTGTTTTAAAAAAAGAAGTATTGGTCAGATTTGTCGTCTCTTTAAGGTAGGTCCCAGATGTATGAGTGGGTTCCAAAATTGAAAATACATACTACATTCATTCATTGCATGTGGGTGTTCACGATGTGGAAAGAGTGGGCATAAAGCCATGTGGAGGCACCTAAATAAGCTTTTGCCTTAACATGACCTTTTCTCCAATATGAGGAGAGGGAGAAGAGAAGGATGTTCTTCCCAACCCAACCCGAGGAAGCTGCCTGCTGTTTTCACATGGCTGCCTTTCCCAATATCTTCTAAATTTCTAATGCCCATATCGCTACCACTATAATGGATAATAATATATTAATTAAAAAGTGCACTATTTCACTCGATTTAGTTTTTTATTTCTATGTTTTTAATCCAGCAGGACCACATGTGTGCATGTGAAAATAGAAGACAGGATAAAAATAAAATATTAGTTGTTTTCTGAGACGAATAGCAGTTGGTGGGTTCAGACCCATGATTGATCTGCATTACTTTCTTCTATTTCCTTCTCTTTTCTCCTTTTTTTTTTTCTTTTAATTTAATTTTTAATATGTGAACATGACTCCCATTTGAGTTTTGATGTTTTAATTTATGTGTAGATTTCCTGATCTCCCTCTTATACTTTGTTCTGCTTTGTTTTTCTTTAATGATTTATTCCTATTTGGAGAAAATAGAAACCATGGGAAAAGAGAATTAAGTTGTTCTTTCAAAGGGAAATTGTGAGCTTTTTTAGGATGCTTCAATTGATAAACATTTGGTGTGGGCCATATCAATGTATCATTTGAAAAGAGAAGAGTTTTGTCTTTGTTTCTTCCTTTTTTTAAAAAAAAAAAAAAAGAGGTTTTCTTAACCTTAATAACATGGAAAGATTCCTTCTTCTCAATCATATAGCTGATAACTAACCTGCCCATTAAGCTATTAAGGCCGTTTAACCATTAAGTGGATGATGATGAGTGTCCCATCCTGGAATTTCTCTTACAATATTTACAGGTTGATGTGTACTTTTCTATCCATTCTTTTTTCTTTTCTTTCTTGTGGAATATACAAGTTTTAAGAGAATTATTTTATGGTTTCTTTTGTATAATCTAATGAACTAAATCCCCTTACCACATGGGTCTGATTTTAATGTTAGGTTAATGATCAGTACTTAAACATAAATGTTCTGGCTGTGTTGAATCCCACACCTCTTAATCTTTACGCTTCTTGATTAGGTGATTGTGGGTCCATCTTAAGCATCATTTCTGAATCTTTGTCATACTTAGAAGTTACCCTTTACCAGTTTCAAAGTCTTAAATCATTTTGAGCATGCAGGGTTTGGGTTCCACTTTCACACTCGTGTAAGGAGCTCAAAGATATCCTTTTCTTTTTTCTAAAATAATAATCTCAGAGATTTCTTAACTGTAATTTATTCCATTCACTAGTGAATGAATGTCCCAAGTCTGTCCCTTTTTTCCCCTTTTCAATCTGCTAAAAAGCAAAACCTGGCTATTATTAACCCTTGAACTATATGCCGATTTCTAATTAATAACAAAGTAATGATAAATTTGACATATCATGAGTTAATCCCTTCCTAAAATCAAATCTTTTTTTTTTTTTTTTTTTCCTTTTCTTTGGACCCACAAAAGCTGAGTGATAAGGCATGGCACATGAAGCTCAATTACACCATGGAACAGTACATATATATGTATAATATATATTTTCATAATACATGTTCTCTCTCATTGATCTTTAATCTTTATTTCATCATAGTTTTGTGTTTTTCCAAGCTAATAATAGCGCAAAAGAGAAATAAATATATTGGTGGTGGAATAAATAATAAAACTAATGAACCAGAAGCACATTGTGCTGACTCACTCAAGTTGACTATTATGAAAGAAAGAAATAGAAGAAGAAACAACGCCACCGTTTGTAAGAATACATTCCATCCCCATGTTTAATGTCGGAAGAACTTCCAATAACTCCAAACTTTCTCGTCATTACTCACTGATTAACAGCTAATGCAGTACCCAAGACCTCACGAGCTCTCAAAGATAAAAATAGGAACTAATCATTTAGTTTTATTAATATTTATATACCAACCCATCTGCATTAATCAGTCTTCTTTCCATTACTATTTGTCTATTTCTTCATAGAATGAACACTTATACTGATCAGTCTCCCCCATATAAAACTCGCTCAACTCAAGCCATCTTTCGTTCTAGCTAGCTATATAGCTTTTTTAGCCAATGAAAATGGTGGCAAACTGATGAACTGAACAAGAAAAAAAAAATGAAGAAGAAAGAGATGCAACTGAAAGCCCAGTTGTGGTTCTTCTTCTTGTTGTATTGTTTTTTCTTTGCTTCTGCAGCTGACGAGGATGAAGTGAGTGTTCTACTTTCGATAAAAGCGGGTCTTGTTGATCCTTTAGAAAGCCTTCGAGATTGGAAATTGTCAGACAATGCAGCCCACTGTAACTGGACTGGAGTCTGGTGCAACTCCAACGGCAATGTTGAGAAGCTAGATCTTTCCCACATGAATCTCAGCGGCCTTGTATCGGATGACATGCAACGGCTGAAAAGTCTTACTTCTCTCAACTTGTGCTGCAATGGGTTTTCATCTTCATTGCCCAAATCCCTTTTTAATCTCACAGCTTTAAGGAGCCTTGATCTCAGCCAGAATGCCTTTGTTGGAGGCTTCCCAGGAGGCTTAGGAAGTGCGGCTCGTCTTATAATCCTGAATGCATCAAGCAACGATTTCTCGGGTTTTCTTCCTGAGTATCTTGGAAATGCTACTTCTTTGGAAAGCTTGGATCTTAGAGGGAATTTCTTCGAAGGGTCAATTCCAAAGTCCTTAAAAAATTTGCTGAAGTTGAAGTTTCTTGGCCTCTCTGGGAATAATCTCACAGGCAAAATACCTGGAGAACTCGGGCAACTTTCATCATTGGAGAGGATTATTTCTGGGTACAATGAGTTTGAAGGAGAAATCCCAATGGAGTTTGGAAATCTCACCAATCTCAAGTATCTTGATTTGGCATATGGCAATATCGGTGGAAAGATTCCAGCCGAATTGGGGAAGTTAAAGCTATTAGAGACAATATTCTTATATGAGAACAATCTTCAAGGCAGCATTCCTCAATCTATTGGCAACATTACTGCATTAACTTTCTTGGATTTCTCTAATAACTTGTTATCAGGGGAAATTCCAACTGAGATAGGTGAGCTGAAGAATTTGCAGCTCTTGGATCTAAAGTGCAATCGATTGTCTGGTTCAGTTCCTACTGAACTCGGAGGGTTGACTCAATTACGTGCTCTTGAGTTGTGGAATAATTCATTTTCAGGACCATTGCCAAGTGATCTTGGCAATAATTCGCCATTGCAGTTGCTGGACGTCTCCTCCAATGCACTTTCTGGTGAGATTCCAGCAACCTTGTGTAATGGGGGCAATCTCACAAAGCTCATGCTTTTCAACAATGGCTTCTCGGGGCCAATTCCTGCTGCATTATCAGCATGTCTGTCTCTTGTCCGGGTTCGAGCTCAGAATAATCTTCTTTCTGGGACAATTCCAGGAGGTCTTGGAAAACTTGGGAAACTTGACAGGTTAGAATTAGCAAATAATAGTCTCACTGGTCAGATCCCATATGATATTGGTTCTTCTACATCACTTTCTTTCATTGATTTCTCTAGAAACCGACTCTATTCTTTGCTTCCTCCCACTATTCTTTCCATTCCAAAACTGCAAACTTTCATAGCCTCAAACAATAACTTGGAAGGTAAAATCCCTGACCAATTCCAGGATGGGCCTTCACTTTCTGTGCTTGATCTCTCACTGAACCATTTCTCTGGAAGCATTCCAGCAAGCATTGCTTCATGTCAGAAATTAGTAGTTTTGAATCTCAGGAACAACCAATTGACAGGACAAATCCCAAAAGAAATTGCAATGATGCCCACTTTGGCCACTCTGGATTTATCAAACAACTCTCTTACTGGTGGAATACCAGAAGATTTTGGGATATCTCCGGCCTTAGAAATGCTCAATGTTTCATACAACAAGCTAGAAGGTGCTGTTCCAACAAATGGTTTACTAAGAACTATAAACCCAGATGATCTTGTGGGAAATGCTGGTCTCTGTGGTGGTGTACTCCCTCCATGTGATGGAAGCTCTGCATTTGCATCAAAACATGGGAGCTTGCACACAAAGCACATTATTGCTGGATGGATCATTGGCATTTCATCATTTTTAGCAATTTTATGTGCTCTCTTTGGTGCTCGAATTCTGTACAAAAGGTTGTATTCAAACGGAAGTTGCTTCGAAGAAAGATATGAAACAGGAAATGGGGAGTGGCCATGGAGATTAATGGCATTCCAGAGGCTTGGTTTCACAACTGCTGACATTCTGGCTTGCATCAAGGAATCAAATGTAATTGGTATGGGAGCAGCTGGGACTGTCTATAAGGCTGAGCTGCCTCGACTAAATACTGTTGTGGCAGTCAAAAAGTTATGGAGATCTGAAGCCGATATTGAAACTGGAAGCAGAAATGATCTTGTTGGAGAGGTGAATCTCCTGGGAAGACTAAGGCATCGAAATATTGTTCGATTATTAGGATTTCTCCATAATGACACTAATGTAATGATAATATATGAGTTTATGCAAAGTGGCAACCTTGGGGAAGCCTTGCATGGCAAACAAGCAGGAAGGTTGCTTGTAGACTGGGTTTCTAGGTATAACATAGCACTTGGAGTTGCACAAGGGCTTGCTTATCTCCACCACGATTGTCACCCGCCGGTCATCCATCGAGACATCAAGTCGAATAACATTCTGCTTGATGCAAATCTTGAGGCAAGGATCGCCGATTTCGGGTTGGCAAGGATGATGAACCGGAAGAATGAGACAGTTTCAATGGTGGCTGGATCATATGGATACATAGCGCCAGGTCAGTTACTATATCTTTTAGCCAAATTGATTCTGATTTTGTTTCCTCTCTTTAACCAATCAATTAGCACTATTGATCTTTGAATTTCTAAGCACTTCAAGATGAGAAATCAGATTACAAAAAGAAACTTGAACATGTCTGATCTCTCGCAATTCTGTAATTTTTATGCTTCCATTGCAGAGTATGGATACACCTTGAAGGTTGACGAAAAGATCGACATATACAGCTTTGGAGTAGTTCTACTGGAGCTTGTCACCGGAAAGCGGCCATTAGATCCCGAGTTTGGAGAGTCTGTGGACATTGTTGAGTGGATACGAAGGAAAATTAAAGACAACAAATCATTAGAAACAGCACTAGACCCCAATGTAGGAAACTGCAAGCATGTTCAAGAAGAGATGCTCTTAGTCCTTCGAATAGCTCTTCTTTGCACAGCCAAGCTCCCAAGGGACAGACCCTCCATGAGGGATGTCCTGACAATGCTAGGAGAGGCAAAGCCACGGAGAAAAAGCAGTAGCAACAATGATGGAAGTACAACTAACAAAGAGAAGCCAGTCTTCAGCACATCACCTGTAAACGGACTGCTCTAGGAACAAAATTGAGTTCCTCCCCCTCAGCTGTCATTTTGTTAATTAAAAGTTGTTCTTTTGCATGTAGATTCTTCTCTTGTTAATGTTTGTAATCACAGTTTCCAATTGGTGTCCAGATGACTCAAGGCTATATGAAATCACATTTTTCTTGCAAATAAACCATCACTTTTGAGAATTCAACATTGTTATTATTAAGTTGTTTTTGTCCACCTCCAGTAGAAGAAACAAAAAGGAAATTAAAACAAGCCCATTCAAGCGTGCAGAAAAGCAGAACAAAAGCATTGAAACACTCTCATTGACAGCACAAACAAACAATATTTACTGAACTGTGCATGTGTATATAATAACGGTAATATATATTGAATAGAAAATTATGCATATACATATTTGATAAAGAGCAAACCAAAACAAACAGGAGCCGTGGATCAACCATTACTTTTCAAAACGCTTTTACTATGCAGAATCCTCTCTTTTGTTATATCACTTTCGAGTTTTTCAAGCCAAATCTTGCTTGTTGCTGAAGTTTCCAAAATCAGGTCTAGATGGGATTGGTTCTTTGCCTCCCATTCGTATCCTCTGACCTTGGAGCTGCGTTAAGAGTTTTATTTTAACAGGATGGTATCAAGTGAAAGTGCAGCTTCCAAATGTCAACCTTACTGTTGATTGCAGTCTACTTACCAAGTCCATTAGCTTCAGATGTCCTCATAATTCTTAGCCTCCTCACGGAGCTAATGAACATCCTGAAAGCAATTTAAGAATCAAAGAAAATTTATGACAATCAGAACATATAATGACTTGTAAAAAGGACCAAATAGTAGAGAATAAAAACTCATTCACCAGTAGTGCATTATCTGCCTTGCTTTATTCATGTATTTGTTTTTTCATTTTTCCCCTATTCCTTTTTTTTTTTAATGGCACTGGGTATCTGAGAACAAAGTCCAGTCTAATCCAGTGGTGCTCAGGCCCTCGGCAAAAAGTTTCCTGAAACTGCACCTTGGGTGATTCAAGGTGAAATTCTCCCAGTCCGATGGCCCTAGAAATTGTTTGCACCCAAAGGTTCGAACCTCAGTCATGGAGGAAGCATACCACCAAGAACAAGGCACTTACCACTTGAGCCAACACCTAAATTTCCCCTATTCTATGTCTCTACATTCTCTATACCTTCATTTTTCATGGAACATAAATCCTTGGATGAAACCTAGAGGATAGATTATCCATAGCACTTTTCAATCAAGATATATACCATTTGAACATGCCCTTTTCCAAATAATTCAATGAGATCAATACCTTCAATTATTTTGCACCCCAATCTTGCATGTTACTCTTAAACAACTCCAGCTCACGAGTTAAAATTAGTACAGTTATTGTCATATTACTAAAGCAGCCACTACCTGCATTATGGCTGTGGTAAATAGGCAATGCCAAGGCAACACCTACTTACAACTTATGTTTTTTTTTTTTTTTTTATAGGTAAACAAAACTTTATTGCTCAAAGAACCTACTTACAACTTAAGTAGTAGTGGAACAACAAAATCACATTAGCCAGAAACCTATCTCCCCCATGAAGGCAATTTCTTAGGGCAAATAAATAAAGTGATCAGTTCCGAAACATATTAGACATACCCCCAAGGAACATCTCCAACAAGCATCCAGTCACCCTCTTTGTCTTCGTATGTGAGCACAAATTCGGAAGATCCATCCAGCAATCTTGAAGGTCTTGTTGCTTCAACCATCAAGTCACGTTCCTCTCCACTTGATCCTAGTCACGGATTGGAGCCACCACCACACATAAAAAGAAAATAAGCAAGCTTCTACTTCATGCCTATAAACACAAACTTGATCATCTAAAATCCTAGATAACAACGATGAAGGATTTCATGCATGGGAACTTCTTATATTACAAATTTTTGTTTACTCCTAAATTATCCTAGGTTTTCATTGCTTCAAAATTTTGAACACTTTTGATTGTTCCTCATGAAATCAAAAACTATTGCTATACTTTTGGCAAAAGGCTGAAAATTTAGGAATCCTTGGTTATTTTATCTTAATTTATTTTTTGACGAGCAGGAATCTGTTTTTAATTTGGACAGAAGCTCATGCCGAACTGTTAAATTACAGCCCAAAAAACCTTTGCTCATTAAACAAGTAAATCAATACACAATCACCCTCATTAATGATCAAAGATTTAACAACCCATGCAATAATTTCTTTTGAGTCTCATCCCAGGTCAATTAGAGATTCATTTTGCTGAGAGACCCGTCTTTTGAAACCATAAATGAAAAGGGTTCTCAACTCTTCAATCTGAAACTCAAAATACAAGGTATAAAACACTCACGTATTGAATTCATCATTGTAGATGATGTCTGAAACATATCCTCCAGTTTTTGTGTCAGGGTTCCATAGCAACTGTGTGCACTCAGATCAACCTTCCTTCCAATAGGAGTTCCATCCATGTTCACCTTCACAAACAGAGAGCTTCTTGAGTGTCCCTTCACTTTAGCATTAACATTGCTCTTGTCACAGCCATTGTTAGTTTCTTTTCCATCTGTAGTATTACTGTTTCCACTTTTCCCAATAAGTGAGTTGAATACTTCAGTGACTGGTAATTTTGTTTGGCTGACCATGCTATTCATTCTATATGCTCTTACAGGAGGCCATCCCACAACCTGACTGCTTTAAGAATTTAATAAGAATCCCATCAGTGAAGAAAATGAAACTAATATAAATAGGTTGCTGGATTGCAATCACCAAAATCAATAAGTTGTAGCACAATCAGAAAGATCCAAAGTCAACAAACTATTGATACCAGAAGAATTACGAAGAACGAACTGTTCACACATGGCAAGATTTTTCTGATTCTTAAAGATATATGATTAGATCCCAAGAATGATGGCAGAAACCAAACGGCTATGGCACCAACCAGCAATAGGTTCCTATGGAATAGGCATGATACTGCAAAAACCTACTATAGATAAGTAGGAAACCATCTCAAACAACAACAAAAAACTGCCTACTCCCAACTTGTCAAACAGGGTGGACCAATCCTGACTGTCAAACCATAAACTTGACAAAACCTTTGGATATGACCAGCAAACCCTTAGTTCTGCTAACAACTTGACTCAAATCAAATACATGCATGCAACTAACAATAAAAGAAGTCAATGGCACCAGATCACTCAAAACAGCAATAACTGCCAATTAAGGAAGCTTTGGATAAGGTTGCATTTGAAAGCAAGTTCGTGTAAGATCAAATTGTAGTCAAATTTGGTGCGGTGAGAGCAACTTCACCCTGAGATTTTCGATATTTGAAGGCATGATTATGGTTGTTTGGACAGTGAGATGAGATGAGATAGTTTTAGATGAAAGTTAAAAGTTGAATAAAACATTGTTCGAATATTATTTTTTAATATTATTATTGTTTTAGGATTTGAAAAAATTGAATTGTTTATTTGTATTTTGTATGAGAATTTGTGAAAGTTTTAATGATAAGATGAGATGGGCTAAGGGTGTTTCTCAATCCAAACAACCCCTAAATGTTCCCATTCCAACGTGAAAGAGAAGAAGACTGGGCTTGTGTAACTGTGTTCGACTCTTTGATGGTTGTTTTGGGTGACAATTGGGGAATAAATTTTTGAGTAATGATATAATTACAACTTACAACTCTTTTATTGTTCATTCAAATTAATCATTGCAAGCATGCCACTTCGTTAAAAAAATAACTTTCAATTTTATAAAATTATTAATATAGAGTTGTAAGCGAGTTGTAAGAGAGATATAAGTTATTCACTTTCCTAAGTGTTTTACTAGATTACTCAATTTTTAGCCCAATCAAGAGAAATCCTGGATCTTCCAATGGATAAAGGAGAAGCAGGGTACAAACCCCATGGTTGCCACAACGTATATTTTAGGATCTATGCGGACAAAGACTCACTAAGTGACCCAATGTTATACAAAGCCTTAATCTTGGGCCAATTGACACATTATCTTTCTGAGAATTAAGGCCTACTAAACCGATGTTAAATAATTAGAAAGCAAGGGAGCAGGGAATCAGAACCTTTTGAGCTTGCAGTGTGATACAAAGATGCCCATGTATGGGGGTAATTAGAATTGTATATTTAATTTCAGATATGCGAATGAGATTAGGTATGGGAATAAAACCGCAAAAAAAAAAAAAAAAAACAAGCAAAAAGCCTCATATGCTTATCAGCATCAGATCCATCAAATCCAAACACTCAAAATCACAGTCAAAAAATTAAATCTGTGATAGATATACCACAGTCAGAAAAGAAGATTGGAGAATAACATTCTAGTCATGAAATGAGTAGCCTAGTAAAGTATATTGATTGATATCAAATAAATTAGATAGCTTGCGACTATAGAATAACAGATTAGAGCAAACAAACTTAGACTCGATTTAGCAGAAAGCACATAGCCTAAGGAAACAATAAAAATACTAAACCTAAACAGTATGGGTTAAAAAAAACTCCGACAAAGGAAAGAAAAAGGCGTATCCAATAACCCAAAGATCTTACTACCTGGCACCATTAGCAGCAGCAACAGAATCAGCACTTCTCTTAGTCCCAGATGAAACATTAGCTCTGCTCAAAGAAGAGGATGACGATGAGGATGAAGCTGAAGAAGCTGAAGACGAAGAACCCACGTAAGGAAAATCCTTGGCCGTCAAAAAGCGAGCATATTGACCACCCCTTTGACCTTGTTGGGCCTTACAAGAACCACCACCAAGACTCAACCCAAGACCCAGCTCAAGCTCAGACTCTTCCAAACAAGAAGAAGAATCCTCAGACGACAAAACCAGGTTGTCATCCTTTGACACCGTCGACATCGACACACCACTCGTAATAGACCCTCCTCCTCCAGACACCACTCCACCAACACCCTGCATTGAAATTTATGTACCCAGAAAAGACTTTCAGAGAAAAAGAATTAAGAGGAAAGCAGCAGATTATAGAGAAGAGGACAAGGGGGTTTAAGAGAGAAGGGCCACTAAAGGAAGGAAAAGAAAAAAAAAAAAGGAAAAAAAGGGAAATAGAGAGGGAGAAAAGGAGGGAGAAGAAGAGAAACGTGTGGGCTCTGTTTGGTGGTGAGTATTTGGGAAAGGAAAGAAGCAAGCAAAGGGAAAAAAGGTCGATTGGGTGTGGTGGAGGTGGTGATGGGGACAGAGGAAAAGGATATGGGTGATGGGGACAGAGGAAAAGGATATGGTTGGGGGCACCAATACTGCATGGCCCCCACAGTCTTTGTCTAGTTTATGCGCCAACATCAACATTTCCTTTGTATTTTCCCTTTTCCCTACCTAAAGAAATGTGTTCTTTTTCTTTATTTACCTAAAGAAATGTGTTCTGTTTTAGAAATTATTTTTTCTTTGACCTCTCTTTTTGAAATTCTTGATCTTAATAGATCTTATAAATAAATAAATAAATTATATAATATTACAAAATATTTTTATTGTAAAAGGAATAAAAAAAATTATTTTACAATAAAAATATTTTCTAATATAATATATAATTTATTTGTTTGTTTATTTTTTAAAATATTTGACATTTCTGTATACTTAGTACTTAATTTTCTTTTTCTTTTAAAACATTGAGCCTAATTTTGCCTACCATGGCCTAATCCAAGGCAAGTGGCACCAACTTGGATTGGTCTTATCTCGATTTCCAACTCACTGTTTAGTGATCGGTTTACAAATTCTCGAACTTGAATCCACTTTATATATGTAAATAGCGTTATTATATTTTCAAGTTAGTATGTAGAATATATTATTTAAATATTTAATTTATAATATTTAAATTTAAATTTTAAAATAATGCTTTTAGATTATATTATATTATATAAGCATCAATTTAATAATAATTTTTTTTGTATATTTATTTATTTTTGCTACTTCTCGTCTGTCTTTCTTTCTTTCTCATGTAATTGCATTATATCATAGAGGAAAAATTCTATACAATTTCTAACAATTTATACAATTTTTACACATCATATTTTTTTTAGTTTTATTTTTTATCAAATATTTGATATATGAATAATAACTAAATAAATTAAATTAAATTAGTTTAAAAAGAACAAATTTAAAATAAAATATTAAAAAATTAAAAAATAATAGTGTGTGAAAATTGAAAAAGTTGTGTAGCATTGCTCTATCATATAGTGGTGTCACTGTACTGTCTCAGTTTGCCTACTCTTCCTAGTGCAATTTGCACATTTTTTATTTTTTTGCTTTTCATTTCAAATATTTTTAAACATGTTTAAACATTTTTAAAAATATTTATACACTAATATTTACTTTCTTAACTATTAAGTAAAAAAAATTAAAAAAAAATAAATATACGAACAATTAAAATAATATGTGAGCATAAATATACGAACACTATCATTTACTTCCAAGTGCGAGCCATTGCATCCATATTCACTGACTCAATTACTCCCTCTTGGATTCAAAATTAATCTTAATTTATCTAATCTCACATAAAGTATAATAAATAATTTATTTTTTTTAAAATATTAAAATAAAAAATATTTAAAAAAAATTAATAATATCTTATTTAATTTTTATATCAACTCATTCCATCTTAATTCACTAACTAAATCACCTTAATCGTAATTACTTCTTAACAATAATTATTGCTTAAGTGGTGCCTATCAAGACCTCATTTATTTTTATAATAAATCTCATCTTTTTTATATAATTATTATACATTTTTAAATTTTTATATAGAATTAAATAAATAATTTAATTTTAAAATAATATAATATTAAAATATATATTCCAACAATTATTTATTTAATTTTTAATTTTAAACTCAACTAATCTGTATAAATAAACGAGACCTCAATATGTCGCAAGAGGGAAATCAAATCGTTCGAAGGAGGATGATACCCACAACCTATGTACTCCCAACGACAACCCGACAAGATGGGCCCCAATTCATCAAATGTCTCGACACTTTTGGAGTCAAAGGCCTACCTGGGCCCCACTTCTGTAATCACTCTCTCAAAACGTGGGGCTTCACTGCCCGTCGGATTTAATGTAACCCAACGGAAGACTATGGAACCATTGGGCGGCCTTTTTTGAGCCGCCTGGCTAACGATGCTATCACCCGATTCCCTCGCAAACGTGTGCACCAATAAAGGAAGGAAAAAACAAAAAAAAAGTTTTTTTTGTAAAATCTGGTGTTTTGTGATTTACTTCCCCTTAAAAAAATTCACATTCAATAATATTTAAAGTTTTTTATATACTCATGTTTAAAATAAGATACAATAATTTTTAAAAATAATATAGTTTTATATAAATACCTTCAATTTAAAATATGAATGTACAAAATATTATATGTATATCATTATAATTTTTAGATAAGTTAAGACTTTATTTGAATTCAGAGATCAGATGAGTTGAGATAAGATTAGTTTATTTTTTAATATTATTATTATTTTAAAATTTAAAAAAATTGAATTGAGATTTTAAAAATGTGTATTGGAATATAAAAAATGTGTATTGATATTTATGTTTTGTATGAAAAATTAAAAAAATATAATGATGAAATAAAGATGAGTTGAACCCATCTTTAAATCCAAACTGGGCTTTAGTCTACGTATAGCTCCTGAATGGGGACTGAAGTAGTCTTAAATAATTTTATATTTATTTTTTTTAAAATTATAATAATATCTCTTTCAAAATAATGATTTTTTTTTATTTAATGAAAGGTGTAGTGGGACTGTAAATAAAATTTTTCTTTTCAAACACATTTCGTAATGTTGCATTGGAAAAAATACATTTTACTCCCACAAATTTTAAAAATAATTACTTAAATTTAAAACCTCCATCCAATTTTAAGTATTCGGATAAATAAATAACTGAGTTACAATAGTGATGGTTGAATTATAATAAATGATCCAAAAATCTAAGAAATTGAATAATAATAATAGTAATAATATAGTGGTTGTGGCATATTTCAAATCTTTATTATGAGCATGTCTCATCCGCTCCAAAGGTAATGCTGATTTGTCCCCCAATCTTGAATGAGTCAGGTCTAAGCAATAAAACAAGATAAGTCATTCATTCGGCAGAAGAGACTTTTAATCCTAACTTGCTTCTCTTCCACGCCACATACAGCCACATTCAGTTTCGATGTCTTAGAGCATTAATAATAGATTTATTATAATTTTTCTTTAAATTATATATTTTTGCATAATTTAAAAAAAAATTCGTCAAATTTAATCAATAATAAGAAAAAAAAAAGTGAAAAGAGAGGAATATTTTTCTACTTGTAAATAGTAATCTTCTAAAACTCTCTAAATAATTTGAAGAAAAATTATAGCAAATCTATTACTAGTGCTGTTAGGATAATAAAAAAATTAATTTTGTCACGAACAGGCCAAATCATTGCCTTAAATTGTCCAAAGCTGTTTTTGTCTTTCACTCCAAATGTCAAAATGGTCCCATATTATTATTCTTTTTCAACATTACAAAGCTTTGTTGTCATACTTTTTTGGGTTGGTCTTGTCGTATGCATTTATTTTAATTTGGGAAGTTTTGGAAGATTACAATTCACATATTTCTCTCTCCACTTTTTTCTCCTTACGATTGATCAAATTTAACGATTTTTTTTTTTGAAAATTGTGCAAAAGTATATAATTCAAAGAAAAATTATGGCAAGTCTATTACTAATACTTTTAAGATAAAAATATATATATATATATATATATAGTTTTCTGGGTTGGTCTTGTCTAATGCACTTGTTTTTAATGTTTCCCAGACTGTTTTGTCTTTACTCAAAGAATATCACAAACTAGCCCTTAATTAAAATACCAACATTATTCTTATAAAAAAAAAAACTATTGCTCATCTGGATTTTGGGCTTTAAACCCAAGCAAGTGTTCAGCCAATCCCAAAAACAACAGCCCATGTTGGTCTTTACCTTACAATGCTAACTAAACATATTGCATTATAGTTTGGAGTGGAAGAAAAACTTGGATCTTCCCCTTCTTTTTAGGTTGCACTACATGAGCTCATCATATTTTTCAACAAAAATAAAACAACCGTTTCGCATAACTTATTTCATAAACATATCAAGTATGGAGGTCCCCCTTGGATCGGTTTATCAATAATGGAATGGAAGAAACTTGGGTGTGCAGAAGAATCAAACAAGGAAAAGGGTTTGAGGTAATCAATAGTATTTGACTCTCATTTCCGCTCAACGGAAGGTATCTCCGACTCCTTCTTTGACTCTTGAGGCTTGCATTCGGTGCATGCTGTACAAGCTGGAGGAGGGAAGTCAGACAGACTAATCCGCAATGCCTGATGCTTCTCATCATTTCCAGGAACATGAAGGAGAGCATCCATGATTAGAATGTCCCAATCACGAGGCCGGAGAAATGATAACCAAGAGTCATCTGTTAAGGAAATAAACTGATTCTGTCAACTAAGGAAAAAAATTATTGTTTCAAGTGAAACAAGCAACTGAAATCATGCACAGAATAGAAGAGCCAGAATACCCAAAGGAGTATTATTACTACCAATATTTTATAACCATAAGACTTTCCAAACAGAAGCATTTTGTTTTACCAAATTTTCCTAACCACTGCAAAAAATGCCAGAAGAATGATAAGGACCATCTTGACTAGAGATGCTTGCTAAGATTATGGTTTTGGAAGCAAAAACACAAAGCGTACATTAAATAACTTGAAGATGACAAAAACAGAACTGACAATCTAAACAGCATATTGAAGTCGAGTGCTAACCTCTATTACGGACTGCCTTCAACTGGAAGGTTCCCAAGCCTTGTGGTCCAGACACAGGAAATGTGCAAGATACAGAGTGCCTCTTATGAGTTACTGCAAGTGATGCATTGTACCATGGACCCTTCAAAATAGGTTCCCCAATGGCATCTATGACTGCCCGGTTCTTACTTGCTTTCTCCAAGGCTTTGCTGCAAAGTTTTTAGTCAAATTATTAGCAACCTCATTGTTAATCTTTGTTTTTGTTTTCCAAGTACAGAAAGTATTGAAGATGGAGACAGGATTAAGGATGATGAATAAAATCGTGTCTAATGGAAAGTTTTGATATCATAGAATGTTCATCATTTTAAGTAACTTGGTTGCCATAACACAAAATATATAAGAAACAAAACATTATCAACCAAGCTCAAAAAGTGGCATATATACATATCATTCAACTCGGCTAAACCTTAAACCAACTAAACCAGGGTCAACTCCATGCACCCTTTTTTCATGACTCTACCATCATGACTCTACCATCAAGACTAAGGATGAGTAGATTGTAATTATAATACTCTCTTACTGACAAATGTAACTTTCTCTCCATTGCAAAGTAGTCAAAGTGTTATGGGACGACATCTTTACTAGGCTTGGTATCGAATGGGTTATGCCTAGGTGGGTGATGGATTTATTGTCATGTTGGAGAGGGATCTGGGGTCACCGCCACATTGCTGCTGTTTGGAAGATGGCACCTCTATGTTTAATGTGGTGTACATGGATTAAAAGAAATAGTCGATGTTTTGAAAATAGGGAACGCTCTCCGGATGGTCTTAAGACCTTTTTCTATCACACTTTGTTGCTTTGGGCTTCATCTATTGTATTAAATGGAGCGAACTTTAATGACTTTTATGCTACTTTCCGTAGCGCATAGCTTGTAACTAGGCTTTTTATTTTTTATACTTCCTATGTACTTGGGCATTGCCTATTTATGTGGATCAATAAAACTTTTCATCCTTCTTTTGACAAGTAAATTTTCATCATGACATCAAGTAAATCAATTGGTACAACTTGCAGTGGAGAATGATTGGTAAGTCTCCAGTATTTTCTTTATTTTTGAAGTCCCTCATTACCATAATAGGCTATATCCAAAATCAATTGCCTTGTCTCTCTCTATTTGGAAAGTAAGGGGAAGAAAAAGGATGAGGTCGTGATGGCAGCAATGTTGAAACAAATATATGACCTTTTAAGATACATTTGAACTTTGGTTTCAACAAAGAATAAATACCTTGAGGATTATATATATTTACTATCTGATGCCACATAAAGTTAATTCTGATTGTACACCTTTTTTAAAAAAAATAGAGGACGATACCCCAAATTTTATTTAACCAACCCTCACTTCCAGCAGAGGAAATCATGTACAAAGATAATGAATTCTGAAAGGGACGAGACAAAGTATCTTTTACAAGATATTGTTATGTCCACCTAGTGTTACATGTGAAAAACCAACCAACTGATTGCAGGTTCTTAATAGAGCCTATGTAGTTTGTATATGCCAACCTCATAGTTCTCACTCCTTCATTTGCATGAACTCCAAAATCATTGAAAGTTTTCACAAGGAACTGGGTGATGTTTACAAGAATGATGATTACTTTACCACTACCAACTGATCCATCAAAACTAAATAACACGTCATGACGTGATTGATGAACAGATCTACCACAAATTTGTTGTACTGACTACCAGTTTTTTCTAAAAATTTAGAGCTTAAAATAATTTTTTGTTGGAAACTCCTGAATGCCTTATTGCACACCCTTGGTCACCAGCAAATTCTCATGTATACAGAATCCACAGGAGTGTTATTGAACAAGAATAATTTGCACTTTAGCAATGGGAAACTTATCTTATAAAAAGAATTCTTATCACAAATGAAAACTCATAAAGCTCGGGAAAACAACAGCAACGACAAGAAGGCAACATCTTGATATGATCCCTCCAATAACAATATTCTAATAAATCTTTCTAACATCAAAGGAGTTCTGATTGCTGGATACAATTAACGTATCAAGCAATTTACAATGCAAGCAAAAGTCCCTTCCCAGTACATAGCTTGAGAAGATCTAGAAAGTCTCGATTTCAAATGTTCAAGATCTCTACCCTCATGTCAACATGATATAAAGAGACAGTGGAAGATGATAGGGAGAAAAATATATACCAAACTCATAAAGAGAAATACAGAAACAAATCATTCAAATTAGAAATATTATATCTAATTGCAACCATGACAATATTGATGTTATCCGCTTAATCTAAAAAAAATTATAGAGAGGAAAATATAAAAAACTCCTGAATACAATGCCACGTACCTGCTACAGCTATGATAAATAAGAAGGTCATCAAGAGCACTCAGAGCAACACCACCCGTTACAGTAAACAAAACAAAAGACACCGCCTTTCGAGCCAATGACTTGCTGTTATCTTCATAGGCAGGCTTCGCGGAGCTGCAGAACGAAGTCTTAATAGTTATATCTCATAGAGTTTCAACTTGCGTAAACCAAATCGATTGGTGTGAAATCTGGAATCAATCGCACTATTTCAAACACAATACAAATAGGTCAAATCAGAAATCACAAAACTCATCCTCCCAAAATCTCTGTAGGATTGTTCTCTTCTACATTTACCATTTCCAAGTTAAAATCCTACCTTTGTTTATTGAGAGAAAACAAAAGCATCAATTAAATTAGCATATAAATTGCCTTGTCTTTTTTATTTATTCTCCTCATTTAGAACAAAATAATATAACCCCCTCCACTCAACTGCGTCTGCCCGAGTGAAAGAAGGAAATAACGTAGGACCCAGATCAAGTTAATTCCCAAGAAAGCGGTTTTTATACGGTAAAATTCATAACTTGACTGATTTGTTGAGATCTTCAGAAGTCATCAACACCCATAGGGGAGAGAGAGAGAGAGAGAGAGAGAGAGATGGCAAGTATCGTGTACCCTGAAAGCTGTGACTTTGGAGAGCTCTTGAACAGGTTAATCAATCTTCTCCCTATCATTTTCCTCAGCTCTGTGTTGCTCTAAAGTCTAAAACCCTGCTTCTGTCCAAGAAGGGTTTTTTTTAACTTTTGGCTAGTTTTTTACATTTGTTTCTTGGGGCTATAGCCTATACTACGAGTATTTACTATATTTTATTTATTAATTTATTATTTAATATTATATTATGAAATAAAAAAATAATAATAATAAATATAATAAGGAATAGATATATTCTATTTTAAATAGAGAATATTTCTACAAAAGGATAGTATTTATAAAAGTTATTTTATAAAAATATTCTTTATCTAAAATATAATTATTTTATTAGTTATAAAAACTTGTATGTACTACCACTTGTTTTCAGTTAAACGTGACAATCCGATTCAGTTATCGTTGTTCGAGTACTAACATAGCACAAATGTTTTGGAACAATAAATGAATAAGAATAAAATTCACATTCAAAGAATTAAATTTTTAATAATAAATTACATTTTTTTTTAAATAATTATACGATATTTATGTACTCCAAAATTATATATAGAATTACTCGGCTGGAAAAAATTTCTTTTTGTAGTTTTTTTTTTTTAATTATTGAGTTTTTTATTCTTTAACCAGAGAATTGCAAGTGAAAATGTTACCTTAAAGCCGAATAGGATTTGGATTTCATCAAATTAGGGCTCTAAGCTGGAGTTAGTGAGTTACCCTTCAGCCCAAAACCAATCCACCCAAGTTGTAATCCCACCCTAGCAAGAACAAGAGGGAGCATATTGAAGAATTTCATTTGACCTTCAGAATTCAAGTTAGGCTCTGTTCGAGATCACGAATATTTCTAGGTATTCTCATATTATTTTATTATTATTTATAAACTATTTATTATTATTCACAAATTATTCATTATTATTAACAAACTACTTCATTGTTATTCACAAATGATTTGAAATACTCTTAAGGCCTAATTTATTTTTAAAAATGAGATGTGATAAAAGTTAAAATAAAATAAAATCTTATTATAATATTTTTTTAATATTAATTTTATTTTGAAATTTGATAAAAATTATTTTGAGATTTGAAAATATTGAATTGTTTAGATTATTTTATATAAAAAATTTTAAAAAATTAATGATAAATTTGAGATGAGATGAGATGAGATAGGATGATTTTGAAAAACAAACAAGGCCTTAGCATCCAAACAAAATTCATTGAGTTTTTTTGGTCATTTCAGTTTCACAAAAACAGGATTGAAAAAAATATGTTAAAATTGGCATATGATCCAGAATGGTCAGTAACACCTTGGCTTTACAATGCCAAGATGTTTGCAATCCAAACAACAAAATGTCAAAAAAGTCTCTCAACTTTACTAGGAATCCAAACATATGTTACAACATTCCGATGAATCAGATATACATACACAAATACACACATTAACAATCCAAAATTCGTTCAATGTTTTTTATACGTACAACATCCGCCACTCAAGTTCAACTTCAAGGGGCTAACCTAAACATAAATCTAAAATACACCACTTTCAACTTCCAAGGATCCTTTGCTCAACTGGAGCGCCATGCTGTTTGTGACAAATATGTAAACATGCTTATACAAGAATGACAAATATATCAACACTAGATAACCGTGTGTGGGTGTGTGTATATGAACATAAACAGCAGGAGATGAAGAACCAAGAATCAGTCATGGAGGTTTTCAGACAAAATCTAGCCTCTTTCATCTCCCACCCAGTTGTTCTTCTCCTTTGGCCCAGTAGGACCTTCCTCCCCATACAGCTCCACTGGCAACTTGTCAAATATGTTCTCTACCGAATAGCGAAGCAGCACAGGTAAATTCTTAATTATATTATCCAGTTCAATTCTTGAATCATAGATGAGAGTTGGACCCCACTCTCTCATAAACTGCAACCATAGAGGTTCTGTAACAACCTCATCTCCAAGATACTCGGCCGCAACTAATTGATAATGGACGCTTGAATCTACATATGAGTTACTTAGAGCACAGTCATTCCTAACTCCAATCCCAAGCTTTGAGGAGCCCTGCAGATAGATTCCTGGATGAGGGTAGCTTCCGTGCCCACTTTTTGATGAGTAAACAATAGCTTTATTCCCCTCTATGTACTCCAAATCATAAGCATTTACCCATTCACCCCCGCTATGCTGTGAGAAGTATATACTCCAAAGCTCTCCAATGAAGTTGCATATCCGGAGTGTTATATGCTCCCAATCACCCACATGCTCTCCAATCCTATTTAGAGCAATATTCATTACCCCGACTTTAAGCGTAGCTGGCCCATTGAAGGGGCAGAAAACCCACATTGCAATGTCAGTAAAAGTTCCTCCTAGTGCTGGCTTGACATGAACGTAAAGTTTTGCACTTTCCAAGTTTCCATGTTTGACACTCTCTCTCCGATCATCACCTGGCAAGTCAATCCAAAACTCCCCGTCATTCTTTCCCCCACGTGGCAAATTTGAGCCACTTGCATCAATAGCCTCACCGTCTAAAAAGCCAGCTCCGAACAACCGTGCTCCATTTTTGAAAAACCATGGAACAGAAGATGGCAAGAAGACCTCTTCAGGATGAAAAAATACAGTGGGTCCATAGTGGTGGATTAGTGCATGAATCTGATCCGTATTTGGCATTGCAGGTAAAATATAATTTAGATTCTTCAAACATGCAATATGCAGCTCTTCTCCAGCTTCCCAGTAGCTACCACAGAAAAATGTCCCTACAGGAACTCCTCTCCCCAGCATTCCCCGGCGGCAGGGTCTCGTATCCCAAACTCGAAATGGATAATCTGGAAGTTTAGAACTGGTACCAAATACGAGGCGGTGAATTTCACATTTGTCAGTTAGATCAGCTCGAACACATCTCACTTCATCCAACTCAGGCTTGTCTGGCTTGTCAGTAACCAAATAGCCCAAGGGCTTGTAACCCTCAGGTGGCTGAGGTAGCCAAACATAACAACATCCACCATTATTTGCGTTGCTTTCATAATCAGAACTCCACATTAAGGCATAATCAAGGGGCTCTTGAAGAGCAGGTGACTGATCAGGGTCACGAGCATGGGCGGTTTCTGACATATGAGTACCTACTTCTCTAGCCACAAGAACATATCCTCGTAAAGGCTGGCTGTTAGGTTGGCAGTAGTGGCCAAGGCAATAGAAACCATCAGGTAATCCTACCGGTTTATAAAATGCAGCACCCTTCTTGTCTTGTATCGAGTTAGAGCCCCAAATGAACTCAAAGCTGGAGATTTTAATAACTTCTAATTCTCCAAGACTTATTTTTCCACAGGCAAAACCTCCACCTAAGAAGGCAAGGATGCAGTAAAATAATTTAACAAAGTAAACTGAATCTTCATAAAAAAAAGAGATTGAAACTGCACAATAACCTTGAAACATATTTCTGATAAAGTACAATGCCCTTGAAACGTGAAATCAATATGCATATCCAAACCAACAGTAATCAAGCATAAATGACAAAAAGTGCCAGCCGAGGAAAAAAAAAAGGTTATGGACAAACAGACAGATCTCAAAGTTTATTTAGTTATCCAAGGACAAATCAAAGTGCTAGCAATGCTGGTGAAAGCCCCAGGTGCTTCTGGTAAGCAGTGCTCGCCTTTTACGCTTTGCTTGTGGTAAGCAAAGTGCTCAGCTCTGGCACTTTATGCTTAAGTCGAGTTTTTACCAACAATGTGCTGGATCTCTGAAGTTACAAATCATGTTCTTAGAATAATCTTAACTGAAGAATAGAAATCCAAGATCCAATTTGACAGAATGTAGGAATTTCTCAAAGAGATTACAATTTCTGAAGGGACACCCTACTCCACGAGCTTCAACAGAACAAAAGCTATCCATCAAGGAACATAAGTCTTTATATAGATATTCTGGGGAAAAAAAAAAGGTCTATGACTCTATAAATGTATGATCAGCTTTGAATTTATTTTTAACAAAAGAACACACTTCAACAACAATCCAAGTCACCTAAACAGTAGAATAAAAACATTTCAAGATTAATTGGTATTTTCCCTTTTACCCTCAGCAAAATTCAAATACAAAATGGCCTGCCGACAAAACAATACGAAGTTGCGAACCCTATTGCCAAAGTATAGGATTGTCATATTCTCAGGGCAAGCGAAAAGGGAAACACAAGCAATCAAGCTCAAGCTTAGATAGTTAGAAGAAGTTCAAATTGACCCCGAACAGTAAAGAGAAAGAAATTGCACACTTTTATAAACACCAAATCCCTCTTTGCAATACATGATATCGGATTAACACAGAGTTACTCAGCAAAATAGACTTATGACAGTACCCGTAAGAAACATATATGATCAGTCAACATCTTCAACCCATGATCCATTTCCACAATCAAGCCATAATCCAGCAAAATCCAGAAACACCCATTAACCATAAAAGCAAAACCAACAACCACTACTGACCCAAAACACACTCTTCAGCAAAACCCAAAATCCCCGTACCTTCAGGCCATATGGGAATCGGAGCCGGCAGCGAGAATTTTTTGGGCTCAGAAGGCGGCGACAAATCGGTGACCTTGTTCCAAAAAAAGCAATTGCAACCAAACATCATCGCCAAAAGGTCCCTCACATACAATAGAACCTTAAAGGAGATGGCTCTGAAAGCTTTGATCTTTGAAGCCCCTGAGAGTAACAAACGGGTCCAAAACCCCGCCATCATATTCCAATAATCTATGAGATTGGAGGGATCATCGTTGTCGTGGGGCCCTCTTTTCCTGCTCTGCACAATGCAGTATTATAGTATAATTCTCGTAGTTGCTGACGATTTCTGTCATCTCCTCTGAAAAGCTCTTTCTCTCTCTTTTTATTATTAATGCTTGGGGTTGGTTTTTTTTTACTTTTCTTCATGTATAAATTATTGGAGTTTTAACAGAACAATACTCCTGGATTCGTCCTCATATTTCTCTTTTAAATATAAGAGCACTGGTATTGAATTGAATAAAAAAAATTTTAAATAAGTATAAATTAATATATATATTAAAAAATTTTGATCTAATTAAATTAATAATAAAGAAAAAAAATATAAAAAGAAAATAAAAATACTATTATCTTAAAAAAGTAAATAATAAATTTAAAGTTATCTTTAAAATAAGAATACAATTTTTTTTTCTATTATTGATTTAATTAGACCAAAATTTTTTAATATGTGTATTAATTTATATTTATTTTTAAAAAAATTTAGTCAATTCAATATCATACTCTAATTATTGCACAATTCTCGCAAACTAAAAAAGCATGTTCTCTTTTAGATAATATCATAAGAGATTAATGGATGTGATCTATGGGTGGAGGGGATGGATTCCTTTGAAATTTGTTGATGCAATTATGTTTTCATGCGAAAGTTCGTTGGGACTGGTGGTTGGCTTGGCTTTGCTTTTTCATGTTTGGTGTATTATTATCCTCTGGAGGTTGAAAGTGCTGTGTTCAATGATTTTCTCGGGAAAAATCTTAAGCTAAGCTTTTTTCCATCACAATTAAAAGCTCTGCATTTAATATTTAAATAATTTGCTACCTTTGCCGTTGAATTACGTTTTCATTTTGCTGTTCTAATGATTGATAACACGATCACATAAACAAAAGAAAACTCTTGCTTATCTTTTTGGATCACATAAAAAAAAAAAAAAAAAAAGGAAACAGCGAGCTGTTGGTATTGCCTTATTTTAAATTATAAACAAAATATATATTAAATTCACATCCTTTCTTGAATTTGAAAGGTAATTTATAGGATAGGTTTTTCTTTTCACATTTATTTGTTGTTTTGAAATTCAATGTTGGCAAAAATTAATGTCCTAAAAGTTTTAAAAGTGGCAATGCTGCAAAATCATGACCAGAAAGTTTTAAAATAGAGAAATACTTTAAACACAAATGAATTACATAATATAATCTTATAACTGATGTAATTTTATGTTATTCATCAGATTATAAAATTATTTTAATTATAAAATAGATCTAACCAGTGATAGAACTAACAATTTCTTTGAAAATGGTCAGTTTTTGTTATCGAACGACACATTTATGTAAAATAAATAGAAATTAAAAAAAATCATAAAAACATTATTACATATAAAATAGGATCTCGATGATTTGCTACATAGACGTAGAAATGAGATTCTAAAAATATAACTTAATATATATTTCAAATTCCTGACAATAATGTCTCATAAAATAATATACATCATTTATTATTTGTGTAGTGAAATATTTAGAATTTAATTTGTTTCATAAAAACTATCATGTGATCTTTTAGAAGAAGTCATCTTTTATTCTAATATGTAAGCTAGTTAGTTTATTAAAATTGATGTAAAATGTAGATTTTTTGTGTCACATTAAACATATAATGTTATATATAATTAAGAACTTAAATAAAAAAAATTCTTATTTAATGAAGTTTAAAGGATACAATCTATCAATTATTTTTCATATAGATTATCAGTCTTAATTCTTTTTTTTTTGTATTAATTTCAATTGGACTCCATACAATTAAGAAGCCTATTATTGTATAAAAAAAAAAAAATTGAAATCTATATTAATAAGTTTATTATTTCTCTTATTAATTGCAATTCAATTTTGGTGAGACCACATCCTTGAAAATAGATATTATATAGAAACTATACAAAATTTAAGAAAAAAAAAATTGGAGAGACATTTCTAAGTATATTAAAATTGTAGGAAATTTTAAAAAGTATAGGTGAATTATAAATTTTTTGGGGGGCCATTTTCTATATTTATAAAATTATATTGAATAAATCTTAAAATTATAGGACTATTTTGAATTTTTCATAAATTTTAAATCTAATATATCACATAAAATTATGTTAATTTTTATAATTATTTTTGTATAATCTCTTTATAAATATAACAGTTATTATTAAAATAATAGTTGGGATTTAGGAAATCCAAAATCATGGTCTGTATTTTTTGCATTTGGAGATTGGTTCGATTAGGTAGGCTCCATCCTTCATATATAACGTTTATTTCATTTTATTGAAAGAAATCACTATAATCTATTATAAATACGAAAATTAATTAGGAGAAGATCAACTTGTCAAGTCGATCGATGTAAGATAATCCCAACAAATCGAAGAGTTTATGAAAGAGTATGAGCCTAATCAATAAATCAAATCCATTTTGATTTTCTATTGTAATTGAATCATTCATTTTGAGAAAATAAACAAATAAATATAGCATGAATTACTGTTATTGTTAATACCCAAAGCTAAGTAGGTTCATTAATTATAGGAGGAATGTTAAATAAAGTCTTGAATTATGAAAGTATTGTGCACGTTTTTTTTTTAAAGAATAAAATTTATTATTAAAAAAATATTTTATATATAATTTATTTTTACATATTTTTTAAAAAATAAATAAATATTCAACACTTGCAAACTCTACCAAGGCAAATATCATGTTTCTAATTATATATTTGTTCCAGAATATGGAGTCCAAGATTAAGTACAGGTAGGATGGTGTCGAGAAATATCTGTCCAGTTATCCTCACCCACACAGAAAAGAATCGAATCAACTCAGCAACCGGTGAATAGTCCAATGAATCTGAACAGTTTTAGCCACGTGTACGGTTGAGAGCAAAGATCGGGCCAGTCCCAACAAAGAAATCTTGTGATGGAGGATGCTTACGTATACCTGTAAAACTCATGTGTTTAAAGTGCATGATGTAGCAATAGCATCCATCCAACGGTGCATATGCCTCAGTGGACCCCCCGTATCAATTTCATGGAAAGGGAGGCTCGGCTGTCAGCTTCCTCCTGTGATTTTTTTTTTTTTGGTGAATTTTCTTGATTGCTAGACAACAAATCCATTTCTTTCTCCCCCAGCTAGATCACTTCTCCTCCATTCAAATTTTTTTCTTTTTTCTTTTTCTTTTTCTTTTTCTTTTTCAAGAGAAAGATAAACGCATTGGTCTCTCTCTTATAAAATGGAGTTCTGCAGACAATTCTTTGCTTCGGTTTCTATATCTGAACAGCTCTTCTGTTCTTTTTCTTTTAGGCAGCTTTCGATTTTGTCCATTAATGCCAATTTCTTCTATTTTGCCATTATTCTGAATCTTATATTAAGTTGGCTCTAACTCTATACAACTGAAGTTGTATTATCAAAGAAGAAAGATGCTGCTCAGAAGTTCTTCAACACCATTTCTTGGATCCCTGCACTCATCAGTTCCAGAAAGTCCCAACAATAACAACCTCAATCACCATGAAAGCTGTATTTTCCTCAAGCACCCACCACCCACCATCCACCAAAGCCACCACAAGTTCTCACTTCACCAATCTGGGTCTCTCAACCTCTCCTCATTCTCTCGCAACTCCTCCCCAATCTCTCCTTCCATTGCTGACCTCGACCGGAGTAAAGGGTTTCGAAGAGCTCAGTCTGATGGAAACTTGGAAAGACTAGCCTATGCTTCTTGCAGCAACAATGAAGAACCCAGAAAGAGTTTGGGCAGAGCCAAGTTCGGCTTGTTGCTGTTGAGCATTCAAACCTGTCCAAAAATCACACAAGACGATTTTAACGTGGTTCAGCAATTTGCCTACATCCACAGGTGCCAAATTTACTATAATTTTTGAGATTTACAGATCACTCAAAAATTTCTCACGTAACTCTCAAATGCACACACCTCCCTCTGCACTCTTCTACTCTCTTTGCACTCCCTTCTGCACCCCTCTGCTCTACTAATTTCGAATATCAGACCTCTCCTTTTATAGGAGAGGTTTTACACAAATTTGGTATGGTAGGTGCAGCCAAAATAGAAATTGATGGATTGAGGTAGGTGGTGCAGACTTTGTTGAAGGAGGTGGACGGTGCAGCCAAGGAAGACCAGAAAATGCTGCAGATGTTTTTCACACTTTGGTTGCCTTTTCAACAATCACCCCCTCCACCGAAGTGTGCCATACTAAACTGCTTCCAAACTGATTCATTCTTCAAATGAATGCACCTCCTTCTTTGACGTGAGTGTCTTCTACTAACAAATGCGCCATGAGACGCCAAATGCACCCAAAAGTGCCAACGCACCCGAAGGTGCTCAGCAACTTACAATATTGATCAATTCCAAGCAGTGTTGGAACTTGATCCCTGTGACGACTTTTGTCAACATATCTGCTGGATTATCTTTCTGATTAAAGATCCACTTACAGCCAATTGACTTCTTTCCTTGTGGCAGTGGCACAAGTTCCCAAGTCTGGTTCTTATGAAGAGACTGCATCTCCTCTGTCATCGCCTTTATCCATTCATCATTTTCACTGGATTGTATGGCTTCTCTGTAAGTGGTGGGGATCTCACCCCCTTCAACTGGTAGTGCATATGTCACGTAGTCTGCATAACGTGTCGGCACACGTTTCTCTCGTCTCGATCTACTGGTTGCTATTGATTCAATTTGACTTGGAGGTGCTGTGACTGGACTATCAACCTCCTCTTGTCTGTCTTCTCTTGAATCATTTGGAGTAATAAACTCCACCTTCTGCGAATCACCGGGTGTTTCGCCATCATAGCTGCCTTCACTGGAATCTTTATGCTTATGTGACTTAAGCATCTCAGATTCGTTGAAAGTAACATCTCTACTGATAATTACCTTCTTAGACTCTATGCACCAGAGTCTATACCCTTTTACACCAGAACTAAAGCCCAAAAATTTTGCTTTCTTGGCTCTAGGGTCAAGCTTACTTTCCTTTGTATGATAATAAGCAGGACATCCAAAAATGTGTAAAGAGTCATAGTCAGTAGCATGTGTACCTTTCCACATTTCAATGGGTGTCTTCCCGCCATTGGCAGCTGCGGGTAGTCTGTTGACGAGGTGGCATGCATATGTCACAGCTTCAGCCCAAAATTGTTTACTGAATCCAGCATTCAGTAACATACATCGTACTTTCTCTAGCAAAGTACGATTCATCCGTTCTGCCACACCGTTTTGCTGCGGTGTTCCTCGTACTGTAAAGTGTCTGACTATTCCCTCTCTCCGACATACTTCCATGAAAGGGTCTAGAGTATACTCCCCTCCATTATCTGATCTGAGCCGCCTAATTTTTCTGCCGGTCTGAGTCTCAATCATCTTCTTCCAAGCAAGAAAGATGTTCAACACTTCATTTTTATTCTTCATCGTATACACCCACACACGACGAGAATAATCATCTACAAAAGTTACAAACCAATGCTTACCTCCCAAAGATGCAATTTTGGTAGGTCCCCAAACATCGGAGTGTACATAGTCAAGTATCCCCTGTGTATTGTGAACAGCGGTTCCGAACTTGATCCGCGTCTGCTTCCCCAAGACACAGTGCTCACAAAAAGACAATTTACCAGTCTTGGCACCTTTGAGTAAGCCTTGCTTTACGAGTGTTTGTAAAGCTTTTTCTCCAGCGTGTCCCATACGCATATGCCAAAGTCTGGTGGTGTCAGCATCAGTCTCATCTAGCTTCTCACAACCTGTAGAAGCTCTTCCAACAATAGTACTTCCTTGCAAGAAGTACAAATTTTCTCGCCTCAAACCCTTCATAGTCACCTGAACTCCCATTAACACTTTGAGAGTTCCGTCTTCAATAGTGATTCTGAATCCCTTTGAATCCAGAGATCCTAATGAGATAAGATTTTTCCGCAGGTCCGGTACGAACCGAACTTCGGTCAGAATCTTGACAGTTCCATCATGCAGCTTCAACCGAATGCTCCCTATCCCCCGAGTCTTACAGGCACTGTCGTTGCCCATAAGTACTGCTCCACCTTCAATCTCTGTGAAGTCAGTAAACCAGTCCCGATTGGGACACATATGATAGGTGCATCCGGAATCCATAATCCATTCATCGGGATGACAAATCAATGATGAACTTGTCAAGGCAATGTCTAGATCTTCATCTCTGTCCGCGACATTTGCTGTGGTGGGTTGATTCTTCTGTTGTCCCTTCAATTTGGGACAATCCTTCTTCCAGTGTCCTTTGTCGTGACAATAAGAACACTCATCTTTGGCGAGTTTTCTACCGACTGATGAACCACGTGATGTGGCCCGAGTTTTCGATTGAAAACCTTTCTTCTTTCCGGGATACCTTGACCGCGATCTCCCTCTTGCTGTCAGTGCTTCACTTGATGTATCTAGCTGTACCTGCTTATCCTTTTTCCGGTACTCATTACTAATCAGAGAACTAGATACATCGTTAAAACTAATTTTCTCCTTCCCATACAATAATGTTGTAACTAAATGATCATATGTATCGGGTAAGGAATTTAACAAAAGTAAAGCTTTATCCTCATCTTGGATTTCAACATCCAAGTTTAGTAGATCAGCAAGAATCTGATTGTAACTATTCAAATGTTCAGACATACTAATACCTTCACGAAATTGGAATCTGAAAAGCTTCTTCTTCAAATGCAAACGGCTCTCAATGCTTTTCTTCATGAACTTATCCTCCAATTTCTGCCAAAGTTCCTTTGCATTTGTCTCTCTCATGACAAAATACTTCTGATCTTTGGTAAGGCACAAACGGATTGTACTACAAGCTTGGGTGTTAAGTTTCTTCCAATCCTTTTCTGACATATCGTTGGGTTTTGCTTCCAACGCCATATCCAACTCTTGTTGGATCAAAACGTCCATCACTTCACATTGCCACATACCAAAGTTAGAAGTTCCATCAAACTTCTCAACTTCAAACTTGGCATTTGAAACTGTGGACCTACGCCCTGAACTGCTGGCATTTCCAGAGTTCCTAACTTCCCCAACACCTTCCATATTAATTAAGAAATTTTAGAAGACAAATTTCGAAATTCTAACCGTACGGATGAGTCCGGAATGATCCAAATAGTTGGAAAGCACTATTTGATCGTCGAAATCGGACTCCAAATGGCTAAGATCAAGCCCAAAATCAGATCTGAAAATCGGACGGTCCAGATCTGTCAGGCGCGTGTGATACACGCGCTGAAGGTGGTCAGAGGCGCGTGAGGCGCGTGGGATTCACGCGCCAGAGGGGTTCGGGAGCGCGTGGGCGCGTGACGGAGAGTGGGCTTCACGCGCGGGAGCTGCGTAGGGCGCGTGACGGCGCGTGGGCGCGTGACTATCACGCGCAGAGGACTCCCTTGGCGCGTGGGAGCGCGTGGTGCGCGTGGGAGGCGCGTGGAACGTGCGGTTCACGCGTCTTCTTCCTCGGGACGCGCGTGGGGGCGCGTGGAGCGTGTTTTCCAGTCGTCTTCAACCTCCAGCTGCGAGTGGAGCGCGTGGGTGCACTTTCGGACCTTCTACCGGTGCGTACGGGCTTCTCCGACGTCCGTTTTCGATTCCGTTTGCGCCTACGGATTCGTCTCGACGCAAGGAACAGCCTGGAGTTGTCAAAAATCAATTTTGACCAAGTTGATTTCTGGGCAGCACGAACCAAAGCTCTGATACCAATTGTTGAGCATTCAAACCTGTCCAAAAATCACACAAGACGATTTTAACGTGGTTCAGCAATTTGCCTACATCCACAGGTGCCAAATTTACTATAATTTTTGAGATTTACAGATCACTCAAAAATTTCTCACGTAACTCTCAAATGCACACACCTCCCTCTGCACTCTTCTACTCTCTTTGCACTCCCTTCTGCACCCCTCTGCTCTACTAATTTCGAATATCAGACCTCTCCTTTTATAGGAGAGGTTTTACACAAATTTGGTATGGTAGGTGCAGCCAAAATAGAAATTGATGGATTGAGGTAGGTGGTGCAGACTTTGTTGAAGGAGGTGGACGGTGCAGCCAAGGAAGACCAGAAAATGCTGCAGATGTTTTTCACACTTTGGTTGCCTTTTCAACAGTTGCAAACTATACCATCTATGAGAGGTGAATGGGAAGATGAAGAAGAAGAAGCAGAAGAAGAGGATGAAGAAGAAGAATATTATACAGAGGATGATGAAGAGAGAGATGAGTTGGAGGAAAATGAAAAACCGCCGTGGAGGAATGAAAGAAGTGAAGAGATGGTCATGGCAATGGAAGCACAAACTCTCGGTCTAGAGAACAAAACAAGAAACCTGACTCTGACAGAGGAGGCCAGTGTTAGGGAGAGAATTTGGAATCTGAGTTTTGGACTTGGTCAAGGGACGTTTCTTGAACGAGCTCTAGGTATTGGTATTGGTGTTGGTGTTGAGGTTGGTGTCGGAGGAGGCGGCGGAGGCCGTGGGGGTGGAGGAGAGTTCAACTCAACAGGCTCAGGTGGGGATGGCGGGGACAATCAAGGAGGGGTTGAGGAGCATTTTAAGAAGATGGTGGAGGAAAATCCTGGCAACCCTTTGTTTTTGAGAAATTATGCTCAATTTCTGTATCAGGTTAGTTTTGCCATATTTATTTGTTTGCATTTGGACATATTGCTTTTCTCATCCTCTTCAATCATTAGGCTTATAATGGCTTTTTTCTTCTAATTTTTCTTAAGGTTTCTTCAGAAGCCTAAACAATTGAACAAGGGGATGATTTCACTTAATTCTCAAGTTTTTAGGAATTATGTTTCATCTTGTAATGCTTACAATCTTATTGTTTTGACAGTCCAAGAGAGATCTTGAGGGGGCGGAAGAGTATTACTCTCGTGCAATACTAGTAGATCCCAAGGATGGTGAAGTTCTATCACAATATGCTAAGCTAGTATGGGAGCTCAGTCATGACCAAGATAGGGCTTCAAGCTACTTTGAACGAGCAATTCAAGCTTCTCCTCAAGATAGGTGTGTATCTAAGAAAACTTCATACATCAGAATGAAAAAGAAAAAAAAAATTATTTTCTAAGTCAGGCTCTGCATTTGCATGCCATGCAACTAACTTTAGACTTGTTGGTTTTCAGCCATGTTCATGCAGCATATGCAAGTTTTCTCTGGGAAGCAGAGGACTATGTGGATGAAAGTGTTGTGCCAGAAGAGATCCAAGTCATGCCTTCACATTTTCATGGAGCTGTCGCTTCTGCAAGTGCTTAAAAATTGGGTTGTGGGAGCCTTGTGACCAAGGCACTTAGGTTTGAACCTTCTACAAGTTCAACCTAGAGAGAGACAGAGAGGATGACAAATATTTCTGAGCTATTGGCTGGTAGAGGAGAGCATTATTCGAGAATAAGAATGGCCTTACTATTGTATGTGTATAGAGAAACATTGTTTATGTATACAGGTAAACTGACATTTGAAGCCGGAGTTCATACTCAATGTCACCATTTGAATGCAAAAGTTTTTGTAATATGTAGATACAAAAAATTATATAAGCCTAAGCTCTTAACATATTCCGAATGACTTCAGTGGAAAATCTAACATACAAGATATGCAAATTTCTATGAAAATCTAACCACAATGGAGAATATGCAATTTTTCCAAATATTACCCTGCTTGGAGATTTTATGAAGTCAGTTTCTAAAAAAATATCAATTACTACCCCCCATTCTGAAATTTAAAATTATTAATGCTTCCCTGCTCAGAAATTTAAAAATATAAATTAAATTGAAAATTGAAAAACATCAATTAATACCTTGCTCAAGAGACATCACTTGAACTCTTGCCCAACAAAAAGATTTTAAAAAATGAGTTTTTGAGGACCTGTATCACCTTTTTTTCCGGCATTTGCTCTTGCAGAGAGTTTTTCAGGACCTGTATCATGAAACTAACGAAATGTTTGTCACTAACAAGGGAAAAAAAACCGTTTTACAACAAGAAACAATAGAAACAAGCTTCCCGACAATCCAATCACGTAAAATGGCACATCTGAAAAACTACAACATGTTTCCTGGAACCATTGGAAGGAAAATGCTTTTGACGTCTCATCATTCATCACTAACCACGCTAATAAGATCATTGTCTCTCAGTCTGTTGTAGCCACCTCTATCCTAATCATCTCCCGTGCAGTCTCTCAGTACTTCCACTGCATCTACCCTAGCTTAAGGCACTACTGAAAATGTAGAGTTTGAATGCTGAGCAGTAGGTTGTGGTCTTTGATTCCTCTCTGAAGTAGCAGGGGAGCTTCCGTGTAAAGATTCCACCGCATCTACCCTAACTTGAAGCACTAATGACAGTGTTGAGTTTGAATGCCGAGCAGCAGGCTGTGGTGTTTGATTCCTCTCTGAAGTTTCAGGGGAGCTTCCGTATAAAGATTCCACCACATCTAACCTAGCTTGAGGCACTAATGAGAGTGTTGAGTTTGAATGCAAGGTATCAGGTTGTGGTGTTTGATTCCTCTCTGAAGTAGCGAGGGAGCTTCCATGTAAAGATTCCACCAATGACAATGTTGCGTTTGAATGCCGAGCAGCAGGCTGTGCTGTTTGAATCCTCTCTGAAGTAGCCGGGGAACTCCCCTCTAAAGATTTCACCATATCTACCCCAGCTTGAGGCACTAATGACACTGTAGAGTTTGAATGCAGAGTCTCAGGTTGTGGTGTTTGATTCCTCTCTGAAGTAGTGGGGGAACTTCCATGTAAAGATTCCACTGCATCTACACTAGCTTGAGGCACAAATGACAATGTAGATATTGAATGCTGAGCAGCTGGTTTTGGTGTATGATTCCACTCCGAAGTAGCCGGAGAATTTCTCTGTAAAGATGGCTGGCCAAAAAATGATGGTCCAGGCTGTCCATTAGATCCTCGCAACTAGCAAGTTTCCACCATTGTAAACAACATGTAATAAATAAGACAAAACCCAACACCAATAAAGAAATTCCAAACTTCTACCAATCACCAACGAACCCATTATTAGTAATTGAGAATATGTACATGAAACACAGACAAATTTGTTTCTGTAAGAACTAATGACTGAAACAAATCCCTTCATGTTGACCCAAATGCATGTTTCTGTTCTGCAAATCGTGTCAAATTTGCATTAGTCTACAACTCCCGTTCCTCTCTCCCAGAAGGTCTTTGCCCATTGGTTCAGCAAAAGGGGTAAAAAAAAACTGAAAAAACTAAACTTGTTCTGTTAATAATGACTCAAAATTTCGAAGCTCCAGCTGTGGAAGAGTTAAGGGTATCTTTGTCATGGAAAGTGGGGGTGAATAATGCTGATAAACTCCTTAGGATTTGAAACTTGCTTAAAGAATTGAAGGTCGATATCATTTGCCTCCAAGAGACGAAATTAGCGATATGACCAGGTGCATAGTCTAGAGTCTATGGGGCCATGGGGGTGTCGATATGGTAATTGGTATTGTCTAGGGCCCCGTGGAGCTTCTAAGAGGATTTTATTTATGATTGACCAGATGCTGACAGAACAGATGGAGAGCTTTTGTAGGGAAATTTAAGGTGGCTCTCTCATTTAAAACGTTATTGCATCAATAACGTTCAATGAGAGGCTCAGGATTGTGTAGCTTAAGTGATAATTGTCTTCAGATCATTTCAATTTTTTTTCTAAGAGTGCAACATATGAACAACAAATACACAAGTGAAATGCAAACTGGAATAAGCCTTAGATAAGGAATATAAAGCTACCCTAGCTTGAGGCACTAATGAAAGCGTAGAGTTTGAATGCTGAGCAGTAGGTTGTAATCTTTCATTCCTTTCTGAAGTAGCAGGGGAGCTTCCGTGTAAAGATTCCACCGCATCTACCCTAGCTTGAGGTACTAATGACACTGTAGAGTTTGAATGCAGGGCAGCAGGCTTTGGTCTTTGATTCCTCTCTGAAGTAGAAGGGGAGCTTCCGTGTAAATATTCCACCGCATCTACCCTAACTTGAGGCACTAATGACAGTGTTGAGTTTGAATGCTGAGCAGCAGGCCGTGGTGTTTGATTCCTCTCAGAAGTTTCAAGGGAGCTTCCGTTTAAAGATTCCACCACATCTACCCTAGCTTGAGGCACTAATGACAATGTAGAGTTTGAATGCTGAGCAGCAGGCTGTAGTGTATGATTCCACTCTGAAGTAGCTGGGAAACTTCTCTGTAAAGATGACCAGGCAGAAAATGGTGGTCCAGGCTGTCCATTAGATCCTCGCAACTAGCAAGTTTCCACCATTGTAAACAACATGTAATAAATAAGACAAAATCCAACACCAATAAAGAAATTCCAAACTTCTACAAATCACTGACGACCCATTATTAGGAATTGAGAATATATCCATGAATACCAAACACAAACAAATCTGTTTCTGTAAGAAGTTAAGAACTAATGACAGAAACCAATCCCTTCATGTTGACCCAAATGCATGTTTCTGTGCTGCAACTCCCGTTCCTCTCTCCCAGAAGGTCTTTGCCCATTGGTTCAGCAAAAAGGGTTAAAAAAAAAACTGAAAAAACTAAACTTGTTCTGTTAAAAATTACTCAAAATTTCGAAGCTCCAGCTGTGGAAGAGTTAAGGGGAAGGGTATATTTGTCATGGAAAGTGAGGGGGTGAATAATGCTGATAAACTCCTTGGGATTTGAAACTTGCTTAAAGAATTGAAGGTCAATATCATTTGCCTCCAAGAGAAGAAATTAGTGATATGACCAGGTGCATAGTCTAGAGTCTATGGGGGTGTGGATATGGTGATTGGTATTGTGTAGGGTCCCGGGGAGCTTCTAAGGGGTTTTTATTTATGTTTGACTGGATGTTGGCTGAACAGATTGAGAGCTTTTGTAGAGAAGTTTATGGTGGCTCTCTCATTTAAAGCGTTATTGCATCGATAAGGTTCAATGAGAGGCTCAGGGCTGTGTAGCTCGAGTGATAATTGTCTCCAAATCATTGCAAGAAATTTTTCTAAGAATGCAACATATGAAGAACAAATACACAAGTGAAATGCAAACCGGAATAAACCTTAGATGAGGGAATATAAAGCATATACTGCAGGTGAAATCACAACCGTTCGCACATGTGCACAGGCATATAATTGGCAAAAGACAAATGCAACAGTACATTTAAGAACGCACTCAAAGAGATCAGTAGGTGAATAATTAAGCCGCTCTCAGGCAAGCCACACACACTCTAATAACGGATCGAAGAGGTGCATACAACAGAAGAATAAGTTTTCTTTGGTGCCTCTATCACACGTTCCTCCATGGCTAGAGCTGGGGGCCCTTCGTGCACAGGGTCTCCCATGCTTTGAAATGAAGCAGACACATTTTCCTCTTGCTGCTGTTGCTGTGCAAGACTACAGTCACCAACAAAGTCCGAAGCTTCCAAAGTCGCATGGTTAAAAGAGAACCAAAAAAAAAAAAAAAAATGAAAAATGAAAGAGCAAGAAAGAAAAGAGAATGGCAAAAAGGCAATCCTGTCTCTTATTAAAGAGCCAAAATTTGAGAAAAAGAAACATTTTGCAGATAGATATAAGGAATAGACTAATGCTAGATTAAGGAATAAAGTAAACCAGTTAATCGTGCAAGTTCCATGCAGTCCCTTTAAAAAATAGTGGGCCAGCCCATCTATAAAAAATTTACGAAAAAACTACTTTTTCATAATGAGATCCATTTTTTCAAATGAATTGCACGTCCTAGGCCTACACAAATCATTTCTCCTTTCTTCTCCATAATTATGCAATAAATTAGCAAGGGCAGAAAGAATTAATGACGGTATAACTAGACTTATAAGTGCATGGAACTAAACGCATGCCCAGTTATTTGCCATAGTCTCAGGTTGGTAAAACTGATAACTGAGCGAAAGGCCCAATAATAGCACACTAAAAAAATTGTTTGCTAATTTGAACGGACATCTGCATCATATGATTGCTTAAACTTCCTGGATTCCTATTACAAATACAATATTCTGCAGAAGAGTAATTCAAGAATTTTTGTTTGATAAGTAATTAAAACAAATCTCAAAGCGAAGCAAAGGCATTACCATGTGGCGCCGGAAGAGCGATAGAAGAATTCAGTTGAGTGTCGAATATGCCTCCAGACGGAATGGGTGCTTGAATTTGGTATGTACTTGTAACATCAGTATTGTACTGAAAGATATCGTTAAGAATAAGGAAACCGTCTCCTGGGGCTAGAGGTATAAGAAAAATGATATGAATAAATTTCCTCTTTTTACTGAAACCACTGATTTGAACCATTCCTGAAACAACCACCAAAACACCTCCTTGCCAAGAACAAAGAGAGTTCGTACTTTGGATCTCAGTTGCAGTAACATTTAGTGACATGAGAAGTCTATGAATTTTCTGCAGAAGGTAAAAAAATCAACATCAATTAAAATGGAGAAAATATAAAGCACATTAAAATATAAAGCATATTTCAGGGGGGAAAAAAAGAGAGCTCAAATTTAACGATTCTAGAGGAAGTTCAAGGGAATAAAAGAAGATGGAAACTGTGCACCTTTTGCCCTGTTTAATGAAATTTTTTACTTATAGAAAAATCTGATACAAATTAAATATTTCGTTTTGGAAAATATAATCTCCCAGAATCAATCCAAGAAGGAAAGCACATCAACTACTGTGGGCAAGAAAGATAGAACTTTGGAAAGATTTGTGGCATGAAAACTATCCACTCAAATGGAAACCATGGAAAGAATTTAAACCGGCACTATACACAAACAGATTCATCTTCATGAAGTGAAAAATCCTGGAAAGTGAAGCCATTCCTCAGTCATATTCCTTAAAAAATGGTCTTTTGAAGAAAATTACAAACCCCCGTGTGATAGAATTTAACCAAAGCTGATTCACGTTTCCTCCAACAATTCGAAAAGGAAAATTCTAATGATAAGGTGATATTGCCTATTAATCTTTGAATTTCTTTTATTATTTTGAAAAAATAAAAGATGGTCCAAAGGTGATACATTCATACATTCATACATTCATACATATATACATAGCATTAATCAATCTAACAAGAACCCACAAGAATAAAACCAAAAAGAAGCAAAAATGAAAATAAAAAATAAAAAATAAAAAATTATACATTAACATAAGCATGCTAACGGATATGTATAAGCAGCTATTCAAGTATAGTTCCCAAAGGAAATTACCATGGAATCATTGGCAGATTTGCTTGAATGTCCATCGACCAGAGTCATGGTGCTGCTGCCTACGGAGTAGAGCTTATGTAAAAGATTGGGCTGAGCCAGAAGAACCTCATAGTATTGATTGGTAAATTGCGACCCCACCTGCAAAACCCAACACAATTCCTTATCACCCATTAACGCAAGCTCTTCTCATATACGAGTGTGTGAGTGCCAACCTGCTTGGCACTGGCATGGAGTCGGTCCGAGGAGGCCATTTCCAGAGGCTCTTCCTTGCTCTGGTTTTCAAGAAAATCATGCAAGGGGAAAAAAAAGCACCTCCAAAACCCTAATATTCAAGAACCAAGCCGATTTTAGATGGAGGTTTGTCGCGTCCAATAAAAGACAGTTCACAGACCCAGTTCTTTGGAGAGTTTTAGAGGGGGGAAAAAGAATAAAAAAGCCAAGCGAGACCGAGAGAGAGAGAGAGAGAGAGAGAGAGAGAGAGAGAGAGAGTACTAAGGAGAGAAAGAAGGAAAATAAAATACACAGACGATCGATACGTGAGCAGAGAGAGCGAGAGAGCGCTTTGCCAAACTTCTCCTTTCGCTGGTTTTTATAGTTTTGTTGCCAGGGAAAAACGCGCGAAACCACTGTCAGTCGGTTTAGGTGTTGGCATTTACAAAGTGCTGCCCAATCATGAGCGTCCATTACAATCAAACAAAGATTGCTTTTAACGGCTGTGGTTCGTAGTTGTTTTTTTTTTCAGCAAATTTTACATTTTAAAAACCGTGGTTAATTTTGTTTCAATATCCAGAGTCACTCATCTCAGATAATTATTATAATTTTTTTTTAATTTTTTTAATATAAAATAAAATAAATAATTTAATTTTTTTTAATTTTAAATTAAAAATAATATTAAAAAAATATATTCTAATAATATTTTATTCAATTTTTAATTTTAAACTCAACTTAACTCATTTCATTTCATCTCATTTCACCTTATCTTATATGTAAAAACAAGCAAAACTCCCTTTTTTTTCAATTGTTAACATTATTTTGAATTATCTCATAAATAAAAGATAAATAAAGATGAATAATGGTATTGTCTTTTATTCAAGATTTAAATGATTAAATTTCAACGGTTTAATTGAAAATGATGATCGAATAATAGTTGGCTTCCTTCAGCGGTTAGAATCGATTATTTTTTAAGGAAAACGACAATGACTACCATTTTTTTTTTTTTCATAGATAACAATGACTTACCATTTTTTCCAATTCTTTTCAGAAAAATTTTTAATTACTCTATGAAAGATAGGATGACGCTGGGGCGATCCCGCTGCTCCTATCGTAAAGAGTAGTCCTCGTAAAAATATAATAAAAAATTAAAAAAAATACAATAGAAAATAAAATAAAAATAAATAAAATTTAAAAAACATAATAAAAAAATATAATAAAAAAATTAAAGAAAGAAAACACAATAAAATATACAATAAAAAAATAAAATGAAGATGATTTGATAAAGAGGTGTTCGGCCTCAACCCAGCCCCCGCCGCCGCCGACAACCGTGGGCGACACCGCCCATGCCATCGAGACCGACTCCCTCTGGCGCGGACCCATTTCAATTTTAAGATTGCCGGGGGAAGATGGGAGGTCATCGGGAGGGCGACATCGCAAGAGCGAGGTCGTCGAAAGGAGGAGATCCCGATGGCATGAACAGTATCGTCCACGATTGCCGACAACGACAAAAACTATTTTTAGCAGGGAGTCGGTCCAGGATATCCTAAAGATAACATGAGATTTGAATATTACAACACGGTAGATAATTAAAAATGATTTATATAAGCAGTATATTCCATTGATATGATATCTTACAATAAGATAAAAGTACCACGTGTCTCACAATAGAATTACTTAATAATTATTTTTTATTTTTTACAAATTTTAAATAGATGGTATTTTAAAAAAAAAAATAGAGTTGTAAGGGTAATTATTTTACATAAATGTCATTCATTTAAAATAGAAATAAAAAAAGTAAAAACTAATTTCGTCCGAGTCATTGCTCAGGATGGAATGCCTTCTACTTTGACACGGTCACAAGAGGGAGTTCGATAATCCCATATTTATGTTCCATAGATGGTATCATGGGTGGGCACGAACATCGAACAATCGTGTCTCTCCAACCAAGGGGCGGATTAAAAGAAGAAAGATCAAAACTTAATTAAAAGACGATTGAGTAAAAGGTAGTTTTCATATCCTTGCAACACCAATCTATGCTATCTTTTTTCCTTGAGAGATAAGAGAGTTCTCCAGGCAAAATATAAGTAAATAAATAGAATAAGTACAAATCCATTTATCCTCATTTTTTTTATCATTCTCTCGTCATCTCATAATATGACATTAAATGATATACTCATTAATGAAACATAAAAAATAATCTTCAATCATCTAATATCACATCATGAGATGATAAAAAAAAAAATGATGAATAGCATTACTCAAATAAACGAACTACTATCAAAGACACCCTAGTCTTTATTTTGGACGCGCTGAGTTATTTTAGCCCGGTACGGTATAAGGACCATCTAGAAAGAACGTATAGTATATTTACAATTTTATGTTTTAGGCATGAACCTCAAAAAGTCATGGGCCACTCTGAAATTAATACTTCCACAAAGGAGCCGAATATTAGAATGAAATTATGCATATCCCCAGAAGAGTTGGCCCGTTGGGGATCAGGTTGTCATTCATGATGAACATGGTTTTGTATTGGAAGCACCGGGAGGCAACAAGACTCGGTCGTTTAGCTACTTCGGAAAGCAAGATAAGCTTTAAACAAATTCTGAGTATAGTTCTAATGCAGAAGGGAAGTCCCAATATCTAAGGGAGTCAGGGACTATACGAAAGCACGACACAGTACATGAAAATAAAAACCAAAATTAACAGGACAAAAATAAAAAACATACACAACATCTATTCGCCAGTGACGACTAAAACAGAGACCTCTTCCCTCTAGTTCTTGTTAGTTACACCATAACCATGTCCCAAAAAAACCCATGGTACGGCCCAGGACCGTATTGAGACTCGCAAGTTAAAAGAATAGATTACATCTGCCAAAACGGGGAAGCAATCATCTTGCCGTTTCAGTAGTAACTCCCATAATAGGCCTGAGGAACTGCCGCAGGTTGCTGGGCTGGGGCGACCAAAGTTGCTGTTGCTGCGGGTTGTGCGTAACTTTGTTGAGGGAAAGCCTGCTCAAATTATAGGCAAAATTATCAGCTGTAGCGATGCCGGGCAAGCAAAAAACTAAGAGATATCAAGTGTCTTCATATGCGCCCTAATAGGTTAAGGGGGCAAGTGATAGAAATGAAACATTTATTTATTTATTTATTATTGGCACTAGGTGTCCAAGAACAAAATCTCAACTAATCTCAGAGGTGCACAGGCCCCTAGCAAGAAATAAAACATTTATTAATCCCAGAACATTGCATTTCATGGGTTGTCATACATAACCCCCCCCCCCCCCCAAGTGGGCTGGGTCAAAGTGGACACAGAGATAAATGGTAGTTCAGCTGACAAATATGAGAATAAACAATCGAAAGGTGAGCCTTTAAGCTGGGATACACATATCCAAAGGAAGGATACAAGCCCATAACTGAGATTTTTATGTACAAACAATAGACCCTGTATTTTTTGTATTTTTTCCTGGAGTAAATACTTAAGAAAAGCATAAAGTAGTTCCATGTGCCTAGAAAAAAAAATCAAAAAGGAGAGAGAAATCAACTTTAAATAAAAAAAAAAAAAATAGAAAAACCTTTTCACTTTCCGGGCCCCCAAATTTTTTTTTTTAACAAAAATACAAGGGAAAAAAAAACAAGTCCAATGTGAAATCAAATATAGGTTGTCAACATGTAAAAACAAGAATTCTGATCCACACACACGATAATAGTAGCAGATACCTGTTCAGGATATGTTTTTTAATAGATACCTGTGCAGGATATGTTTTTTTTTTTATAGGTTACCTGTGCAGGATATGTACTAGAATAAGCCCCAAAAGATGGAGTTTGTGGCGTTGATGCTGCCGTCTGGGGATTAGTGTAACCACTTCCATAACCACTATATGCACTGTACGCAGCCTGCTGCAAGATAGGTCCTTAATAAATAATAGCCATAATAAATGATGGTGTTTCAAGACGTTTTGGACTATAGAAAACAACCCTGCATAGTGCATATGCACATTCCAGCCACACTTGAGGAGCTATATCTTTTTTTTTTCCATAGGTACACTTGACTACTAGAAATAGTAAAACGTTAAACCCATATCAGCACCTTTGAGCGTGTGACAGAATTTTGGTGATGTTGGGTAGACAGGTGTGAAGAAAAGGGAGGAATTCATAGAGGCATTCACGGTGGCATGTTCCTTTCAGCGTGAGATAATTTTCTGTGGGTTTTTACAGGTGTCTATGGACCAAACTTAGACAACAGAACACTATTGTGAGAAGAATTAGCTGGAGTTCATTAGCTGGTGGGACCTTCCATTATGCATTGGTGGGGATTTTAATGTCATAAGATTTCCAAGTTATGTTCTGGAATTAGAAGACTGCAGCCAGCAATGACAGAACTCTCAAGGTGCATTTTTTATTTGAACCTAGTGGATCTGCCTCTCGTGGGGGTTTCTTACACGTGGTAATCAAACGTGGTCTTGACTAGATTCTTAATATCACCAGAATGAGAAAGTCATTTTCCGGATGTATGTCAAAAAAGAATGTCTCGTCTTTCATCAAATCATTGGCATATCATACTGGATTGTGGTGGTCTCCAAAGAAGGCAACAGTACTTTAAATTTGAAAATATGCGGCTGAAATCTGAAGGCTTTGTGGACAAGGGCAGACAGTGGTGGCCCTCATATCAAATACAAGGTCTCACTAACTTCATTTGTTCAGGTAAATTGAAAGCTCTAAAAAAAGATTTAAAACTTTGGAACACAGTATTTTGGTGATATAGGGGAAGGCAAAAAAAGCAAGTTGATGAAGATCCAGGAGTTAGATAGGATACAAGAGGATCGAAGACTCACTCAAGAAGAATTAGCTCGGAAGACAGTGTTGGTCGTAGATCTTGAGAGGATTATTTTATTAGAAAAGACTTCTTGGCATCAAAAATCAAGAGCATTGTAGTTAAAAGAAGGAGATTTGAAGCACGAAGTTCTTCCATAGGATAGCAACTCCCATAGGAGAACCAATAATTGGGAAGCTGAAAATTGATGGTATTGATTGTAAGGAAGCTCCGGTGATTCATAATCATGTAATTACTTTTTTAGCATTTACTTACCGAGCAAGCAGGATGGCGGCCCACACTTGATGGGCTTGGTTTTGAGTCTATTGGACCGCATGATGTTTGTCAATTAGAGAGGCCTTTGAAAAGGCGAAGGTTCACGAAGTGGTGAAGAGAATGGTCAAAAATAAGGCATCAGGTCCTGACGGCTTTTCTATGGGTTTCTTTCAAACATGTTGGGACGTGTTAAAGGATAATCTTTTTTATAAGTATATTAAAGGATAATCTTATGAGGGTGTTTCAAGCGCTATTCTCGGCTGGAAATTTTGAGAAAAGCCTTAACGCCACTTTTCTTGCATTAACACCGAGGAATGTTGAGGCAGCAGAGATTAGGAGTTTCAGCCCATTAGCCTAGTAAATGGTATACAAGATAATTTCTAAGGTGCTTGCAATCGCCTAGGTGAAGTATTGGGGAAGACAGTTACAAAACCTCAAAATGCATTTGTAGAGGGTAGACAGATTTTAGATGCGGTTCTTATCACCAATGCATGTCTTGATAGTAGACTGAAAGTTAGCACATCATCGATCAATTGCAAGCTGGACACGGAGAAGACGTATGACCATGTTAACTGGGATTTTCTACATTACCTTCTTGGGATGTGTAGTTTTTATGAGAGGAACAGATCAAGGATCCATTAGTGCATATCAACAGTGAAATTCTTAGTTTTAATCAACGAAAGCCCAACTAGTTTTTTTCATAGCACACGAGGTTTAAGACTAGCAAACCCATTGTCCCCACTGCTCTTTGTTATTGCGACGGAGGCACTCAACAGAATGACCTTGATACTAGTTAATAATGGTTTCATGGCAGGCTTCTCGATTGGAGCCTCAAATCGGGGAATTGTTGATATTTCTTATTTGTGTGCAGATGACACTTATCTTTTGTGAGGCAGATCATAACCAGGTTCGTGTGCCGAAGTCCCTTCTCTCCTTCGTTTTGAAGCAACGTTTGGGTTGAAATTGAAAAAATCAGAGATGGTGCCAATTGAAGATGTTAATAATATAAGACAGTTGACTAGCACTCTGGAGTGTAAGATTGCCTCTCTTCCTATGACTTACCTTGAAGTCCAAGGTAAGTCATTGGAAGATAGGCTTATGGGGGGCTAGAGTCCAAGGCTTGGACTCCCGTTGGGGCTACCTCGAGAGCTTCTTCATTATGGGACACAGTGATTGAGAAAGTAGAGTGGAGACTGAGAAAATGGAAGAGAATGTACCTATCAAAAGATGGTAGGATTATCTTGATCAAGAGTACATTGTCTAGTTTACTGACATACTGCCTATCTCTATTCCCTATCCCAATAAGTGTGGCATTTCAAAACACATAAGACAAGGATAGGGAGGTCTTTACTCGACCCACAAGATTTCTTTTGGGCAAGGATTCCAGGATTAAATTCTGGAGTGACATTTGGTGTGGTAACAATGCTTTACATGATTTATTTCCTTCACTTTTCCGAGTTGAAAGTACCACAAAAGTTTTAGTGGCTGAAGTCATTGTGATATCGGGGGAGCACATCCAATGGAATGACAATTTTAGTAAGGTGGCACAAGATTGAAAAATGAGCAGCTTTGAAGACTTTTTCAGCCTTTTTCACTCCATAAACCGAGCAACCAGCAAGAAGATTTGTTGTCGTAGATACCTGTACGTAAAGGTTCATTCTCAGTTAGCTCTTTCTATGAGTCTCTCATACGAGCCGAATATTCAATTTCCATGGAGAAGGATCTGGAGACATAAGGCGCCTCCCAAAGCAACATTCTTCGTGTGGACAACTTCCTTGGGGAAGATCCTCACAACAGATAATTTGAGGAAACGCAAAGTGATCATCGCGGATTGGTGCTGCATGTGTAGGAAAGGGGTAAAGTTTGCGGACAATCTCCTACTACATTGTGAGACAGCTAGTGTTATGGAATGAGGTATTTAGCAGACTGGACTTGGCTTGGATTATGCCCATGACAATGGTGGCAGTTCTAAGTAGCTAGACAAATCTACGAGGCATTCAACAGATTAAAGCTATGTGGAAGATGGTCCCTATAGGCTATATGCATCATGTGGTGTTTGTGACAGGAGTGCAATGACCGAACGTTCAAAGACAAGGAGAGATCAATGGAGGAACTAAAAGCTTTATTTATTAGATATCTATGTACTTGAACCATTGTTGTTGACTTTAATGGCCTGGATTTACAATATTTTCTAGTCTCTGTTGCACCAACATAGTTAGGGCATACCTTATGTATTTGGCTATGCCTATTCATTTATTAATAAAATTGTTTACTTATTAAAAAAAAAAGACAGTTTTGTGCTGACTAGGGAAGCACAAAAGAAGCATCTTCACCGGATCAAAAGTCATCAACACTCCTACCCATTTGATAAACGTTAGCATACTTATTAATTAACCATCAAGACCCATCAATGAGAAAAAACCAAAAACTAACTTTGAATAGAAATTTTGGTGATATGGAAACTCCAGCAAATTAGTCAAAGATACTCCTCGGTCCACAGCCAGCCATGACAAATGAGTATATGGCATGTATATGCATGAAAATAAGATGGTGTGGAGAAATAAATTTACCTGCTGCGTATATCCAGGGGCCCACTGTTGTCCCTGTGCTTGTGTAGCTGGAGGCCAAGCTTGAGGCTGCAAACCATAACCAGATGTCCACTGGTTTTGTGCATTTGGATATGCACCCATCAAGGACTGGGCAGGTGAAGGAACAGAATAAGACCTTGCTATCTTAGCTTTATCTGATGCTAGATAATCCTCTGCGTGTCGCTTTTTCAACTCTGAGTTGCTCCGGTGGGGTAGGAAAAGCTTGGCATGCCGATCCTCAGCCTTCTTGATGAATGGTACATCCCCAAAGGCATTCACAAACTGAAAAATCCATGCAAGCACAAGATTTTGAAGCAACATTTTCCCAATAAAAGAATCTCAAGACAAAGAATTGGGTGTTTGCAATACCAAACATATTCAACTTTGGTGCAAACTAATTTCTAAAATGATTTCTAAACTGCAATCTGATCTTTAAATAGTAAACAGTATAAACCATGAACATATAAAAAGACAATTACTCAATAGAAAAAACGCTAAAAGTTTAGCCTGAAAAATACACAGTGCTAATCAGCCCATACCCAACCCAGCTGACCCAATCAAACCTTGTATGCAAGATAACGCTTAAGGACCCAGTCATGAGAGGGAGAGAGAGAGACCAAGATCTTCAACAGCTAAAAAGAAAATGTCTGGAAAAAATGCACTGTACCTCCAAATAAATGCACGATAGCTCTTCCCGATCAGCTGGACTAGCAACATTGGGGCTCTCCAGGTCAGGAACAATGAACTTAACAACCAATGAATCCAAATAATCGATTCGCTTTGGTAAGGACTGAATTACCTCAAAATGTATTAATGCCTACAAGCATCATGGAAGCAAAAGCAGTAAATTAGACAATATTTTTTAAAAACAAAAAAACGAGAGAGAGAGAGAGAGAGGAGCAGACCTCAAGAATCGGTTTTGATAGTTGGACATGCTCAAGTGCTTGAACTAGAATTTCCCTAGCTTTTTCTTCATTACCAGAAACCTACCAATAAGATCAGGAAAGAGAGATATCAGCCATAGCATGAAGTGCGAAAAAAGAAAGATCGACGACCAATAATGACTTCAACAGATGTCCAAGGGGAAAAATGGAAAAATATAATAAAATATTTATTGGGGATATATCAAGAAATTTTATTCATTGGAATTTCATGTCTTTTTTTTTTTTTTTTGGATAGGTAAAAGGGATTTCATGTCAACATCGAAATCATAACCATTGTCTTGTTTTTATCTTGACAAGTGTATCTTGTGTTTACTTGAAATAACAAAACAAAGAAACAGCCAACATTTTTTTTTTGTGAGTAAGAAACAGCTAACATTTAAAAGAAATAAAAACAAAACGTCATTTAAATTGAGACACTAAAACAGCAAGTTCAAGCCCTTTTCTTGTCCCTAAAGTTGAAAATGAAAAATATGCCTAATTTAATCATGTTCACTCAGAAAATGACTACTCAAAAACAAAAACAACCACAAAATCTCTAAATTTTAAATTTGCAAAAGTCGTGAGCAATCAAACACAAATAAAATAGAATTATAATGGAGGATGAGAACAGTAAGCTGAATACAGTTGTATCAAGAATCAAATCAGACCAAAAGCATTATACCTGTAAGATATAAACACACGCACGCATGCACGCACAGACAAACATGTTGCCCAACCTACCATATATACAAATCGGGAGTATTGCGCATATAGCATCGGTAATGTCTGTGAATGCTCTTTTCCTTTTTCAATAGCAATGGCCTGTTCATACAAGGAGTAGGCAGCTTCTAGATTCCCCTGCAATAAAAGAGAAATGATTTGAGTTAAAATGTAACAAATTTATCAATTTTTTTCTTTATGGCATATATATCAAAAATTAAAACCTCAAAACAGCTTTTGGACTCAACATACCAGGCGATTTTCCATATTTGCATGCTTAATAATTGCTTCAATGAGACCAGGAGAGATTTCAGTATGCACCAGTTGATAGGCCTCTTGAGAACCAGGTACATCCCCATTTTGCTCTTTAAACCGTGCAGCAAAGAGGTGGATCTCTGGTTGTCTCTGTTGTAGATTTGACAACACAAGAAAAAATGATAAGTAGATTTGGCATTAAAAAGTAAATTATATGTGACAGAATTAAATTTTAAAGGAAACTACAAGATAGAAATTGTAATATATCATGGCTGAATACTGACAATAAAAGATGAAAAGGTATGGCAATGTAAGCTTATTTATAAAACACATTAGCACTTCAAACCTATCGAGGGTTCAATACTGAAATGACCAGAACAAGAGAAGGAAAGGAAATTCATATCATCAGTAATTAAGATAAGAAGGTTGGAACTTAAAAGGATAAAACCATATAGTGGTTCAAAGGGTCTTCCAACTCATAATCTGTTAATATAAATATTAATGAATATTAAATAAGATGCCCATACTTTACACTGTTTGCTCGGAGCAAATGGAGGAGGGTGGAGAAGGGTAGCAGAGAGCAGTGAATGAAGGGAAATACCTTCGTTTGGTAGGTGGGAAAAGGATGGAGCAAGGTGGGGATGACGGAGAGGAGTAACCCCTTCACCCACCAAAACCAATTCACACCACAGCAGGCAAGAGGGAGAACAGGCTTCTTATAGAAGTTGTGAAATTTCTCTTATGAAACTTTTAATGATCAAACTATATATCTATGACAGCGCACTTTAAATGATTTAAGTAGTGGCATGAAGGTAAAACTATATATATATACTCCTCTTCAGTTCTTTTTCTCTGTCCGAGCAAAGACTGGTTGGGAAGTAAACTTCCCTTTGCACACCTTTCCCTATGTCCTAATGAAGAAGATTCATATGGGAAATATCCTACCTTGACAAAGACTTGGGTTGCACGAGCAAGTGCGTTATTTGCAAGATCCAACATTCCACTAGCTTCCATGCATAAAACATACCGTATCCAATACTCAGGATAATTGGCACATGCAATCAGGCATCTTTCGTATAACTTGACCACCTGCTTACAAAAAAGAAAATTGGCAACACATTATTTGGCATTCAGCTCACAAAATTCAAATAACATTTCAAAGCACAAAGGAGATATGCATAAGATATACTCCGTTGCGGAACAGAGAGGCCCCTCAAATACGAAGGGAGGGACCCTCCTTGTCTGACAGACAGATGGTTAAGAAGATAAGAAGACACCTGCATGCATAACATTGGAACTTTAAAAAGAATAAAATTTACTAGACAAACACATCAACCTGGAACGTCCACTGACAAATGAGGGTTTGAAGTACTTAGCCTTAAAGAAACCAAATCGAAGGCCCATGCTTTAGTCTCAGTTCAATTTCCCGTTTAAAAAGTTCCTTCATCCAACGGTTTAGCCAATAAAGCATTGGCGGCAGCAGATATTATTTAACTGTGAGTCAATATGTAACGAGGACAACCAAAAACTACAAAAAAGAGAAACAGAAAGCAAAGACACTCATATACCTTGTTAAAGTCACCTTCCTTTTCCATGAAATCCAAATAGTTATGCCAATTTTCAAGCTCTGCAACATTGAGGGGCCGCACATGAAAGTAGGGCCGCCTAATAGCTGTTTCAAAACCAATGATCTTAGAATCGAACTCTTTAGCTTTCTTATACATCTCTTCTCTAACGGCGATATACTTCTGCAACTCCTCTGCTTCTGTTAAGCCAGCACTTACAGGTTTAGGAGATTGTTCTGTTGCATCAGGATGAACCTCTCCCTCATTTGCTTGGACACTATCCTCCGAAAGTCCACCTGCTGCTGTTGCAGCTTCCTCAGCAGTCATTATTTCAGACAAAGGTCGACTTCCAGCTAACTCTTTGAAGCTGTAAAACACCACACCAGGAAGATAAATAGAACTTCAAAAAGGAAATATTATATAATTTTTTACAAGTAGTCAAAATTTGATTAAACCAAATGGTGAACCCTAGAATACAAGTATGCAAGAAAACCACCGAATCAAAGAGGTATAAAACCACCAAACTAAGCCCTAAAACCACCAGGTCCTATCCCACATATACCAACTACCCCAACAGAAATTATGCAACACTACAAGCAACATAATGAACTCCCCCTAAGCCCAAAAAAAAGCACCAAAAAACTCATCACACAAAACAAAACGAAACTGAGGATGCCATCCCTGATCAAACAGAAACCTCTTCACATCGTGGCCTCAATACACCCACAATCAGTCTTCCATATGTTCTACTATGAATCACAACACCATCATAGTTAATGGAGGAATACAACCTTCTTAACTCTATTACCGTTATCATACAAACCAGGTATGTGAAAGTATAAATCCAAGGAAACAGTGCTCTATCTGACCACTACAAAACCTGCCCTGAACACATTCAGCCACCCCAAATCGTCTGAATGCAACACTGGACATGTGCAAGAGATTTCTAACATAACATAGAGTGAACTTAAGGAACCCAATCCCACAACTGAGGATTACAAGGTCAACAAATAAACATATGGGTAATGTACAAGGCTTCAAGGAATCACCTGGTAAAATACCGATCCAATTGTTGATTTGGATACTCCAAAATCCGAGTGTAAATCATAGCAAGACGGCCCCATTCTTGCTGCATGTATTCATATTCAATATATTTATCCCAGAGCGTGAACGACAGGTAATCCGTTCCAACATAAGCTAATCCTCGTTCAAAAAGCCTGAAACACCATAAAAATAATAGAAACTATTATTCTATAAGTATAAAAATTCACTCATTTAACCCAAGCACATCCATAAATCGGTGACAGTGGCCAATGTCAAGGAGAAGAAACAATTCATTGTTAACAGCATATCACTTCCAAACGCTACATTTACCTTCCTGGAAAAAAATCATAATATGTCCGTGAAAGGGAGCAGTGATAGAGGCCATCTTAGCCCTTAATCTGACGAGATCTTCCCAGCAGCAATTTGCATATTGATGACCCTCAGAGTGTCAAAGTTAAAGATAGCCATGATTCAATGACAACTAAATGACTACGGCATAGGCCTATGGGGAGAGAGGCGAGAAAAGAAGGGGAATATGAAACCAAAAACAAAATAAACAAGATCTTAAAAACAACACTACTTTTACAATATCATCAAATCAAGGGTTTGCACTTCAGAAAAAATTAATTTCTGTGGTGCATTACCATTAAACCTTTCCGCCAGAATCACTGTTGCAGGCATACCAGAATGGTGTCAGCAGCAACAAATACTACAGCCTTGTGACTGATGAAACAATGCAAAAATGATCCCCCAATGCCCAAAAAGAGAGCTAAATTAAAATCCATTACCTTCTGATGGTGTCTGGATCCCCATATGTGCTAATGGAAAATATGCAATAATGCAACCAAATGTCCACTGAATACGTCACTCCTTGAACTGCCCGTTCATAAACCTCCACAACTTTGTCAACAGAGCCTAGATGAGCCTCATGGTCTGCATACTTTTTCCAATACCCATAACACAAAGGAAATTCTGCCAAAAAAGCGTCATAAACTTTTCGAATTTTCAAAATGTTCTCCTGCAAGGGAGTTGAGATAATATGTTATTCATTAAATATAAAAACCAGGACCAGTCCTCCAAAGAGCAGGCAAACTCTACCCAAGATATTAAATAAATAACATAAAAGATGCAGTTTCTATACTCAAAGGCACCACTTTCATATTCCAAATATTTGTAATCAAGCAAAAGGGTGAGAACATTTTTTTATGAGAAGACAAACAAAAGGGTGAGAACATACTATGACATAACTATGTAAGTAAATAGAGGTGATCCAGAAAGCCATACCATATACTATCTACTCATTTCAAAAATATATATGAATGGACAATTGGTTCGTGCAATATAAGAGAAGGATATTAATACCATACAGACAGCCAATTTGTTGGGCACCTTCCTAAAATAACAAATAAAAACATGTGCAGATTGGAAAACTCAACAAAATAATTCATCAAATATCTGAAATTCGCTGACATGCCTGTGCCACCTTCTCGGTCTCTTCAATTAAGGAAGTCCATGCATTAAAATCTAAAGAATTAGCCCTCACAATGTTCCACAGTCGATCTTCTTCAGCAGACATAGCTGGTACTACAAATAAAGAGGAGAAGGATTTAAAACAATCAGGAAATTACTCACTTAAATCTGCATACAGATTCTTCAATAATATAAGGAATAAAAATAGCAGAGAAAGCACACAAAACAGGAACTCCAGATTTCATAAGGCTGACTGATTTTTTTTTATCAGTGATTTCATAAGGCTGACTGATGAAAGTGGTGTATTCATTTTTTTCAAATGGTCTATCCATTCAAATTGATGGTGGATGGTACACATGAGATAGAAAAGAAATAGAAAGAGAAGAAGATATAAAATAATTCTAGTCGTACTCGGTTGCGCAGTCAGCAAACCCATGAGAAAAATGCAGCACAGATGAAGACATTAACATTTTTTTTTAAGTACGAAGACAATAATTCTCCGTCCAATTTCTTAAACGTATGCATTGGCATCACTTTATTGAACGAAAAAAAAAATCAAGGACTAAGTAAACTCGAAAACCATGCTAGAAAACCTCGAGATCTGGACCAATCAAAATCTGTATTAACTAAAAACATTATATTCCTCACCTTATTCCTAAAATATTAATGCATGTTTGGATTGAAAATAATCTTGAAAGTTTCTGAAATCTTTAAGAATATCGAAGATAGGTGGTCTGTAGGTGGGATGCGGGTCATCTTGAGCAATAAATACAGTCTTAAAATGCCCAAATAAAAACCGCAACCACCTTGCACCTAACATATTGATATAACAAACTTGCAGATAGAAAACATACCGAAACCATCAAACTGTTGCTCTTCAGCAGCTCTCGCCATATTATCAGAAGCATTTCCATTCTCAACTGCAGGAGTCCCCGTTTCACCAACATTAACATCCACAGAAGAAATATTACCAGCTGCTTGAGACAACTCTACTGCTGCATTTTCTAGATCGGTGACTTTCTCACTAGTAATAGCAACTCCAACAGCTGGCTCAGCTTCAAATGCTGTACTCGCATGTGCTTCTTGCACGTTGGGATTAGGATCTGTACTATATATGTTCCCATCTCCCAAATCAAAACCACCAGGAACAGTAGAATTTGTATCAGCCAGAGAAGCAGGGGCAGCAAAATCCCCTGTAGCCTTAGATGGGAAAGCACTAGCGTTGGGGACAACGTTTGAGTTGGCATCAGAATAGTCAGTGGAAGTATAACTCGCGGATGTATAGCCCATCACAGCAGATGTCTCAGATATGGCTGTATCATGGTCTCCCATACCTAATGAAAAGATTACAACTTGGTAGCATAAACTGCAAGACTACAAAAACAAAGTCGTAGCTATTGATAAATTCAGAAGACACATGCACCCATACTGCATATTTTGCTTCGGTTCTTCAAACAAATAATGGCTATGGCAGTCCAAAAGAATTATCAACCAGTAATCACATTCAATTTTTTTTTTTTTTGATAATTAAATGATTGTATTAATAGAATAGGCAAAGCCCAAGTACACAAGGTGGTATACATAGGACAAGACCTATTTAGGTCGAAGATGGTAGGTACAAGTAATCACATTCAAAATTAACTCAGAAAGGTAATATGATGTTCAATGAGTGGAGAAGCTAGGCAGGCATATAATATGTGGATTACTAAAAGTAGGTCAAACTAGAGTTGTTAGTAGCTTTTTCAAGTTTGCCTGTGAACCCAAGCAGACGGAGGTATTGATAGTTGGGTGGCAAGTGGCAGAGTTATTGCTTTGACGGTTTTGGAGTAATTTTGCTATTCATAAATCCCAATGAAGTTATTTATTTATGTTAGTCGAAAATTTCAAGCTGTTCATACCACAAAAGACGACATTAACAGAAAATTCCAATTTCTGATTTAGTTCCTGAATTAAAATACTTGAGAAGGGCGCCTACCTAGTTAGGGCATAAGATTTTTTGTACTTGGCTTTGCCCTTTTTTTTTTTTTTAAGTAATAATATTATAAATATGCTTTGCCCATTCTTTGATCAATAAAATACTAGATAAGGATCTTTACCTAAATGTTCTGAACTATATAAACTTTTTTTTTTTTATAAGTAATAAGAAATTTTATTGATATGAATATACTAAGGCATAGCCCAAGTACACGGGGAGTATACAAACGCAAATGCCTAAATACATTCTTAGGACTGTTGTGAATTATATAAACTAATCATCATGTCTACCAGTTCATCACAGTAAATACGAAGTACTTGACATAGTCTCTTTGTTTAATCCCACTGCCGAACCAACAATAATTTCCTCGTTGCTATGAATAAAAGCATGATTAAGATCTATAATTAAGGACCACCGAAACATTCCACTACTATGAATATTGCCGTGAATCTTTTGAGCTAATTTTTTTTCAAAAAAATATGGAGCAGTACCGAAGATAGACCACCACATGTACATAAACTTAAAAGTAAATGTAAACCGAAAATACTACAAAATTCAAAAATTAATAAATTGCGCCGTATAGATCCATGCACACATCCATGAAACTAAGTTTTGAAACTAAACCACAAACCTAGGGTTTCGTTTCATACGCTAAACCCTAATTCGACCGAAAACAGTCAAAACCGAGACGAGATATGAAAGGAAATGGGTAACTGGTAAGGGGGAGTACCTGAGGAAAAATAAGAAACCTGTGTCGTTTGTCGTTTGCTGAGAGTTCTGGATTCGGCTTCGAAGGTTTTGGATTGAGGTTTGTGTAAATACTACAGCAGTGGTAATAGTAGCCAGTAGGGCAAGGAATTTGGGGGACAGATTTTATACCGCGGTAAGGGCGAAACTATGGTAGTCGATGATGCCGTCGGATCTGGGCCGTAGGTTAACATCGACTAGACAGCTCGGGATCGAATACTATCTTCGTTTGTTTTACAGATGAGATAACTAATAAAATGGAATTGTGATAAAAATTAAAAGTTTAATTAAATTATTATTAATTTTATTTTAAATTTTTAACAATAATTGTTTAGATTATTTTATATAAGAATTTAAAAAAAGAATAATTAAATTAAATAAGTTGAGATATTTTTTTAAACAAATGAGACCTTAAAAAAATGTGCACTCTTTTAAAAAAAATAACGTATAACATATGGAAAAAAATTATATAAATTCTAAATTTTGTCATTTTTTTCAAAAGAATTACATGCAATTTACATTTTACATATCATAACACTACATAAAATATTTCCCTCTAATTATTCAAACGAAATTTTTTAACGTCACAAAATCTTCAATAAATATTATAAAATTTAATTTATGTTTTTGTGTTTCTCATTCTAAATCTTTATATTTATATTAGAGGTATAAATCGGTCTGGTCCGATTTGGAGACGATAGATTAAAATTTTTGATCCATCCTTTTTTTGAATCGGATTGAACAAGACATCTAGGATTGGATGAGATCGGTAGCTATCAGTTTAGTCCAATCGGTCTGTTCGATCTAGGCCAATTATTTCTTTATTTTCTTTTTCACTTTTCTTCAAAAAAATTAATAAAAAAATATTTAAATGACTAATTAAAAATTAGTGAATTATTAATATGAATTATGTAACTAATTCATTAAAAAAATATTTTATATGGTCAATAATAATTAATTTGATAAAAATTATATCATTAACTTATATAATTACTATATAAAAATAATATAGTAAATTATTAAAAATATTTTAAATATATATATAAGAGTCGGTTCGTTTAGTCCAATCTAATCTAAAATTTATAGTTTCTGAGACTGGGCCAAATTTTCTCGATCCATAATTTATGAGATTGAGACCAACCAGTCAAGAGTTTGATCCGATTTGATCGATTTTTTCAAGTGAGACTGAACAGTTCGGCCCGATCAAATTTTTTGGACCCAACCCCTTAAGCCCCTAATTTATATAGAAATTATAAAATATTCAAATCCATATTCTCTAGTGCCTTTGCGACCAGGTAAATTAACTACAGACCAACAATAATGGGAAAGATTTATCTTGATCATTCTCTATTTATGCTTTGAAAAAATATGGGCAAATATACCTCTAAATTATTAAAGATTTTACACTGCTCGCAGGGGGTTCCGAACTTTGATCTTGAGCTATAAAATTAATACAATGCATCATTAAACTATTAAAAATTGATATTTTGCACTCGTCATTGAGACTGATAGTCAAGATTGTACCACTATACTTTTTTTTTTAATCTCTATGATTATAATTGAATTACGATATAAATATCGGTTTTGAATGGCTTTGAGAGTGTGATGGGTTAATTTTCGTAGTTTTATATGGCATGAAATCAAAGCCCAAAGACCAAATGTTGCAAGTCAATCTCGATATTAACATATACAATATGAGTATTGTTACAGTTATAAAGAGATTTTATAAAAATAACCTACAAAATGACATAACTTCAAGTGATATTAGATTAATTTTACGATAAAAATAATTTTATAATCTGATATACTATATAAAATCACATCAATTTGTGAGTGTAGTTGTATATATATATATAATAAAAATAAAAACCTTATGGATCAAACATTTCTATTATAAAAAATGGGGAGGGGAGGAATGGTATTAAATTTGCCATTGAGATTTTTTTTAATTTGTTTTTCTTTTGTACTAAAATAAATGAGTCATTTTGACATGTTTGTAGAGTTTTGAACAAGAGAAAATCAAGGATTCACATGCACATTTGTCCACACTAAAAGGCCACTATTATCCTCCAAACTACTAATATCTTGATATCTGAATGCTTACACATACTCATCTAAAACAATAGAGCTTGAAATGGAAGAAATCTCCCGTCATGGTTACAGCTTTTTCTTCTTGTATTTCTCTTTAATACAGCACTATAAAGATAGGATTCATGATGCAAAGTACAATTTGAAGGCGAGTTTATCAGCCATATACATTGCCCAAGAGAACTTGAAAACCAATCATCAAGAGGAGGAGAGAACAAAAGGCATTTGGGATATATATATATATATATTGTATATATATAGCTTAAGTTTCTGAAACTGAAGAATTTTGCCCAGTACAAGCACAATTCAATCGAATAGATTCAAAGTTTACACTGCATTGAGGCTCGATTTTCCTTCTCTGGGACATGGCTTCTGTTTTTGTTTTACAGGTTCAGGATCTGATTTCCTTTGCCTTACACCACACTTTCTATCTGAAATCTCTTTGGAGCCTTTTCTTGTGTTCAGAGGCACTGCTGCCTTAACCTGATTATGCACAGTCTGGATTTGGGATGGCAATGGCATCTTCTCCTTCTTACTATGATCCAAAGATTTATCTTCCATTAGTTTGTTTATGCTTCCAATCATCCCATCATTATCTGAGGACATAATACTGTCAATTTTAGTGCAGAACAAGTTAGCGATGATCGTTAATATTAGACAAGTTCGTCCAGATTTCAGATCCGGGAATTCGGAACTCGGATGATTAATTTTCTTGAATCTCTTAAAAAAAATTGCCAAAACTAATATTAAAAAAAAAGGCCGGGTATAACCCGGCCCAAATGAACAGGCCTAGTTATTATGCACCTCGGGCATACATCATCCTTTTAACTATCACCCTTTTAACAATTTCCAATTGTAACATCAAATTATTGACAAATTAATAGAATAGTTAAATAGCGTTCCAATCATTTGATGGCACATCGGGAAAGTATGAAATATGAGGGTTAAAAGGATGATGCATAGCAAATGGTTGAGCTGAACAGAAAAGGGCCTATAAAAAACCTCATTGGCTTGAATGTTGGCTGCCAGAGAATTTAAGACATGCTATGGCAAATGCAACCTCAAAAATATAGACAGATTTGTTCTTTAAAACCTCCTTAGCCTGACACGATTACTCAAAAGTTAATCAAATACTCCTTGGACCTTCTAAACTCCGCCCTCAAACTTGAAAAACCAAGTGGGTGTTTTTGGTCAGTATAATTAGAATTCATGCATACACACATCCACAAAACAATATTAGATCAAATTACCTGGACTAGAAAGGACAGCCCGTGGACGCAGAATTGAATTAGCTCTAACATTTGATTTGCTATTTGTACTAATATGTTTGACATTGTTCTTCATTGTCCCTGAAAAGTTGTATGCTTTATCTGATCAAAAAATATCATCATATCTTACTACATGTAAGACATGTTAGCCATTCCACTCTTCTTCCCATGAAACTATTTACTAAAATGTGGAAAAAAAAAAAAACCTCTAACCTTGGGACATAGGACTCGATTGTGTTTGGATGTTTGGGACAAGAACCTTTGTGATTCTGTCAACAAGTGATGGGGAATGGCTCTGATAATCCTCAGCTGTCAAAAACATAATCACAGATTCAATTACTCTATAACGGATGTAAGTTTCGTCTGTAATCCTCAACGACAATATTTTCGCAAGCATGTAATTGTTGCATCAAAATGGATTTATTTAAGTTAAAAATCTCTTGCTAAACAGACAATTGAACAAAAATTACTGATGTAAGCCTCAATATTGCTGGCAAAGCTTCTTTTTTGTTTTCTCTCTCGTCTGGGGATTGATGGAATATTTCATATCCTACCAAAATCTCTGTAAATCTATACTTACCAACAAAACAACATTATGAACCTAATTAAAATGAACAAATTCATCAAATTAAGAATTCCCCACATTTCACCATACAATGCAAATATAAAGCTCTGTGAAATTAGAAACAGGAAGGAAACAAGTTCTTAAATCCTAGACAAGCAATTTGGCAGGCCTCAAATTGTCTTCCTATAATCTAATGTTAACGTAAAAAATATAGCAGGGCAACACAGCTACCTTGCATGGATAGAGTGTCAATAGTCCTCAAAAACAGCAATAATCCAGTATCATTTCTGGGTGAAAACTGTTCATCCTGTGCCTTCACCTTCACAATCGGATTCACTTCAACATTTTAAAAAACAAAATGAAAAAGTTAGGATTAGGAATCTCCGGAAAAATAAAAACTTGTAGACAAAAAGAAATCACGGAGATTCAAGAAATAGAAACCCCACATGGAAATACTCACTTTTAGATCTTATAACCTGAAAAGCCAGAAGCAAGACCTGTCATTTACGATAGTCACAAATTTACAAAAATAATAGAAGGAATGGAATGTATCAAATAACACTATATCGCAACCGTACAAAAAATAGTACCGATAATGAATAAGCATAGATAGCAATAAACGAAATGAAATCTGAAGCCACCTTTGCTTCTATAAACGTAATGCCAATGAATAAGAAAGGAGCCGATATGTATAGTTGAGGAAAAGTGAAAGACTGGAATGGAAGTAACAGCCACGTGAAACTGAAAAATGCCAATGATTTCCATTTCTTGGCTTGAAAACCAAGAAGAAGGGATTCTCGACCAGAACATGGCAGCGAGGTGGCCCCTTCAGAACATGGACCAGGGTTTTTTGGGGGGGGGGGGGGGGGTGGGGGGGTGAAACAGGAGTTGGCGTGCGGATAGTTCTATTTGTATTTGATGGAATATGCGGGGCTGCACTCTAGGACTAGGGATTAGTATTATCGATTTATTATTTAGGAGTATGTATAGCATCATCGATTCATTATGTGTACGGTTTAGTATTTATTATTCAGCTATTTCATTCTTAAATCGGTCTATAAACATGTGATCTCAATTACTTAAATGATACGATTTAATTTGTAAGATTTAAGTTTTTTTTAGATATATAATATACTTTATGCATCTGAATTTAGCACATAACGCATACATAAAGGGACTCCCTTAACATAATACTCTTCTTAGAGAGTTTGATTGCATCCCTAGCTAAACAATGAACATAGAATTAATATTCCTAGATACATGACTCACGAACCAGCTTGGTATCCTTGAAGAATACACTTGATATTTTGAATCAACATGCTAGCCATGATTCTATTATCTTCATCACCCTTAATTTCATTCACCACATTCAAAATGTTACCTTATAGAATTATATTCTGCAATTGAGATTAAAAGAAAGAATGATAGCTTTTAGTGCAGCTAGAAATTCAACCAACATAGCATCAGGGAGCAAGGCACTACCACCCATATGCCAACTCGAGAGTTTGTTTTGTCCACGACTACATCCCAATTCACCTTGAAAGTGTTGAAAGGTGGAGTTATCCACTGATGAACATGTGTGCTTCCAATTCTACTAGGTCTCTCAGTCCTTGCATTTGCTTCCTTATAATCATGGGCTAGAAGCCTGGAAGTGTAGCTGCTTGAATAATTCTGTCTGGTGCCAGAAACTTGTTCTCAAACACACATTGGTTCCTTCTCTTCCATTTTGTTGTACTGTTATTGCAAACAACATCATTTCTTCAACAGGCAAAGATAAGATCAGATTATCAACCAATTCTTTAAACAAAGTCTCGATACCCTTTCCTTTTGGAGCTTCCTTATGCTTAGTCCCCAAACATCTTGTGTAGAAGAACATGTCCAAAAAGCATGTATAGTAGACTCAGGCTTCATAGAATAGATTGGACAGAGTGGTGACTCCCTGATCTTTCTTCTAAATAATTGTTTATTCATAGGCAATGATTCATGATAGGCTCTCCACAGGATCATCTTAAATGCAATTGGAACTTGAATCTTCCACAACTTAACCCAGTTCTCTCGATTACCAGCACTGCTAAAAGACTAAACCTTTGAAATCGAATCCACTTCACCAAACAAATGGTAAGCACTCCTCACAGTAAAATTTCCATCTATTGTGCATCTCCAAATGAGTTGATCAAATCTATTACTCCAACTTATTGGAATTCTACTTATAGTAAGAGCTTCCTTATATGAGAAGCCTCCCTTAGCTTAACTTGGTCCTAAGATTTTGTCTATTGCTCAATAAGTGTGCTAACCTGATCATTTACAATACTAACAGATGGTGGAGTTTGCACTTTGAAAGATGATGCTTGAGGAACCCATATGTCTTTGCCTATAACCACAGAGTTTTCATTGTCAATCCTCCAAAAAGTCCTTCATGCAGTAAAAAGGTTTAGCCACCGAAAAACTTCTCCAAAGGTATGAGGCATTACTTCCAAGTTTTATCTTTAAAAAATATATCTTGAAGAAATATTTTGCCTTAAGCACTCTAGAGGCAAGAGATTGAGGATTTTGTAATATTCTCCAGCCATGTTTAGTTAATAGAGCAACATTGAATTTTTCAAAATCTCAATAACCAAGTCCTCCCTCTTTCTTAGCCTTGCCTAGCACTTTCCATGGAAGCCATTGAGTTTTAATTCTATCTTCTCAATTACCCCACCAGAATTTTTGTAAAAGCTTGTTCATAGCGTTCAAGATGGATTTGGGGAGTTTAAAGAAACTCAAACAATATGTAGGCATGACTTGGGCAATAGATTTCAAGAGAACCTCTTTACCTACCTGAAAAATGAATTTAATCTTTCAATTCTGAATTATGTTGCTTATTGAATCCAAAAGTGGTATGAAAGTAGCAAGCTTGTTCTTCTCTACATAAGAAGGGAGGCCCAAGTATTTCTTAAAAACCTTGGCTTCCCTTACTCAAGCAGCGTTTAGGATGACAATCTTCAACTCAAACCTGGTATTTTGACTAAAATAGATAGCAGACTTCTCCAAATTTAATCTATGCCCTTAAGCTTCTTTATAGGATCTCGACAAATTGGACATTCGACACCATTCAAGAACATTTGCCTTACAAACGATCGAGCTATCACCTGCAAAAAAGAGGTGGTTAACAAGAAAAGAACCTCTTGCAAAAAGAAAATCTAAGATAAGGCCTTTGACTTCAATTTTGTCAGGTAAATTTCCAAGCACTTCAGAACAGAGAATAAAAAAGTAAATGGATAATGGACCCCTTTACCTTAAACCTCTTGAGGGATGAAAATCTTTTTGAAGAGTCCCATTAATAAGCAAATAGTAGCTAATAGTTTCCACACATTACATAGTAAAGTTTGTCCAGAAATCACCAAAGACCATCTTCCTTAAAATTGATCTAAAAAACACTCATTCAATGCAATCATAAGATTTGCTCATGTCCAACTTGATTGCCAAATAACCTTATTTCTCCTCTCTCATTCTATTCTTAATAGAGTGCATTGTTTCAAAAGCAATGTTGATGTTGTCTGAGATTAATCTCCTTAGAACAAATACAATTTGGACTGGAGAAATGAGTAATGGCATAATTGACTTAAGCCTATTCACCAAAACTTTTGAGACAATCTTATAAATCACATTACATAAGCCTATTGGTCGAAATTCAGTGACCAACTAAGGGTTTTTCTTCTTAGGGATAAGAACAATGAATGTTTCATTTAACTCACTAATTCCCCTTCTGGTTCTAAAAATTTCCTTAACAGCAGCCACTACACCATTCCCCACTAAGTCCCAATTATCTTGATAAAAGCCAGCTAAAAACCATTGGGTCCAGGGGAGCTCATAGGATCCATTTCAAACATTGCTTGCTTTATTTCTTTAGAAGAGCACTCATTTTGCAATTGTGTATTCGTATCATTAGTCACAACAAGTTCAAACTCCTGCAAAACCTCCTCAATACCTCTCGGGTTGGAAGATTCAAAAAGTTACTGATAGAAATCTTGGAACAGTTGTGAAACACCCCCAAGATCTCGAGCACTAGCACCTCTATCATTAGTGATTCTCTTGATAGTATTAGTCTTTTTCCTTTGAGATGCACATTTGTGAAAGTATGCTGAGTTTTTATCATCTCCTTTTAACCAAAGCTGCTTTAATCTCAGCTTCCATTTTGTCTCTTCATTTATAAGCATGCTATCAACTTCATTTTGTAGCTCTCTAATGGTTTCATTAAAGTCCCCATTGATTAACTCACTGCAATTTCTGGATCATATCTCTTCTCAATTTAAGCTTCTGCTTATTCTGTTCTACTGATGTCTTAGACTAAGACCTCAAGTGATTTCTGCATTGGTTCAAACCAATTTTCAGAGAGTGCAAAGAATTTCCCCTATGATTAGCAAACAACCATGATCTTTTAATAATAGCCTTGCACTCTGGCTTGGTTGACCAACTTGCTTCATATCTAAAAAGCTTATCAAATTTCATCCATTCTTCCTCTCCATTATTACAAGAAAGCAAAAGTGAGGAGTGGTCCAAGCTCATGACAGGAAGAACATAGACCTCACAGTTGTTAAAAATCAAAGGCAGTTGAGAGTTGCCTAAGACCCAATCTAATCTCTCCTTTGGGAAACCACCACATTCTCTATTGTTCCACCAAGTGTATTTAGAACCAATATAGTCCAGGTCATGAAGTTCACTGTCATCAATCGCATTCTTAAAGCTCTTCATTTGTGAGAATGATCTAGTAGCCACACCAACATTTTCATCAAAAGTAATGATCTCATTAAAATCACTCATACAAATCCATGGCAGTAGAGATTCAGGTTTAAGCATTCTTAGCAAACTTCAACTCTCTCTTATTTTCTCAGTGGCAAGATTACTATAGAAACTCGTGATCATGCATTTTTCAAGACTCATCTCCCACTGTTAGCAACATAGAAATGTGACTTCTCGAGTAATTAACAAGATCAGCATTTACTTCATTCTTCCATAGCATAGCCGATCCACCATTTTTTCCCAAACTATCAACCACGGAGCTATGATCAAACCTCAACAAATTCCTCATCTTCTCCACTTTCTTTTGGTTGCTTTTAGTTTCGGATAAGAAAACAACCAAATGGAACTTATCCTTCACTAGTAAGTAAAGCTCATGAACTGTCCAAGTGTTATCAAGCCCCCGACATTTCCAACATAATAGATTCACGAACGTTAGCAGGGCTGCACAACAGCTTCTTCCATATCATTGTCTTCTCCCCTATTTTCCATACTCAACAACTTAGCTTTCTTTTCTGTTTTTTCTTTGAGCCTCTGTCTATCTTCTTCTTCTGGGTTATTGAAGCCTGCATCTCCATAACACCCTCCATAGGTTGGGTTCCTAATATGGATGGGCCTATTAAGCCTTTTTCTTCCATGTTCTAAAAGCCTTCATACCTCGAGTCCTTATTGGTTCATGCATGTTGACTTGTCCTTTATGAGGTTCTGCCAAAAGTGTCTGCTTGTCAGTTACACCAGTTTTGACAGCAACCAAGATTATAGGAGAAATTCCTTGTGTGATAGAGACAACAATTGAAGTAGGACTTTCTAAATTTACCACTTCGCGTGCCTCATGTAGTGTAGAATCAACTTTCTACTCTGGCTACTATATTCAATCTTATTGTCACTGATCTCCTGAAATCCTGGTCCAACATCTTTGGGATTATTGTCATTATTATAAGCCGTGATTTCAGCCACCACCGGAGCCTTTCCATTACTGTCATATTGATCCAGAGGTTCCTTAGAAAAAACTCATCAGACTTTCTCTAATGTATCACCAGGGGACTGCTGCTCACTACTGAGTATTAGACCTGTGTTGGATGTTTTGTTACTAGCCCTCAACCAAGCTCCATATTGCTGATCAAACCCGTTTGTTGTTGCTCTACCATAATCCAACTTCTCACATCTTCCAAAAGAATGTTTAAAATGACCATAGTGATAACAAAAATGTGGAAGCCTTTCATATTTTAAAGAAATCCAGTATTTTGAATCACTTAACGTGAGAATTCTTCCCCTCACAAGAGTTTTGGTAATATCAACCATAATTTTTATACGTAAGGATTGGCCCCAGCACATACCACTACTATCCGTATCATCATGAATAATCTCTCCTATGGAAGAGCCTAAATTGAAACAAGTTTTGTAGTTCATACCTGCGAATGGAAGATCATGGCATTGAATCTAGAATGGTTTTTTCAAAAATTGCATCTCCTTTATCGAAACGAATCCCTCACAGCCTTGGAGACAGACAAAGCTATTGTCAAAAGACCAAGGCTAGCCTTTCAACACTCTTTTTTGGCCAGCAACAACCTTAAACTCTATCAAGAACTTGTTCCAGCCCACATATTTGACTACTACTTTGTTTCCTACTTATCACACTCGCATCAAAGTGCTCTTAAGGGCCCCTCTGTTCGCCTCTTTGTTTGACACAGCAAAATTCAGTATTTGCTTTTGTCAGTAGAGCACAACACTTCTTCATTTTCAATTGCAACCTCTTGTTTTTCATCCTCTGTAATTTTGATACCTTTGCAAAGAGCATACAAATCACTTTCCATAACACCCCCACGACCAAGTCTAAGTGGGAAAAAAAGTTTACAAAGAAACTCAAAGAGAAATCTTATTCAAAAAGAAGGACAGTAATGGTATGTGTAAAAATAATCATTACTCAAAGTTTAAACTTTACTTGAAGTTTTCAAAAAAACTCTGAGAGAAACCTTACTCGAAGTTTAAAATATATTTTCTAAATCAAATTATAACGTATAATAATTAATATTCTCACCCTACGACTCGTGATATATAATTTTACTGTTTTTATATGAGAAATACTCTAACTACAATATGATTATATAAAAATAATCTCATAATCTGATGTGTCTTAATGTGTTCTGTTAGATTATAAAGTTATTTTTATTATAATGTAGATTTGATGTCTCACATAGAAACATATTAGGTTATACATTGACTTTTGTGTAATTCTTTTATAGATGTAGTATTCATCTTTTTATATTTATCATATATATAGGCTTATAGCACATTTCAAGTTTCAAAATTATAAATCCCAAAATTTCTATACTTCAAATTTTAAAAAATCATTCAATAGATTACACTATAAAAAGATAGCACAATGGGATGAAAGGAAATAAATAGTCATTTTCGGCCAATTGTGATGATTCAGACCTCAATCAACATGGTTTGGAGCCCTTGGTGACAGTCTGGTGTGACTATATGATATCTTTTCTTACATTCATAGTAGTAAATAAAAGATAAATACAAAAACAATAAATAGAGACGGAGACACGTATATTTATGTGGTTTGACAATGAGTGTATACTCACGATTCGTTGGAAGGAAAATCTACTATAATATGATAATTTTACAATCTATCACCCTCGTTGTACAATAAAAATCGGAGAACTATTTTTTAGTAGAAATTTTTAGTAGAAATAAGTGGAAGTCGTCCCGAAGTCCCATTTCTCATTCAGTCTGATTCCCTTTATATCCTTTGCCCCCTCCTCTTTATGCCATATCTTTCCCTCCTTTATGTAACATCTTCGCCTATTTTCTCCTTACACACTATTCATCCTTCACCCTTTTGTCCCTCTTTTACTTATCTCTCTCTCTCTCTCTCTTCTCTTTTGATGAATTTTCTCGTTAAGATTGGACTTAATATATCGTATTGGACTTGGGATATTTTTATCCCATTCACAAAGTATTATATATAGAGGGAGAGATCCATCTTGATATTGACAAGATCTTCAAAATAATGCTTGAATTGAACATCAAGTTACAAAAGATAGTAGAACATATGAATTTAGGTGAACGACATTAAATTATATGAAATCTACATGTTATGTCTCCATCACCAGTTCAAATTAACCATCCAACCACCCATAAGAAATACTTTAGTTTAGGGGTCAGCTTATATGTCTTATTGTTTGTGTATAAGAGTATTCACATGTATTCTCAAAACTTTTATTTCCAAACATCACTTATATACAAAATATTTTTAATTTCAGATATTAAACTTATTTTATCTAGTAATCATAAAATTTTTAAACTTTCAAATAAAACATAAAAAATACAATTATTCTATGGGGCCCCTTTGCGCCCCACTAGCCTTTTTAATTAGAATAAAAATAAAAAAAACTAAATATATTTTGTATGCACACCCTCTTTTATTATTTCTGTAAAAAAAATGAATTGCGAATAAGTGCAAAATAAATTATGCATACGGGGGTGCAAAAGGGTCCCAACCGTAAGACCATATATCATTGCTCTAAAAAATAAGATTATTGTACATAAATGTTGATCTAGGAAGTTAAGTAAAACTCTTGTATTATCTTGACCTTCTATGTGGAAATTGCCCTGGAGGCTAAGGTAATACATTTTTTTTAATAAAATTTTGACAAATTTAAAAGGTATGTTATGAGTTTTTTAAATTATGGTTATATTTATAAATTTTAAATCATAATTCAAACTATGTGATATTGTTGGTAGCACCCCTAATTTTTCTTCCCATCTAGATGATGGGATAATACATATTTGCTAAGCTTTATGCTTTAAAATATGGTTATTATTATACTATGAGCGACAGGTTTTAGAATTAATAATAGAGACAAATTCCTTATTATAAATTGGTTTAACAAAAAACAGAGTCCCGTTGGCAGAATTTTGAGATGTGGACTGACTACATGATATCAATTTTTTTTTTCATCTTGAATTAACTAATATCTACAGATAAGGGAACAATTTAATTGGTGCTTTGGCAAATTTAAGAGCTGCTAGTATTGATACTTATTATCACTCAATTTTCTACTTATCAAAAACTTATGTGGTATATATATTTTGGATAAAGCAAGCCTTTCTCACTTTAGGTAAGGTTGTTCACCTAACTCATTATAGCCTGATAAAGTCAGTTTCGATCTGACTCGATTAAGGAAGTATGCCGATAACTCGATAACCGTTGCCTGATTAATTGATTCAATAATGTTTTGTGCAGTTTGATTTCGACTTTGAACCCTAGACCCAATAATCTCAGTTGCTATCCTCTCTCCGTCTTTCTACTTTCATTCTTCTCTGCTTAATTGAAAATAAAAAGTTTTTGTCATATTCCAAGCACCAAACCACACGTCGCTAAAAAAGTGTGAGTCTTCGTCGAAAGAGTGGGTTATTGAAAAAGTCAATTTGTCAATGTAAAATGAAAATTAATGTAGGTGCAAGCTGAAGATTCTGAATTCTTTCGTCCCCATGCCACGACCTATTAATTTTTCAATATTTTCAATCCTTTAATTGGATGGTGGTTGAGGTAGTTTTTTTACCGTTGTACATATACTTTTCTAGAACGTCTTTGATTAATTCAAGTCTATAATTTCGTTCTTGTTCTCTCCATATAATTTAAAGAATTATTTAATGGTGCTTTTTTCTGCATTGATTCCTTTTAAAAGATATTTTTCCATTTGGAGGAAGAAGTTTTGGACATTTCTAAATGATTTACATAGTATAACCTCTTGAACGCGGGTCCAATCATAAAAGATTCGAAAAAGTGTGGGTCATCATGGAAAGAGTGGGTCATCATCAAAAGAAGGTATGAAGAAGGGTTAGGAGTGCATAATACTTCAATGAGCTTCTGAACTAAGGTAAGACTTTCACTTTCGTGCACTTGGTAAACAGTTCGATTAACCAATATTGATTATGGTCTTGACGGGTTAGAATTTTTGCGACGGGTCGGGTCATAAAGTGGGCAGGTAAAATGATCAGCTTTTTAAAATAACCCTAACTTTAGGAACCTAATTTTATATATTTCTTTTTGTTTGGATAACTAATGCTTTTGTTTCCTTCTCCAAGAAAATATAAAATTAGAGGGTAATAATATTTGATTGAAGGCTTGTGTATAGAGCAATTCTAAGTATAAGTTTTAAATATATAAGTTACATAACAACTTTTTATAAAAATATAAGTCATTAATAAATAATAACTTTTCTTTTATATTTTTAAAAATATGATTTACTTTTTTCTAAAAATTTGCGCAAGATTTGCCTATATGTCTATATAAAATTTGTCCATACGAGATTTATACAAATGATTTATTTTGTATATAATAAATAGATTAGTTTAATTTTCACTCAATTACTTGAATACCTTTATGATTGAGCAAAGACCAAAACTTTATAGAAGTTAAAGGATAATGCTATATCATCCGAATAAATAATCTGAAGATTTATTAATTTATAAATTTTTTTAGATATTAATGTCGTGGATAAATAACAGACAAATATAAACTAATAATTTATAATACTAGTACTTGCTACTTGCTGTATAATATATATGTGCGATGAAAAATAAAAAAATGGATTTGAAATTAAAAAAAAATGAAAATGGTGTATTTTATTTATCATATCATATCAGTTGATATTTATTCATCATTAATTTTTAATGTTTGTCTTTATTATTGGTTTTTTTTATTTAGTGACTAATAAAATATGTTGAATCCAAGGTTTCAAGTTTCGTATCTACGTGTAGATTTTGATGATAACAAATGAATTCAAATCTCAAGCTCAAATTATCTACGCAATGGAGCGAAGCGCACATCAAACATAAAAGAACAAGTCTACAAATGAAGCTCATAAATTATTTTTGTATATTTCTTGATAAAATTGGATTAAGGCTCAAAAATTAATATTTTATCATAAAATATTAAATTACATTTATTTATGCATGACATAAGCATGATAAATGCATGACATCATTAAAAACTTTAATTTGGAAAATTATATTTTGCATGTGCATGACATATGCAATGATCTTATTAAAAGTTTTATTTTCAAAAATTATATTTTACATGTGTATGACATATGCAATGACTTCATTAAAAAATTTGAATTTTGAAAATTGAATAACATATGCAATGACTTCATCATAATTTTAATTTTGAATTTGAAAGATGATTGAGTGTGACTCATTTGCCTATAAATAGCTCACTTGTGTTTTACAAAAATCACAATAACAAGAGTTTACACATCTATTGCTAAGTTTTGCATCATTCTTTTAAAACTCTCATTTTTTCTTTTCTAAAATTTTAAACTTTAATTCTTATTCTTTTTGAGAGAGATATATGTTGCGCTGTATTGTTTCTTTCTCACTCATTGAGGAGTTTACTCTGATAGTCTACCCACTATCAATTCTTGTATTTGTAAGAGGGTGCGTATAACCCTTGTATGTTTAGAAGGTGTTCTACACGGGGAATAGTTAAATCATCAAGTGTGAGGTGATTAGAAGTGTAAAGGCTGTTCTACATGGATTCTTTGGAGCGGTGCTGCTCAAAGGTGTAATGGGTTTATATCTCCACCTAAAGGAGATTGAATAGTGGATTTGGGATCCTCAAGGGGTAGCTTGAGGCGAGGACGTAGGCAGTGAAGCTGAATCTCGTAAAAATATTGAATTTGCTTCTTCTTACCCTACTCTTTATATTTCTTGCTACTTTATATTCTGTTTATATTTTATATTGTGTATTTGATTTATAAGTGTTAATTTTTATAATATAACCTAATTCACTCCCCCTCTTGTGTTAGTCATCTGAGTAACAAAATATTTTTAAATAATAATAATAATATTTTTTAAATATTTAAAAATATAAAAAATCAATGAATACAAATAAAAAAAACATCTTTTAGTCCTGGACAACTCGTCAGTCGTCCTACACTCTCGGAGGATGCACTGATCGAAGTTAAAACCTTCCCCTCCGTCCCTTCGAGCGGTTCAGCTTCTCAAAATCTGTGTGTGTCTCTCTCTCTATGGCGTCGCAACCCCGAAGAGGCGGAGTTTCCCTCCCGGAGAGGCGGGCTCCGAAAAGCGAATCCAACGGCAGCATAATCTCGAAGCTGAGCGGTTCCCCCATCGTCTCACGGGGCAGGCAGGCAGCTAGCGACGCCGCACTCGTGACCAGAAAGCTCCTGAAGAGCACGGGCAAGGCCGCATGGATCGCAGGTACGACATTCCTGATCCTGGTAGTGCCTCTCATCATCGAGATGGACCGTGAGCAACAGATGAATGAGCTAGAGCTCCAACAGGCCAGCCTTCTCGGCACCCCGCCTCAGCCCCAGAAGTGAACCGAAACAAACGAGCGTCGGGTCCCTTTGGCGATCATTGGGTACTGATCTTCAACTTAATCTGTGAGTCTTATCAAGGATGTGCCGGTTTAGAGAGAGACAGATAGAAATAATTTAAAAGGGTTTAATGCTCTAGGGTTTGGATATTGCCTATAATTTATGATGTTAGTACTAGGAGTTTTTGTTTTTCTCTTTGAAGTTATAAAAAAATCGCCATACTCTCTGTTTCCACGGTGATGAAATGCTTGATTTGAGCATTGTGTCCTTTTTTCAAATTTTTAACTCCTGCTCTTGTTTCCTTCCCCAAATTACTGTTTTATGATCTTATTTCATGGGAAATCCGCATAATTTGTTATTTTTTTGTAGCAAGATTTGGAAACTTTGTCTCGTGTTTTAAGTCAACTCCTTCTACCGTAGCATAAGGGTTATGAATAATATCTGTAGGTGATTGTTTATAGCCAATCAGTCTTCTGTGCACGATCTAGAACGACGTTTGCTGCTTGATGTATAATCAGTTGCATGCTATAGGCTTTGCAGTTCATTTAAAGGTTTCAATTGTTACTATCATTATTGAATTGAGTAGAATGTGAAGTACAAGCAAATATGGAGGATTTGCGAATCATGGGGACACTGTGACACAAGTTCTTAGGATCAAGGATTTGTTGTGTGAAATTGATGGAGGTGGACTTGAGTTATCGACAAACTTATATATCTAGTGTGGTCTATAAAAACCAAACATGTCCACAGCCTACTGTGAGGTCAGTTTCTTTACAGTTGGAGTGAATGGAAGAATTACAAATTCAGTCGATTACGTAATTTTCGAACCAGTGGCCATAAGTAGGCATTGTGAAAATTCGCACTGAATTCAAGGTTTATGCTGATATAGTTTTCCCAAAAGTTCTATTGTTGGGTGAGAGAAAGAAAGAGGGGAGGCGTAGAGGTTCTTTTAAATGAAACTGAAGACATTCCACATGTTCTCAAATATGGATAATGCAGCAGAAGTAGTGGTACAATGTCAGCTAGCTTCAAGCTCAGTGATTTTCATGCGACTTGTATGACAAGAGATGAATGTTAGATCCACCAACGAAAAGGAGAAAAAAAGAGAACAACATAAATGCTAAGGTAGAACCTTTTGGGGAGGGTTGGAATATTTAGTCATGTTTTTCTGTTTGCCAAATAACTTCCGTTTAAACTGAATAAGATTTTTGTCATTTAAGAAATCTTTTAATTGTTGGGTTCTTGGCTTTGCAAAGCTGGAAGTCTACCTTTTTTCTTTTAATCATTCTTTTTTTACTTTTTAATATCATTTTTTAATTTTCTGTTCGAAGTCATGGTAGCTGGTATTTTGCCTAGTATTTCAATTTGGTTTGCTTGTAAGGAGGGACTGTGATCTGTGTTTGACTTGTAAATTTTGACAATGGTATATCATGGGACTTGCAATTATGCTAACATTGTTAAATAGCAATTTCTTGCCAGCATGTCAATCTACTGCCACATAGAAGATTCAAATTGGGTGACAATGCTGGAGAATTGAGTCAATAGAGAGGTAGACGAGTAGTTAATTTCATATGCTAAGTATCTCAATGGGGCAGATGGTTATGAAATCATATTTAAATGTTTTTGCTTTTTTATGCTCCCTTTTTCTCCTCTTCATTCATTCTCTTTTCCAGTGTGTTGGTTCGGAAATCAAAAGTCAGTGTTAACTCTTGGAAGTTAGGCCTTTTTTGTGTGATATGAGGTTTTAAAAGAAAATGAAACCCAATGAAACCCCATATCCCATCTTGGTGAACTAGATACGGCAATCTTTTAGGCAGGGACGGTTATGGGAAACATGCAGGTATATTGTCTAGAGTTCCTCATCTCTATTCTTCGAATCGTCTGAACTAGCTAGAACCCCATTGACCCATGTTCGAATATATTTTTGAAGAGGCCTTTTAGTTCTGGTCATTCATGGGCTATTATATTCAATGGCATAGAGTATAAACTGCTATTTCTGCCATTTCTAGGGACCCTCCATCAGTGTATTTTTTCCAGGAAAATAAATTGAGTCTAAAGGAATAGATCATCTGGGAAGGGTGATAGGACCTGAAACATTGTGGGCAGGGTGGCAAAAGCCAACAAGATAGAGTTCCTATCTTTGAACTGTCACGGTGTCTTCACGCCCATTCCCCAATGCCCCATCGGCGGTGTTAACCTGTCTCGTGACTGGCTGCTCACCCGCCCTCGCTCCACAGAGCTTTTGTTCATCGCAGAAGACAGTCTTGAGGAATGTTTTGCAGTCACAACTAACAAACTCTAAGCTTGGATATACCTCCCGACTTGCCACAGTTTTATCTAGTATCAACTACTGTATTTTTCATTGGCATTGATGCTACAATCCTTGTGAAAGCTTTCAAAACTGATGCTAGGTACTAATCAATTAATCAAACCAGTCCCAGTTTCGGTCCGGCTTACTGCTTATGAAAAGGCAGTTCTACTATATACAGGCAGAAATTGTGCTTAAGTGCACCCTGCTGATGTGGCAACACGCCACATCACAGCAAAATCCTCACAGAGAGAAAGGGCCGCGTTAGGGTTAGGATGCTGTAATGGGAAGGGGAGTTGCACAGATAGAGGCAGGGGAGAGAGAGGACAAGGGGAGTCTCAGCAATCTGGAACAAAATGTGAAACACACCGTACGTAGGTGGAGGGAATCATCAACAGGTCAGCTTCAACTAAACACATTGTTTTATTTAATAAAAAACAACGTGTTTTACTCCACGTAGGATGCCGTCCGCGGGCCTTCCCCGTATGCCTAGGTTTAGAATTTTTTATTTATTTTTATAAAAAAATGCAAGTTCAATTTCTTTAATATGAAATACAAAAATAAGACGTTGAGGGGCATTAGATATTCAATTATTTTGTCAAGTTGATTTGACATAAAATTTTTTATTTTATTTTATCAGGACTTAGTTTTTTGTTTATCTATTTATTGATTTTATCAATTTAATTGATTGTGACTAACGGGAACACGTTTGCATGATTACATGATTGTGTGGGGTGAGATCAGTCCCTTAACGCGTTTGCATAATTACATGATTGTGTGGGGTGAGATCAGTCCCTTAACGCGTTTGCATAATTACATGATTGTGGGGGTGAGATCGGTCCCTTAACCAGTTACCACACTACTTAGTTAAGGGACATAATAAAAGTGAAATTCAACGTTAGTATCGAAATTTCAAAACCCCCAAACAAATAAAGTAATATTTATTGAAACTAAAGTCCGTCAAAAGTGGTTTAATAGGTGGTGGTGATATGATGTTCTTTATCTTTTTGTCGTGAAGAAATGTAAGAACAATCTCAATCATGGACACATTGGAGTTTTATGTCGTTTTGGAGATAGATGGTTACTTTTATCATTTTATCTATTTTTTTGCAATCTTTACACTATTTCCTCAACCCACAAATAAAAATAGCAATAAAAAAGGAAGATTTATATGGCCCATCTTAATATCTTAATGCTTAATTACGAAGGTATGAGGTAATAATCTTATTGAAATCATTCGAGAACCAATTATAAACTGCCAACTAAACATGGGAAAAGCATCAACATTTTTAATACTTTTTAAGTGTCTCGAGTAGATTTGTAGGCTTATTTGGTTGAAATTTTTATTGACAACTGGGATTTGGACACAACTCATATAAAAAAAGAGTTTGAGTGACAGAAGCAAGGTTCTAATAGTCTACCATGGCTTTTCTTACTGAAATCACATCATTGGAGAATGAACCACAAACTTGTTTTCACACACAAATCCACCAACTTGTTTCCACACACAAATTCATCAACCTTTTCCAGATTGTTCAGAAAAGAAAAAACACATTTATTTCAGACCACCAATCTTATAAATCATTGCAAACTTCAAAACCAAAATCGTATATTATGTATCCTGGAACTCATTATAATTATTAAAAAGAAAAAAAAATATATATATATATATATAATTCTTTTGTATCATTGTGGAATCTATTTTCAATAATGTATTGGATGTGTCACTTGTAAATAATTCTTTTTCTATATATTTATAGTAACTGTTCAATCTATGAACATATACAAAGGGTAATGTTGTGGGAAACTAACATATCATTAGCAATGCAGCTCAGCCTCCATGCTTACCACCTCGTTTCTTCATCACTGATTTAACAAACAGGAAACAAACTATAATGAACCCAAAAACTGCCAAACCTCCTACTGCAAGAGCCGCTGTCCTCTGTGTGTGTCTTTGATTCTCGTTCCCTATACAAATCAAACATACCATTCACAGCTATCAAAAAACAAACTTTTACTCCCTTAACACCTCTCTCTCTCTCTCCAATTATAAACTGTTTTTTAGTATCAATTCATGTATGAGGGGAAAAAAGTGAAACAGTTCATGTCATTCAACAAATTAAGGAGATGAAACTTGCATGTATAGAGTCGTTTATTTTCATAAATGAGAAGTTAAAACTTAAATAATATATTATTATAATATATTTTTTATTATTAATTATGTTTTGAAATTTAAAAAAATTGTTTTTAGATTTAAAAGGTTGAATTATTTATTTTATTTTGGATGAAAAATTTGAGATAGTAATGAGGATACGAGATAAGAGCGTTTGTAATAGTGAAAATGATATGTTTACCCGATGATGAAGATATGCTGGGGACGCCATTTTGGTAATAGCTGTAGCTCAAATAGCACTTTTGGAGATACACTTGGCCAGAGATGGAATTTCCACAATCAGCTTTGGCCCTCTCCACAGTACTACTCACACAATTCCCACAATCATCACTGCCCAAATCGCCCTCACACTGCCCCAACACATACACCGATTCATAACTCCCTGTGTAGAACAGACCCCCACCGCCAGCGCCAGCGCCAGCGCCAGCACCAGCACCAGTCTTAACCCCACTCTCCACCATATCAAAAGCGGTGTTCCTCTTTTGATAAAACCCAACTTCACTTGCTTTAGTTGATCCACACACCTTGTACAGCAATTCAGTGTCCGGTACTTGTTTGAACTCAGCAATCTCATACCGCAAATAGCACCCGTTGAGTTGAATTCTAGCCGCTACAGCTTTGCCACACCGCTTGTCTGCCGTTTCTGATATCTTGCTCACGCAGTTGGAGCACTCGGGCAGCGTGAGATCCCCTCTGCATTGGTAAAGACCCATGAAGCTATATTGATCTTCGCCTGAGGTGGTAGAGGAGAAACTCTTCTGTGAAGATAGTGAAACCAAAGAAGACAAAAGGGTCTTGAGGTTTTGTGAGTAAATTCCTGTTGAGTCCTGGAATTTCTGCTCTGCACAGCCTTTGAAGACGAAATTTCCGTAGTCTGCTGCACTTTCAGCACAGGGAAAGAAAGAGGAAAGCATAGAAATGGAAAATAGAGAGAAGAGTGTTCTTGGCAAACCCATTTGGAAAGTTGTGAACTTTTTGTTTCTACGCCATGGATGGTTTAGGGGGAAGGTGTTGGGAGCTTGTAGTAGTGTTGAACGGGTGTTGAGTTTTTGAGTATTTTCTTTATATTATAGAGTGTGGGGGAGTGGGCTGTTGGTGTTCTAACTTCTCGGTGGGGTTTGGAAGCTTTTTGGGCAAGTTTTCGTGGTCTTTCTGCCTTTGTAAGTTTTGGTTTCTCCACCTTAAACGATTGTATCAATAATTGTGCTAACTCCATGCACCCCGCCATGGATAGAATTGGGTTTTCAAATATCAAGTAAAGTCAGATTATTTATTATGGTGCCATGGTAAAAGAGAATAGGCTATCCACAAATTATAATTATCCAAGTAATAAGCCATGTTGGTCAAATGACATGGAAACATCTCCCTAAAAACTGTAGGGGCTGGGGATCCCTATACGGAAAAGCATAAATAAATAATGTAAAAGTACTTACCGCCCTGAATTTACTCCATAAGAATGCATTGACCATTAGTTCTCGTTGAAAATGACAAAAAATACCTTATATTCACATTTAAGTAGTTCGAAGATTATCCAGTTTTATATAAAATGAAAAGAAATTGTCATTTTCAAATATAGTAGGGACTAGGGAGATCTGAAAGAAAGATAATCAGCAGACTGGATGTTAGGCTAAAAGTGTACTGAGTTTTAAGGGTACTCTCCAAGTGTCAAACTTTGGATACATTGAACACAACTAGAAAGAATACTACTTATTGATTGAGCAAAAAAGATGACTTGATTGCTTTAAAGACTGCAAATTTCAAATGATTCAAGATAGGATAACAAGTTTGAATATGTCGAACTAGAAACTTCTCAAACATAGAGGATCTTTGAAAATTGAAATTCTTCACCTGATAAACATCATGTTTAATACCAATACAAAAATTACAAAATGAAAATTTATATTCTCAAATTGGTGTCTAAATTTACATGACATAATTTAGATTTAAATATTTACATGCTATAATTTGATTTAAATTTGAATATTAAAAGCAAAATATATGACAAAACAATCATTGAAGGACAAAATTGATATAATTCAATTTGAGTAGTGCTATTTGAAAATGATTACACCATAAACCACCAACATGGTATACTTTTATTTTTTTGATTTAATTTTTAAATTTATCTCATAAATTAAATTATATCATGTAAATGATGCGTGATGTAAATGAGTAATGCTAGATGTAATTATGAGTTCTGCAAGCATAACACTCTCTTTAAAAAATAATAAGATCTATTCTTAAAAAATTAATTTGACATAAATCTCATATTTACTCATTTTTTTTAAAAAGAATAATTGATACTAATGCATTTTATGACTATATATATCATTCACCAATGTGAATAACTTTTAAAAGAAATATTCAATTTAATTTAAAGATGGTAAAATCTGACTAGTTTGAATATAAAAGTGTTCCCAACTCATAAATTCATAATTCATCTCATTTAATTATTATAATTTTTTTTAAATTTTTATATAAAATATAATAAATAAATTTACTTGTTTAAATCTTAAAAAATAATAATATTAAAAGATAATATTATATTTAAAATTTAATTTTTATATAAACTCATCTCATTATAATATTATAATGATAAGAATTTGAACCATTCAAAAATAATATTATAAGAACCATTCAGCATTTAAAGCTTTAAAAGGCCTCAAACTTATGGTATTTGTGGACTTCCGTAAGGTCCAATTCACTCCCCTCTCTGACCCAGTAGAAAAGGCCCATAATTCCCATCCAATTGGAAGCCCCAACGAACATCATTAATTAAAGATGGGAAATTCTAAATATAAGCTCATATATTATATACTGTTATAAAACTAAAAATAAAACTACCACTATTGCAACAGAAAATAAACTCTTAAGAACTAAAACTTTCTTTCTCTCTCTATATTTTCTTATGAATTTCATTACAACTGAATCCCATATTTATAGGCGTTGAAGTTACTATGCAAGTTACTATGCAAGTCACTATGCAAGTCACTATGCAGATTTTAAAATAATAGTAGTGGGGTCATTCACATAATTTAGTGGTGGGACAGGGGGCGGCGCCGTTTTGTTCGATCATTTATAATTCATAACACTCCCCCTTGAATGACCACTCATAAAGAATCTGCCTCGTTAAAACCTTGCCAAGGAAAAACCCAGTGGGAAGAAAAACCAATGGCGAAGGAAAAAGAGTACAGTCTCTTTATGTATCCATAAGTGTTTTAAGATTGCCTCATTAAAATCTTGCAAAGGAAAACCCAATGGGATAAAACCTTAGCGAAGGAAAAAGAGTACAATCAGCACAAGTCTTCAGGACTTTTACTCCCCCTGGAAAGTGCATGACCATAGTTTTTGAGTCTTCACATTTTAATATTCTGCACAATTTTCTTGAATGTCGCAGTTGGTGATGTCTTCGTGAATAAATCTGCCAGGTTATCACTTGATCGTATATTCGATATATCCTCATTTGATTTGAGTGATACAAGCAGCATTATCTTCGTATAAAATTGTTGAGCTATCAAAATACTACACTTTTCTTGGATACGTTGAGTCATTGATCTCAGCCAAATATACTCTCAACTTGTTTCATGAATTGCAATAATTTCTGAGTGATTTGAAGATGAAAAATAATATCTGGTTGACAAACTTAATAGAAATCTGATACCTGCAATAATACTTAAACTCCCCCTGATAATATGCGTTAGTGTTTCAAGTAATAAGCAAATATGATTTCAGTATATATAACAAGTTAAGAATTCAAACACGATCTCCAACTAAATAATGCATTAGAGAGAGTATGATAATATTTTCATCTAAAATTTTCTCCCCCTCATTCGGCGTTATTAGGAAGAACTTGTTTATATACGGCGGAAATAACATTGGAAACCATCTATGTATGATAAAAGCTGTAAAAGCTTTGAGATTTAATATTATCGGTTCGGCGGAAAATCAAATTCGCTTGACATTGTGGACAAACGAGATCTTGAAGAGATTTGAAGGTTTCGGGTTGTTGTTTAAATATAACCAATTTTACCATTGGTTTACTCCAGCAAAAAGATTTCACATTCCTCATAGATTCAGTTGTTGTTCATCCAGAACGATATTATGTCTGATAGAAATTCTAATGTCCCAGATTTAAACCATGAACCTTTTATACCTCAACCACTTATATTTTCTCCTGAGGCTGTAAACACCATGATAGGAGCAGAGATATATCTTTCTAGTAAATCTGATCCTGAAATTGTTGCAGCATCAAGAACCCTCAGTGCTCAATATGCTGCATCTCTTATAACCATGTCTCAGAGGCTACTGGCGAGAACGAGTGAGGTTGATCATCTTAAAACTCAAATATCTGAGTTGCATCAAATGCTTGCAACTAAAGATAGAAAAAATAAAGATTTAAAACAAGATAACAAGGAGCTGAAGAAACTTGTAGACTGGTATTCTCGTGACCTGAAAACACGAGTAGAAGAGCTGGAACGAGAGAGAGCTCAGATACAAAGTCAACAACAGCAGCTAACGGCAGAGGTTCAACGTTTACAAGAAAATAGGGATAGCTGTAATTAATCTCGCTAGCTTTTGAAATTATGCATCCAACATATCTTGTAAAGTGAGATTTGAAGAGATGATGGTTTGTCTTGTTCTTATTTCCATTTCTATAAGAACCGTCTTTAGTTTCATTTAGTACGCATCAAATCTTATTCTCATATCTATAATTCATCTGTATTTGTATTCTTATTCTACAAATTTCCAATGGCTCGTCAATTTCCTTTTACTATTTCTCACGATCAACATATGAGGTATCCTTCACCTCAATTACAAGTTGTTCCTGCATCTTCCGCAGGTGCCATGTTGCAGCAAGCAAATGATCTGGCTAATAAGTCAGATCGTGAAGCTGTTTATGAGCTGGTGACTCTCGGCACCCGATACTCCTCCTCTATTGTTGGATTTTCCAACTGATTACAATCCAAAAATCGTGAGATTGAGGAGCTTAACGAGAAGGTTTCTGTACTTCAATGACTCGTTCAAGAGTCTGACAAAAAAATTGCAGACTTAAAGCAGGAGAATAAGGATTTAAAATCCTTACTTGCCTCTTCATTTCGACTGCCTAATCCTTTAGATAAGGATGGTATGTTGCTTTATGAAGAGCAAATGCATTTGAGAGATGGGGCTAGAAGTCTCAAATTTTTGTAACTCATCTATGAATTGAATAATAAGATCTTTCCTTTTCAAATGCATTCCTTGAATTTATAGCAACCCTTGTAATCTTTTCAAGAGTTCTAACAAGGTAAATCATCAACGTAAACTGCAATAATGACGAATCCGGATTCTGATAAAACACATGAACATATAGGATTATTCTTAAATCCTTCTTTCAATAGATACTCGTTGATTCAATTATACAACATGTGTCCGGATTGCTTTAACCCATATAAAGATCTTTGAAACTTTATAAAGTACATACTCCTAAATGTACTTGGATTAGATGCTTCAAGTATCGTAATAATCTAATGATGCTTATAAATATGCAGTGACCACATTCATTAACTGTATATCTAATCCTTTTGTAATAACCAAATCAATTAAAAATATGAATGTGATTGCATTCATACCAAGGAAATATGTTTCCTCATAATTGCTCGGGTTTCTACTGGAAACCTTGTGTGACAAATTATATCGCATAATTTCATTTCGCATTACGCTTTCGTATAAATACTCACTTATATCTGACAAATATTACACCCTTTGGTGTTTGGACAACAGGTCCAAATGCATCTCGCTTCACTAGCGAGTTTAATTCAGTTTTAATAACTGCTTTCCATTTTGGCCAATCATTTCTACGTCGACATTCTTCGACGATTTTTGGCTCACCTTTTTCATTACTTATGGTAATATCAAGTGTTATCATATATGTTGTCGACAACAGTTTTATTTCTATCCATAAATTTTCCAGTACTCATGAAATGTATTGAGATCTTATTGTTCCTCTCCAGGGGAAAACATTTCATGAAACACCTCTACAGGAGGTTCCTCTTCAGGAGGTTTATACTCTTCAGGAGTTATACTCTTCAGGAGTTATACTCTTCAAGAGTTTTCTCTTCAGGAGTTATACTCTTCAGGAGTTACACTCTTCAGGAGTTATCTCTTCAGGAGTTACCTCTTCAGGAGGATTATATTTTATACAGAAAATACGGTCTCTTCATGAGCACCGATTTTATTTTTTCTTGTGCACCAATAGGTCTTCAACGCTTCAGGTGTATCTTAGACTCATTTATTGCTGTTTTAACAACTCGTCCTTCAAGGACTTCAATTCTTGCTTAAGCATTAACAGCAGTAATATATGATTTTACAACACTTTTAGTGTCAGTAAATACATCATGTAATTGATTTGCAACACTTTGCAGATAAATAATCCTCTGAACTTCTAGTTCACATTTATTTGTAAGATGATCAAATTTAAACAGGGCTTTATTATTTCAAGTAATTTCTTGTCGTGCTTCAGGCACCGATATTTCATTATTTCAAAACATGATGAAATATTAATAAGCTTATATATAAAAAATTAGTATAAGTAAATCAAGTGCTTGGCCGTACAACAGGTACGTGACTACTGTTTAGTCATATTACATCTATGACAAACATCTTCATCTTTTTATGAAGAATTATTCTGAGGGCTTTTACCCTTCTCTGAGTTTTGATCACTTCTGGTGATACGATATATTTTTATCATCTTTAGTGTTGTCGCTTTTTGGACCAACACTTCTATAATTTTTCTACCACGTCTACGCCCTTAGTTTCCATTCACTTCTGGGAATTGTGTAAATTCGATATCATTAATAGGACGTAACTGGTGTAACAAAAACTCATTATTTAGCTCAATCACTGGAAGACAAAATAAAAGTTCAGAATATTTGTTGAACTTTCACTCTCGATATTGCTACTGCAGGAGCACATTCGAGGTATGAAAAATAATGTCTTCTTTTATATATCATCATCAGTGACATTTTCACTGCATAATTTTAATATTGAGCTGATTTTAAAGAGTGCAGAATATTCAATACCACTCTTAAAATCTTGCAACTTCAAGTGCAATAAATCATAATGATCTTTTGAGAGGATTACATCTTCTGGTGCTTATATCACTCTCTTAATTCATTTCACACAGTAAGATGATTTTTCATCATGAGATACACAGCACGGTCCTTCAGGGACACATGGTTTTCTTCTATGATTGTATCTTTCAAGTTCATCATCATATCCAAATAGATCTCATCAAGGATCTGGATAAATAACATTTTTCAGAAATGTCAATAGTAATAAATCTCAATATTTGACATTATATTACAAAAATAAATCTGTGAATTTAATAAATATATTCACATTATCATGAGAATAAAAATAAAATTTTATCAAGTAATATTAAGCAATATTACCTTTAATATTTATCTCAAGGACTGCAAATAATATATTGAAAAACTTACTTGAAATAGAAGACCACTAGCTTCAGTATCGGTAAAACCTTGTGCTGATAACGTGTTATAAAACTAAAAATAAAACTACCACTATTGCAAGAGAAAATAAACTCTTAAGAACTGAAACTTTCTTTCTCTCTCTATATTTTCTTATGAATTTCATTACAACTGAAGCCCATATTTATAGGCGTTGAAGTTACTATGTAAGTTACTATGCAAGTCACTATACAAGTCACTATGCAGATTTTAAAATAATAGTGGTGGGGTCATTCACATAATTTAGTGGTGGGATAGGGGGCGGCGCCGTTTCGTTCGTTCATTTATAATTCATAACATATACTATATTGTTTTTTTTAGTTTTTTAAATTTTTTTATAAAATATTTGATATATGGGTAATGAGAATTATTTAAGAAAAATAAATATAAATAAATTTGAAAAAAATTGAAATAAAAAATAAAAAAATATGATATGTGAATTTATGTGTAGAAATTTTCATTAAAGATTAAGCAAATTAATTATTAAAGAGAAGTCCGTTGCCCGAAAGTTGCAGCTTGCTGCTGCTGCTGCTACTCTCTTCGTTTCAAATTTCAATTCAATCCTAAAAGCATAACATCCAGAGTATAATACACGCGCCGCCGCACATAATCACTTCAATTGATTGGGGGCCCTAAAATGGCACCAAGTGGAACCCACTCTCCCGAGTCTTCCTCCACACGCGCTTCCTTCAGCTTCTTTGACTCTTCACTCTTGAGTACTTAGTAGAGCGCGCTCTCTCTCTTTCTCTCCCTCCCTCCCTCTCTCTGTGTAACAAAGGTGGGTAGTGAGGACTGGCCTTTGCTTCCCGTGCCCTATTATCATCAAAATTTTCCTGTTTTCGTCAGTTCGCAAACTCTTCTCGGAAATGATGCTTTTATGACGGGGATGGTTTTTGCTTCCGAAATTTCTAAGATATTTAGGCAAGTTCTGTGTTTTTTAGACTTCCACCTTGACGTGTTATTCTGTTTTTTTCCTTGTTTTTGCTCTTTTTTGTTTTTTGGGGGCGGGGGGGGGGGTCTATTTTGAAAATGCTGTGTTTGTTTTGAGAGAATCTGCCGGTTTGAACGTGTTTGGGTGCGGAGAAAAAATCTAGAAAGGGAAAGTATCAAGCTACGTCTTTGAAAAATAATAGTAAGTGTCGGTTTCTTCTATTTTTCCGATGTTATTATTTTTGAAGGTACCGAGGCAATGCTTTCCTAATTCTTGTTTCCTAACTGGGTTGCGTTTCTTCTTTTTTCTCCTCTTTTTTGATTTTTAGGTTTCTTCTTTTTAAGGTTTCAACATAATCGGGATTTTCTTTTGGTGAGATTACTTTTAGCTGATGGCTATTTTGTATGTAACATTTGAGTGTGTCTGCATGCGTGAGAGTGAGAGGAAATTTACCCTTTTTTATGTACATTAAGTGTGTTAAGCTAGTGAGTAATTAAAAGAGAAGCCCCAGGTGTGAGAGTTGTGTATTCACTTGAAGTTTCAAGGAGAAGTATTGCTTTTACGGCTTGTGTGCGGTGTTTTGTATTCTAGGTAGAGTTGTTCTGGCTACAAGGAAAAGAACAATCAAATTAAAAATTTGAAATCATGTTGTCATTTTGGTTCTTTCAGCTGTTGCATATGCGCTCTTTCAGTAATGGTTCATTGTAGTCTGTTTATTTGGTACTCAAGGGAAAAAAGCGTGCCATGCCAGATGGGTTATCACTGTGTTTCTAGACTTGTAATATATTTTGCCTTGGTTTTGTGATAGGATGGGGGAAAACGTATAAATTATACTATGGTTATGTAGATTGCTTAATGAGCTTTGCTACTCATTATCTCACACACTACACACTACAAGCCACACACCACACTTATTTATATTGGATTTTAATTTCTATTGGTTTTATTCCTAAACTAATTGAGTTCTTGTACCCATCATCCATACACCACACATTTGGTAAGGGAAGAAAAATTAAAAAATATGTGTCGCCTGTGGTGTGGGGGTAATGAGTAGAATTTTTCTTTTTATTTTTCAAATGCATGTTCGCCACAATTTGGGTTTATGCTAATGTGAGAATGCTAGATTTATTTATCTAAAGGGGGGTGAGTCACTTTGATTAGAAGCATCTTGTCTAATATCCCTTCCTATTTTCTCTCTTTGTTCTCACTCCCAGTGGGGGTTGCTAAAAGAATTGAGAAAATCTTCAGGAATTTTCTATGGGATGGAATTGGGGATGATAGAAAATTTCATTTGGTGAGCTGGAATAAAGTTTGTGCGCCGATGTTTTCTGGGGGTTTGGGCATCAGAAACTTAAAGCTTTTCAATAAGGCACTTCTTGGAAAGTGGCTTTGGAGATACAATTTTGAAAGTGAAGCTTTATGGAAGCAAATTGTGGATATTAAATTTGGAAGGATGTGGGGGAATTGGTGTACTAATGAAGTTAAAGGGGCTTTTGGAGTGAGCTTATGGAAATCCATTCCGTTGGGGTGGGGGAACTTTGCTAAAAATATTATCTATAAAGTTGGGAATGGGAAAAATATTTCTTTCTGGCATGATGTATGATGTGGGGATTCAGCTTTCAAATCTATCTATCCTAATCTTATTAGGATTCTGGCATGATGTATGATGTGGGGATTCAGCTTTCAAATCTATCTATCCTAATCTTATTAGGATAGCTAGTATTAAAGGGGTTGCAGTGGCTGAATTGTTTAAAATTTCTAATAATCAATTGCTTTGGAATGTGGAGTTTATCAGAGATTTACAGGATTGAGAATTACATGAAGTTTCTGATTTCTTTGCTAAGTAATATGAGTTGAAGCTGGATTTTAATAGGGAGGATAAGGTGCCGTGGAAACATGATTCTAAGTCCATTTTTTCTTTGAGCTCTTATTATGAAGTGCTAAATTTCCACGGTGACACTGTTTCCTTGAAAATGTATCTGGAAACCAAAAGTCCCCTCTGAAGTGGCTTTTTTCTGCTGGCTGGTTTCTCTAGAAAAAAATATTAACCACCGACAATTTGAGAAAGAAAGGGCTCTTCATTATTTATTGGTGCTACATGTGCAAAAAAAAAAATGGCGTATCTGTCAATCATCTCTTCCTTCATTGTGAGATGGTATCGGCCTTATGGAATGAGATATTTAGCATGGTTGGCATTGCGTGGGTTATGCCATTGTGCGTGGTGGATTTCTTGGCAAGTAGGAATGACTCTATGGTTGTTCCTTTGTGTTTGTTTTGGTGCTTATGATCTGAGAGAAATGGGAAGTGTTTTGACGATTGTGAACGTTCTTTGGAGGATTTTAGGGTCTTCTTTCATAATTCTCTTTGTTTTTGGGGTGCAAAATCTTGTAAGGGAAGGGATTTCTTGTAATCTTTTGTTTAATTTTCTCTTCTTCTAGCTTGTATCTAGGTTTTCATCTTGTACACTTTCTGTGTACTTGATTTTTACCTATTTACTGGAATAAAATTCTTATTACCTCTAATAAAAAAGGATTCTAGATTTTCAAAATAAGAAGAGTATGATGTTGCTTATGGTGTGATTTGTTTAGATCACAGACTTCACTAAAAATACCAGAAATTGATGCAATCCCGTGGGTATCGCATGGGTTATGCCTAGGAGGGTGATGGATTTATTGTTATGTTGGAGAGGGATCCAGGGTCACCGTCACATTGCTGCTGTTTGGAAGATGGTACCACTATGTTTAATGTGGTGTCATGGATTAAAAGAAATGGTCGATGTTTTGGAAATAGGGAACACTCTCTGAATGATTTTAGGGCCGTTTTCTGTGACACTTTGTTGCTTTGGGCTTCATCTATTGTATTAAATGAAGCGAGAATGACTTTTATGCTACTTTCCGAAGTGCGTAGCTTGTAGCTAGGCTTTTTTCTTGTATTCTTCTTGTGTACTTGGGCATTGCCTATTTATGTGGATCAATAAAACTTCTTTCTTTTCAAGAAAAAAGAAAAAAGGAATTGATGCAATCCCATCCTTATGTGAAGCTTGAAGAAAACATGTCTTTACAAGCAGCTTTTAATGGCAAGACTGTTGTGCACGAGGAGGTAGGTATTTTCCGGGGGCTTGGGCTGTGCATGCCCAGGTGGGTGCACGTGGTCGGTATCCCATTCTGTAGTACCAACTAATCTGTGCTTATGTTCAGCTTTGACCTGATGGAAGAGCTGATTTTTTTTAGTATTTGTTCTCTATGGTTATTACCTAAGTTTTTAGTGTTCTGGCAAGTTATTAGAACTGAGGTTTATATGTTCTTTTCTGCTATGGCATTTAATTTTACTTGAAAGTTCTGTTGATGGACAGGTGCATTTTCTTTAGAATCTTCTACCTCTACTCATACATATTGGAAATTGTAGGGGTTTCAGCATTCGAGAATCTCTAGTATAAATTCTTGCTGAGTGATTACTAATGGCGCCAAATCCTAGAGTTGCAGCAGCCTTTCGTGCAATGGGGGATATTGGAATCAGTCAAGATAAAGTCAAACCGGTGTTAAAGAATCTTCTAAAATTGTATGACAAAAGCTGGGAACTTATTGAAGAAGAGAATTATAGAGCTCTTGCAGATGCTATATTTGAGGAGGAGGAGACTAAGGTATAATATTCTCCTTTACCAGTGAAAATCCAGTTGGATCTGTTTTACTATTCTCTTCCCTTGCCTTGCCTTCCCTTCCCTTTTGTCTTACATACCTGTTTATCTAATATGAATCCTCTTATCAGGTTATGGAAAAGAAGAAGAAGTGTAAGAATACTGACGTATGTCAGTCTTTTCTCTACCTTGCACTGGTGTTAGTTATTTTATTTATGTTTTTCTTTTTGTGCCTGTATTGACTCACCTTCTTGCATTTGTAACTGGCAGGAAGAAGATTTGGAAGAAGCTCTGACGCATGATGAGCCTGAACGTCCGCTAAAGAGGTTGCGGTTGAGAGGTCAAGGAGGTCAGGTTTCAACGTCGGTCAATGCCTGCAACCAAAGTTTGGGTGGAAGTTCAGTAAAAAGGCCTAAAGTGGAGGAGGATGAACTGCCCAAAACTTGTTTCCGACAGCAGCCTCGAGAAATAAAGGAGACACCCCAGCGTAGTATTGCTAACAAAGGCAAGCAGCCTCTCTTACCTCAAGTTGAGCCCTTGGCAAAACGATCACTGTCTGAGAGAACAGCAAGTATTCGCATTAGAGAGCCAATGGCTGAGCCAGGCATTGCGGGTTTGCCCAAGCAGAAGGTTCCAGATACTCATGTATTGATCAAGCCAAAGGATGAGCCATTTACAGATGATATGTTTAGCAGTGGTGTGCCAGACTATGAGGTTCCTATTGCAGTGATCCATCCAGGTGCATCTTCGTTTCCCTGGAGCCATATCTCTAGATTAGCATAGCTCATATATCCAAATACTTTTTGGTGTATTGAATCTTTTAACCTTGTTTGTATCATTATTTGTGGTATGCTTTATTTCACTGTCTAGAGCGCTTGCACGCTCTCTGTATCAATATGCTTTTTTGGAACATTCATGTCTGTGTATTAGATTGACTAGATTCCACTTTTGTCATGCCCTATTTCTGAAAATACTATTAAGAGAACAGCAGGGAGCTTGTCCTGCCATTGTCAACTTGTCACTGACAATACTCAGCCATTTCTGCTGAAGCTCTAAAGCTTGGTTTTTAGTCTTTTGTTTTTGCGGGTGCACTTGATTGACATAGTATTTATACAATGTGAATTGTGCTACAAGAGCAAATGCTTGATTACTACCTAAGAAGATAGTGACAGCAGACACCCTTCCCCTATCTCCTCATTGCCATCACTCTGTTACATGTTTTCAATTATTTCCTTGGGATGTAATTTTAAGCTATTCATAATTTGTTATTAGTCTTATGTTTTTGCAACTTTCACTATGTTATCATTTCATGAAGTTTTTGAATTACAATCAATATCCACATTTTTGTCTATTCTTTATGCCACCCTTCTCTTTTTGCGGAGTTTTCTACTATGTAGGTCTTGGTCATTTGAGCTTCCATGATTGAGTTCATCTTGTTTGATTGATGAGCCCATTTTATGACATTAATATAATGTGCTTTTATGATATCTACAAGGTGACCATATTGGTTAGGTGATCAAAGGCATTCTAAACATGTGGAAACATTGTCTGAAACATGTAATATCTTAGTTAATAATGGATGTATACTATTCTGATTGTCACTTCTAAAATTCATCATTTTTTTTACAAGTACTTCTAAAGTTCATCGTGATAAGTCGAATGATTGTGCCAGATATATGATTCTACCGCACACAAGCGATATATGGTTTAGTTCTTTGATTTATCCACAACTCTCTCTCTCTCTCCGTACACAAGCGATGCTCTTGCTTTCTAGTGTTAATTTCTCATCAATGTTCGTCTTTTGGTTAGCTGTTCAAGTTATTAGTGTGTATTAGTGGATAGTCTCGATGGGCCGCACATGGGAAGTAGCTATTGAATCAAAATGTTTCATCCTTGCTCAAGAAGGAGGCTTTTGTAGCATCATTGAGAAAAGCCGAAAAGCAGAGCGCAAGGTGTTGATAGGCGAGAATGCTTTTCATTGGCTGGTGAGAGTTTTTGGTGATTGCTTGAAGGAGGGAAAAAGCAAGGTAGTCTGCTCGGTCACCAGGGATAGCTATCGTAGTATCATCGCTCAGAGGTGCTCGAACAACTGGGCCGTTTCTTAGAGGTAGCTGAATATAATCAAGGTGGGAGGCGAAATGTACTCTGTTTCCCAGAGGGGGAAGGAGGCTGGGGTTGGAGGAAGATTAGGATGAACTAACGCGATGGGGTATTCGGTACACTTCCGAAGGTAAGAAACCGATACAAACAACAATGGATAAGATGGAAAAGGGGGAGACGTCTAGGTCGTACAAGGAAGCGTTAGCCTTCTTAGATCCGGCGCAGAGGATGGGCAGAGATGGAGGGGAGAAGAAGATCGTGGGAAACCCAAGCAAGATAGGTCTAGGCAGAAGGATGCATCGAGCCTTGAGCATGGCAGGTTTGAAGTGAGGGAACTATGCAGGCTGGTTCTGGGATTGCAAGGGCAAGTAAGGGCGTTGCAGAGGGATGTGAGCTTTATGGTACGTTTTGTCGGGCTGTTTAGGGAAGGAGGAGATTGGGGGGATGCTTCACGTTTTGCACTTGCTAATAGCAAGTTAAAGCAGACCCAGTGTGGGTCGAGGCCCAGGATTCGTGGGGCCTAGAATAAAAGTAAAAAAATGGCTTGGCGGATAAAGCAAGGCCAGGCCTAGGGATGTGAAAAGAAAGGGGATGTTGGGTCTGGTTTGTGGAAACCTCGAGTTGGGTCTGGCTAGCCCACGAACTCATTTAACGTGAAGCTGGTCTCATCTAGCGGTAACGGGCTCGAGCCGGGTCAAACAAGTTTCAGGTCTGCCCAGTCCTACCCGCCTCATGGTGGTAGCGATACGCAGTCACAGGGACTAAGCATGGTGCCAGAGTCTTTATCGACGATGAAGATACCGGCGGGTTCCACTCAGACAGAGCCGACGAGTTCGGCGGGGATCTCCGTCGGTGAAGGCGCCGACGCCAGCCTTATGGATCAAGGTGTGCTAACACCGATTTTTGAGCTCAATGGACACCTCACTTCTTTAGTGGGGAACCAAACCTCACCGGTGAGGGGTAGGGAGGTGGTTTTGGTGTCAGCGAGCTTATCTACACAACCCAATGATGAGCATCCGGAGCTGTTCGAAGAGGACTCTGAAGATCAGATGCTATCAGTAGAGGAAGAGTCTATTTTTTCCGATTCTCAGCAAGGGTTAGAGGACTTTAACGAGTTCCAAAACCTAGACCCTTTGAATTTCTTCTTCCCAGGTCAAGGTTCCGACTGGGTGATGGATATGGTAAAAGGAATCCAGCACATAGTTGGGATTAGATGTGTTGGTTATGAAGAACAGTTTATGGCTTTATTAACAGCCATAGAATCTGGCCATAAGTCGAAACGCGGGGGGGTTCCAAAGCAAGAGAAGGAACTTAAACGGCTGGAATGGTCTTTGAATCTGGAAGGCCCTTCTACTAATGGAAAGGCGAAAGGTAAGGGGCTGATAGTATATAAATGAAGCAAAAAAATTGTGTCTTGGAATGTCTGTGGACTCAACAATGCCAAGAAGCGTATTCGAATACGGAATTTGCTTCGGGAGTGGAAAGTGAATATTGTATGTCTTCAGGAGACGAAACTAAAGAGTATTGATAGGAGAGTAATACATCGCCTATGGAGCAGCACACATGTGGATTGGGTTTACATGGTTTCTTTAGGAGCTTCGGGTGGCATGTTATTGATATGGGATAGGCGGGTGGTGGACAGGACGAAGGAATACATTGGTAGATTCTTGGTAGCGGGTTTATTTAAATGTGTCTGACAATTTTTTGTCGGCTTTTGTAGGTGTATACAGTTCTAATGATAATGCTGACAGACGACTTCTGTGGGACGAATTAGCAGGAATTCACAGTTTGTGGTAGGTTCCATGGTGTATTGGTGGAGACTTCAACGTTGTTAGATTCTCTAGCGAGAATTCGGGCAATAGAAGAGGGAGGAGAGCCGGTTTGGAGTTTTTCGAGTGTATCTTTGATGTGAATCTGGTGGATCTACCTCTTGTTGGGGGCTCGGCTACATGGTCAAACAACCAGTCTTGGTCCAGGTTGGATCATTTCCTTGTATCTTCGGAATTGGAAAGCTAGTTTCCTGATATACTGCAAAAGCGTTTGGATAGATTATCTTTGGATCATTGGCCCATTTTGCTCGATTGTGGAGGATTTAGAAGAGGGCATCAATACTTTAAATTCGAGAATATGTGGCTGAAGGTGGAAGGTTTCGTGGACAGGGTTAAACAATGTTGGACCGCATACCAGTTTGATGGGACCCCTAGCTTTATCTTTGCAAGCAAATTGAAAGCTTTAAAGAGGGATCTAAAGATTTGAAATTCTCAATCCTTTGGTAATCTAGGGGAGAACAAGAATGCTTTATTTAGAGACATCCAGGTGTTAGAAAGGGCGCAAGAGGGAAGGTCACTTACAGAGGAAGAGTTAGTGCAGAAAACTTCGCTGATGATAGATCTTGAGCGGGTAATTTTACAAGAAGTTTTTTGGCGTCAAAAATCAAGAACGTTATGGTTAAAAGAAGGAGATCGTAGTACTAAGTTCTTTCATAGAGTAGCTAACTCGCATCGAAGGAACAATAACATTGAGATGTTAAAGATTGATGGTATTGAATACACAGATGAGGGGGTCATTCAAAACCACATTGTGGAATTCTATGAGAACCTCCTCACGGAGCAGGAGGAGTGGAGACCTAACTTAGATGGCTTAACTTTTGATACCATAGACATTGATGATGTTAGTTGGCTGGAGCGGGCTTTTGAGGAAGACGAGGTGGTCATGGTAATCAAGAAAATGGTTAAAGATAAAGCACCAGGACCTGATGGATTCTCCATGGGCTTCTTTCAAGATTGTTGGGAGGTAGTAATAGAAGACTTTATGAAGGTTTTTCAGGAACTGTTTACGGTCGGGAAATTTGAAAAAAGTTTAAACAACACATTTCTTGCTCTTATCCCCAAAAAAGTTGGGGCTACAGAGATAAAGAATTTTCGGCCTATAAGCTTAGTGAGTGGGGTATACAAAATTATCTCCAAAGTTCTAGCAAACCGCCTAAGCACTGTCATTAGGAAGATTATCACCAAGCCTCAGAATGCCTTTGTAAAAGGCAGGCAAATTCTTGATGCAGTCCTGATTGCTAATGAGTGTATTGACAGCAAGATTAAAATTGGAAATTTTGGGATCTTATGCGAAATTGATATGGAAAAAGCGTATGACCACGTCAACTGGAACTTTCTTCTGTATCTCCTTGGCATGTGTGGGTTTGGAGAGAAGTGGAGGTCCTGGATTAGATGGTGTATAACGACCGCAAGATTCGGTGTTGATCAATGGGTGTCTTGAAGGATTCTTTCCGAGTTTTCGTGGACTGAGACAGGGAGACCCGCTGTCTCCTCTTTTGTTTGTTATTGTCATGGAAGCGTTAAGCGGGATGCTTTTAGCTTTGGTGGATAATGGTGTCATTTGCGGGTTTCCTGTGGTTTTACTAACATATCTTATTTGTTGTTTGCAGATAACACGCTTATGTTATGTGGAGCTGATCGTGACCAGGTGCGGGCTTTGAAGGCTTTATTTCTTTGTTTTGAAGCCGTGTCGGGATTGACATTGAATTATGACAAGTCTGAGATGGTGCCGGTTGGAGAAATTGGTAATATGCGGGAGTTGGCTGGAAGCCTTGGTTGCAGGGTAACCTCGCTTCCTATATCATATTTAGGGCTCTCTTTGGGTTCAGCTTCAAGGGCGGTGGCGATTTGGGACACAGTGATCGAAAAAGTGGAAAAGAAACTTGCAGGGTGGAAGATGATGTATTTGTCCAAGGGGGGTCGGGTTACTTTGATCAAAAGCACCATTTCCAATTTACCTACATATTTCCTCACTTTTTCCTATTCCAACAAGCATGGTAGGACGCTTGGAGAAGTTACAACAAGATTTTTTGTGGCGTGGCCTGGGTGAAGATTTCAAGTACCCTTTAGTTAAATGGGAGAAGGTTTGCAGTCCTCTCTCAGAGGGCGGGTTGGGTATTCGAAATTTGAGGAAGTTCAACAGGGCGCTACTTGGTAAGTGGCTATGGAGATACCATCAAGAACCTGAGGCGTTATGGAAAGTGATGATTGACCACAAATATGGTAGTATGTGGGGGGGTTGGAGCACTAATGAGGTAAGGGAGGCCGGTGGGGTGGGGGTGTGGAAACATATCAGAAGTGGGTGGGGGACTTTTCAGAAGCGTACTAGGCTTCAGGTGGGTGATGGAAACAGAATTAGATTTTGGAAGGACGTCTGGGGTGGGGACAGAGCTCTTAAGGATTTGTTTCCCTCTATCTACCAGATTGCGAGAGAAAATGATGCAACTATGGCGGAGTCTGTGGGGCTTGAAGGGGGGCGACTTTTGTGGAACATTAATTTCATCAGAGCGGCACAAAATTGGGAAGTAAACAGCTTTGTAGACTTCTATAGCCTCCTTTATGCCCAAAGACCCAACCTTCAGATTGTAGATGGACTGCGGTGGACCCCTATGAGGAGAGGATATTTCACTATTTGATCTTTTTACAAGGCTCTATTGAATACACTTGGTACTCAATTTCCCTGGAGGAAGATATGGCATCATCAAGCACCATCGAAAATGGCGTTCTTTGTGTGGACAGCTGCATTAGGCAAGATATTCACAACGGATAATCTAAGAAGAAGGGGAACTATCATAGCGGATTGGTGTTGTATGTGCTGTAGTGGAGGTGAGTCGGCTAATTACTTACTCCTTCATTGCGAGATTGCTAGGGTGCTTTGGAATGAGGTTTTTAGCATATTGAATCTCGCATGGGTCATGCTAGCAACCATGGAAGCAACAATGGCAAGTTGGACATATGTACGAGGCACGAGACAGATCAAAACTATTTGGAAAATGATTCCCATTTGCATAATGTGGTGTATTTGGCAGGAGCGCAACGAACGGACTTTTGAAGATAAAGAAAGATCACGGGAGGAGCCGACTGAATTTTTTTTTAGAACTTTATGTACATGGTCCATTACTGTGTTTAATGGCATGGATCTTCACGCTTTTCTCTCTTCAAATGTCCTGAGTGGATAGACAGTGTTTTGTAATTGGCTTTTGCCCATTCTTTTATTATTAATACATTTTTACGTATAGAAAAAAAAAAAGTCGAATGATCGGTCCAACCCTGATATCTGAATGATAAATGCAAACTGCCAAGATGCATGGAAATTAAAGGATTGCACTATTCAATAAGCTTTGTTTGATATTAAAATTGCAATTCATGCTCTTCTAACATTTTGGTTTTGCTTTTTTGCTTACAGATCCATCAAGTAAGGTAGATTCTTCAGTTGGGAATGATACATTTGAAAAACAAAATGGTCCAGAGATTCCAGCATCCCAATGTCTGGGTGTAGGAAACAGAGGTGATGATGCTCTAGCTTTAACGAGTGAGAGGGAAACCAACTGCACACTTGCAACCATCCCGGAGGAATCTCCTCCCAATTTAGAGATTGCCTCCTCGCCCTTAGGAGAGGTAAAGATTTCTCTGAGCTGCAACTCCACCCTTGGAAGACCAGATTTCCATATGCCTAGTCATACTGAGGTTGTGAAACTGATGGAAGACAAATGTTTACGCACATATAAAATCATCGACCCAAAATTTTCTGTCATGAAACTGTTGAACGATATGTGTGAGTGCGTCTTGGAACTGGGAACTTATGGCCCTAATAAATCGCAGGAAGGCCCTGATGTATTGGAGAGATCTTCTGCAAAGAGTCCTTTGGGAATTGGAGATGATGAAGAAACTTTGTGCATGCCATCCTGTACTACAAATGGATCAGTCCATGTTCAATGCCCTTCTGCAGTGGATGCGCCTTTTTCAAGACCTGTGTCATTTAGTTCTAGCGATTTAATGTCCATCCATGACGTTGATGACATAACAAAAGGAGAAGAAAGGGACAGAATTTTGTGGGTCAATGAAATCAACGGGGAACGTCTACCTTCCTTTAAGTACATACCTCATAACCTTGTTTTCCAAAATGCTTCTGTCAACTTTGCCCTCTCATTGATTGGGGATGAGGATTGTTGTTCCAGTTGTTTGGGTGATTGCCTATTCTCTACACGTTGTCATTGTGCAAATGAAACCGGAGGCCAGTTTGCATACGCAAAAGAAGGTCTTCTTAGGGAAGAATTCTTGGAAGAGTGTATCACTGTGACTCGCGACCCACAAAGACACCAGAACCTGTATTGTAGAGAATGCCCCGCTCGAAAGGGTGAGGAATGATGTCTGTTTAGAACCATGCAAAGGCCACTTAAGGAGGAAGTTTATCAAAGAATGCTGGAGCAAGTGTGGCTGCAGTAAAAACTGTGGCAATAGAGTGGTGCAGCGAGGCATAACTTGCAAGTTGCAGGTGGGGAATGTAACTTGTAGTTGTACAGTTGTTTTCCCATACTGATGTAACAATTACTTAGAGAATTTGATCTTGAGGCAGATATTCATATCTCATTAATTTTGGTTTTGAACATGAAATACCATGTAATTTGTTACATATAGATTTCATGAAGTTTGCTCTGTATTTCAGGTGTTTTTCACTTCTGAAGGAAAAGGGTGGGGTCTCCGATCCCTAGAGGACCTGCCGAAAGGTGCATTTGTGTGCGAGTATGCTGGAGAAATTTTGACCAACACTGAGTTATATGATAGAAACTTGGAAAACAGCAAAAGTGGCAAACCTACGTACTCAGTTCTACTGGATGCAGACTGGGGTTCAAGAGACCTAAAGAATGAAGAAGCTCTCTGTTTGGATGCAACATTTTTTGGAAATGTTGCTAGGTTTATTAACCATAGGTACTTGTTTAAATCTCAAAACCTCATGGCCTCTATCTATCTCTATCTATCCCTATCTGTTTCCAATTGGTAAGGGGAAGAATGCTGTGAGGAAAGGTACTCATAAATTTGGTATCTAACTTGTATAAGCTCATTTTGGAATAATAATAAAGGGACCCCAATTTCTGTCATTCGTGATATTTGATTATTTACAATTAGAAATGATATTACTTATATTAAGAAAAAACAATCAGAAATTATCTTGTAGGAAATTAGGTATAAATCCCATCTTCCCCTCCAAAAGAGCAAGAAGATGGGAGATGACTGCAATCTGACATTATCAAAATGCCCTCCTCCCTTCTGGCGGCGTGATGAGACAAGTAGGTGAAATCTTGTGCCAATGACAGTCATCAATTGATAGCAGAAATGTTTCTTCGAGTGAAAATGAAGTTGACTCCGAGAGGGACAATCATTTCTACCCTCTATTTTTGCAATATATGGTGACTTATAATGATTAGTTCCTTAACTAGGGAGACAAATGTTTACCAGCTATGAAAATTCAATTTGTGATTATGTGATCATTCTTTTCTTTATTTCATTAGGTGTTTGGACGCAAACTTGGTCGAGATCCCAGTTAAAGTGGAGAGCCCTGATCGTATCTACTACCATGTATGGCATCTTTGAGGCTTTTACTTCCATTTTTAGTGTGATGTCCTTGCTTAGTGGTAGGAAACTGAGTTCTGTACAAATTAAGTCTAATGAAGTACTTATTTCGTTTTCTTTTTATGTAGCTTGCCTTCTTCACAACAAGAGTAGTAGCTGCCTTGGAGGAACTCACTTGGGTGAGTAGGTTTTTAATTATTAGAGTGCAGTTGATGGTTGTTTGCACATGGCACGATCTGATTTCGTTTTCTATATTTTCTATAGTATTTACACGAATGAAGAACATGGGTTTATTGTTTCCTTATTCAGAGCACTATAATGAATCATGAATGAAAAGAAAAAATTATATTTCATGTATTGTACAAAAGCGTGAAAACATTGATTTAAGGCTTTTCTTTTATTTTTTCTTTTCCTTTTGGGGGGTTGAACTCAGAAAAACGATGAGCCATTGCCTTCATATGTTTTGGTATATGTGCTTGCCTGCTTGAGCTTTTACAAGCAGTCATGCATTAAGATGGCCCTACTTTTTTCCTTTGGATGTATGAATTCATTTTTGTCCTGCTATCTTGTCACTTTAGTTCATATTTATAGTAAAATCAGCCTCGGACTTAGTTCATGCATGTATTAGTTCTAGAAGCTTATGAGCTTATGACTCATGCATGCACTTTCTAGAAGCTTATTTTGTCAGCCGTTGGTCTGCTTTACATTGTAGGATTATGGCATCAACTTTGACGACCATGATCAGCCCGTGAAGGCATTCTGCTGTCGATGTGGTAGTAAGTTCTGCAGAAACATGAAGCGCTCAACAAGTACGCACCCTTTCTCATTATTCTACCTTTGTGAATCCTTCTTTATTGCAACATGAGATTATTGCCCTTTATTTTTTCTAGTTAATGATTTTGCACACTTGTAGCTTGGTTTCATTGCTTGTGATGATTCTGAGCTAATAAATAATACACTGTAGTTTCTGCTGCATTGTCTTTTTTTTTATAGGTAAAACATATTTTATTGATCAAAGAATAGGCATAGCCATGATACGAAGTTCAAATAGAAAAGAGTAGTGCTAGGGAGCACACCACATTTTACACATTGGCCACACTGGCTATGTGTACAGTAATATTGAATTAAGTTTGGGGCTCTTTTATCTTTTCGAGTTTTGTGGGGTTTTTTGATATTTTCACATGGCAGTGTGGATGGTGTGGTAAGATGACAGGCTGAAGAATATATTTTTTGAATAGAAAATACAGGTGTACCCTACACTAAGAAGGCACATTAGAGACAAGAAAATCATGTAGGTCCATGCCATTGAAGTCAACAGCAATGGCCCAAATACATAATGCATTGCCTTTTTTATTAATCTAAAAGTTTGAAAGGACTTGATGCAGAAGTCTTGAATGTGTAGCCTTAAAATGGACCTAGACAAAACATTTTTAAGTAGTTTTGGTTCACTAAATAACATTTGAGTTGGCCAGAATCTTGGTTTTGGGTTTTCTTTTTTTTTTGGGGGGGGGGGGGGGGGGGGGGGGGGGGGGGGGGGGTGTGTTCCCGCTTGTTATGATGGGAAGCCACTTTTTCTTGTGTAAGTAGGTTAGACATTTGGAACATGAACTTGATGATCTTTTTGGTTCAATGCATTGGTTTTTTCCAATATTTGCTGCATTGCCTTTGATTGTCCTCATCAATGTTGCTGCTACCATATCCCTAATAATGATAGATTGTTGTGTTTTCATGGCACAGGGTCTAGATCTGCATCAATTGTGAGATAAAACATGGATGGGTTCGTCTATCAGCTAACTTATCTATCTAGATTTGATGATGGTCTTCCACTCATCAATTATGCTGCTGAATTTACTGAAAACTATATATGATCCAACCATACTGCCCTAGTGTAAAGCTGGGGATAGCTTTTGGAGTCACTGGTGTGCCTTTTTGAAATGAGAAATGCTTTTGTACAGGGGTTTGTAAATAGACCAAAGGTGGTTCAAAATCACCGCTCCCCTTTCCAAAGATCTTGCTGCTATTGTACTGCTGAAACCATTGAGAGTTTGAAAAGGGTGTAGTTGTTTTCTGGTATTTCTTCTATATGAACGTAGATGTTTACGATGCAGTAAATGGGAAGTAGAAGTTGCCGGCCGAGCCCGTTTTATCAAGATTATATATCATAGAAAAACGATATATCTATATATATATATATATATATATAGATTTATATTCTTCACTAGTTTGCTAGTTTGCTACATTGCAGAGTTTAGCTATAGGACAAGAAAATGAGCTTGGTACTATACTATACTATACTAGTCTGATTAATTTTCAATATTCGTTAATTATGAATATTTGAACCCATATTTCTTATTTCTTTTGTCAAAGAAACGTAGCGTTAGGTCTAAATTGATGAGTTTGCATGAACATGGATTTGAACCAAAACGAAGAAAATAAAAAAAAATTGTTATTATTTTGTGAAGTCTACTCAAGCTATAGTTGTTGCTATAACTAATAAGTCCAACAATTTGGGAACAGGGCAAAATTTCAAGACTGGACATCCGATAGTAATTGCCATTGACATGATTGTTTAAATATGATATTGGGAGTTTTTTTTATTATCTTTATGGTGTTTCTCCACGGTTGGGCCTTAGAATTCATCAATTTCTAACCTTTCTTTTCAGGTTAAAAGGATCCACGTGCTTTTAAACACTTCTATTTGAATCATTTAAGTGAAAACATTGTTTGTAATTTAAGGACTCCACTGTGAAGTTACCTATAAGCCTTAGAAGATAATGATCCTGTTGATATAAAACTTGAACAATGCTAAAATATAATTCATATCTCAGTTTGTCTTATGATTTCGTGTATACATATTGGCAAGGGCTCTCCCCTTTGGTACATTACCATCAAAATCTCTCTTTAAAGACTATTCACAACAAACACTCTTTGGAAAGCCTTGGAATATTTGAGGATTGAAACAAGCTGCAACAAGTGGCATCATAAACTATAAAGAGAACCACTGGAAGAAATGACGAACAAGAGCATGTCTAGCACTCCACTCCACATTGTTTGAGGGTTGGTCCGGATTGCTTTGGCAAGAAAGGATCAATTCGGACCCAAATCAAGGAGAAAATTGATGCAAGAAGTACAGACCAAAGGACTACAATGGTAGGAGTCCTGTTTTGCCTGCCCATTAAACCTTTGAGGAAAGGATAAAGATGAACTATGACCCAGAAGGCAAAAAACAGCTTCCCAAATAATGGACCCCATGAGCCATAGCCATTGTTAATGGCATCGGAAACTCCGGCCACGACTCCCACCATGTTCATGATTATAAGTGTGGTTGGTGGGATTAGAAGGGTGGTCCACTTGAAGAGGTAGAGCTCCCCAAACTCGGCATCTTCAGCTGCCTTTGATGTCACTGTGAAGTTTGTGTCAACTCCAGCAAGGACCTTGAGGAGGCCTTGGAAGACTGCGAAAAGATGTGCTGAGACACCACCAATCACCCAGAATTGCTCATTGCGCCACCAATCCTCAATGCTAACACCACTCCATCGGAGCTCGAGCACGCCGGTTACTATGATGGAGAGGAAAAGTGCCATGAAATATACACTAGCAAGGTTTGTCAGCTGTAGAACAAGACAGACATATAATTAGAGCTTGTCAGCTAGATAGGAAATTAGATAAATTTAAGACAAATTTGATCTCATGGATTAAGTTTGATTGATTAGGAAATTAGATAAATCTTTAGTACTACTTACAGTGGGGATGATGAATTTTCCAGTCAGAAGACAGACTGCGGGAATGGTGCAGTATGCAAGCAGAGGGATGGAAGTGAAAGGGTAAACAATGGTGTTGACATAAGCCATTCTCTCCAGCCATTTCAATTTTCCTCCATAAGCATACCATAGTGGACAGTGGCGACTAAGGAAAATCTCAACAGATCCAAGAGCCCATCTCAAAACTTGGTGTAAACGATCTGATAGATTAATTGGTGCTGATCCCTTGAAAGCTGCTCTCTTTGGCATGCAGTACACTGACTTCCATCCTCTACAGTGCATCTTGAAGCCTGTCAGAATATCTTCTGTGACCGATCCATATATCCACCCAATCTGCAACAAGAAGGAATTAGCAATTGTGTAATCAAATTATTCAAATGATCAACATGTAGTCATGAGCTTGAAATATCTGGTTTTACCTCCATAACTTGAACTATATACCATTATTATTTTTTTTTGGAAATTCTCTGAAATGTTTTTCTTCCTTTAAAAAAAGCTTGAATGTGTCTTGAAATGGAAAATTAACATTGATGGTCAAATTTTAGGAGCTAATCACCTCTTTTCCCCATTCAGTTTTCTCTTCATAGCCGCAACTGATAACATGAATGGCCTCCTTAATAAGTGATGCTTGATTAGTTCCTTCAGGAAGACCACCATCTTCCATAAGAGTGGAAGCAATAAAAACTGGTGATTGTCCAAACCTTTTCTCAAAATTCTTTTGTGACATGAGTGATGATTTCTCCAACTCCTCATAACCTTCGAGCCCTTCTTCAATATCTTCAAGTTCAAACATAGGTCCAGACCCTTTTTTCAAGTAGCTCTTCCCCATCATTTTCTTCTTCTTAGGGTAAAGTCTCCCAAGTAAGCTGCTTCCACCTTTCTTCTTTGACTTTGACTTCCTTGAACCACCACAACAGCAGCAGCACCATGAAGGCCAGCAGTCACATGTCATCTTTGGCCGCTTCTCAGATACTGGAGGATCATAGCCGTACAATGCCGGTCTGTTGAAGACACATCCAGTGCCAACATATACTGGACCTTGGATGCCATCTAGGCCTTTCATGTTGATCTATAAACATATAACATGAAAGCATTAATTGGATAGGCCGCAATTGTTGAAAATTTGTATGAAAATTAGTAATCAGAATCAGTTTGAGATGGCCGATTATCCAAGAATTTGTTTGACTTACATCAAAGAACACAATGTTGCGATTAGCATATCGATCATGCCGATCAATCCCATCGAATCTTTGAGGAAACTGGACATAGCAGAGTTTCTTTCCAAACTGGGGGTCCATTAAAAAACACATGGCTTCCCTTATAGCCTTGCTATTGTTGATGTAGTGGTCACAATCCAGATTCAACATAAAAGGTGCATTGGTAAGCACTGCAGAAACTCGAACCTATTGATGACATTACACAATCCAAGTAATAAGAATAGGCAAATGTCCAATTTCACACAGAGTATTATTGTTTAAATAACAAGCTACCCACCAGGGCATTCATGGCACCGGCTTTCTTGTGGTGTTGATATCCGGGACGTTTCTCACGTGAAACATACACTAAGCGTGGCAACTCCTTCCCTTCCACGTCTAATGCACCCTCACTTCCAAGATATACCTACAAAAAAAAGTAGCATTTCCACAAGTGGGTTTAATTTAATAGCATGTCAACCCAAACAGAAGCTAAGGTTTCAAAACTGGGGCATGAAAAATGGTCAGCAAATTCAATACATATGAAGTTACTTATTCATTTTACTTTCCAACGTCAGGGTCTTTCTGAGAACCAAAAGAAAGACAGTAGGGATGAATTTTCCAAACCTGAATCATGCCAGGATGATCACGAGTGTTGTTTCCTGGCCAGGGGGTACCATCCTGCATCACCCATCCATCTTCTGGTTTCTTCTGTGCCTTTGCCACCAATGCATTAATCCTTACTTTGAATTCCTCATATTCTCTCTACAATACAACACAAACACACTCTCTTAATCCACACTGGTTTTTAGGAGAAGAGTTGCAGGAAAGTAGAACAAATAGATCTATTTTTCTTGGTCTGTTTGCTTACTTTCATAGCCCTGCGATCCTTTACAAAGGTGGGTAGCACCTTATCTTTCAAGTAGTCAATCTTCTGAGAGAAGTAGAATTCTGGAGCCCTTGGCTCTACGTTATATTTTTTACAAAATGGTACCCATACTCTGGCAAACTCAGCAGTTTCTGATAGTGTATCGAAAAGAAGCATCGATGCACCATCATCCGACACATAACAGCTCACCTTGTCAACAGGGTAATCGACAGCCAAGATGGAAAGAACTGTGTTTGCAGTTATGATTGGAGGTTCCTTGAGAGGGTCAACAGTACTGACATAGACATCAACTGGGGCTAAACGGTTTGGTTCTCCCTCACGCTCAAACCTCATGGACAAGCGATCCAAGTAAGTTTCTCTGGTGGTGGGGCACCATTTTGGAAATTGATCAAGTATCCAAGAGAAGGCAAACCATGTCTCACATATTACAGAGATGAGCCACAAGGGATAAGCATCATATGCTGGAGTTAAGATTCGGAAGCGGAGGAAGAAAGCAAGAATGAAGAGCCGGAGAATAATAACTATGCGATATGGACTGATTTTACTTGAGGGGATTGGAATTTTTCTCCACATTGGTTGCCTGGCTTCAGCCAAACTGCAAAAGGATAATGTCACTTCTGGTGCAATATAGTCTGAGAATTAAAATCTCAATTCTGTTTAAAAACACATGGGTTTCATGTGTATTCGATGAAGAATGGTTTTGTTTTTAAATATATATATGAAGTTGCAGCACTGAAAGGAGTTTAAACTTACAGGAAATCGTCGTCATCTCCTTGATCATTATTTCCATCATCTTTGTTCACCAAACCTCTCTTCTCTTGCCTGACTTTCCACTTCTCTACTCTTTCTTTCCATTCTGCATTACTATACGCCTCTCTCTCGCCTTCAAAATCCTTTCCAGTAACTGTGCCCCATCCCACCACCATTCAAAACACATAGATCGATAAGTAAAAGTAGAAACAAATTTAACCCTTGTGAAAAGAATTGAACGCCTCAAAACTTGTTTAAAGATCATATCTTACCACTTCCTGCAAAGGAGCCAGTAGGATGCCACTGCGGGTGATTGTAGTCCCCATTTTCCTGCAAATTAAACTTACCACTGAGTCCTTTCCTACTGTTTGAATTCTATGAATCTACTTTATCCGGCCACCACATGATATATATATATATATATATATATTAATATCATGAGTTCATGGTATCTTCATATATAGTTTATGGAAAAAATTACCGAATGGTTAATGACTGCATGTTGCCTATCAGAATCGGCAGTGCCATAATTCTTAATCGGAAACTCATCATCAAAGTCATCTGCATCGAAGTTATCTTCGTCTCCAGCAACTCGAGGACATCCTGGAGATCAGAGAAATACCAGAAAACGATCGATATTTGCCGAGTCCCATTTTCATTAACAACCCGAAGGTGGATATATTTAAAACGAGACCACATGATAATGCATGAGAAGTTGAGCTAATTACGTACCCTTATGACGCTTATAGCGGGTGTTGCACTGGGGACAGCTCTGGTGCCCTTCACTCCTTTCGTAGTCATAACATGGCCTACAAACAGGGAACCCGCATTCATGGCACGCCACAAACAACGAACCATCTTCCTTGTATCCAATCTCATCCCCACAAACTCTACATATTTTCGACACAGACTGACTGGTTGGAGGACGGTTAATCTGCAATGCATGATACAAATAATTTGTAAGAAAAACATCAACTTATGATCTTCTTTTTTTATCTGCTTTAAGTTTTAACAGCTTTAGAGATCAACAAATGTGAGAAAAGATCAAAAAGAAGAAGCCACCTCATGATCAGAACCATGATGCGAATTAGCCTGGAGTTCGGCCTTCCGTGTGTCGGGACCAGTAAATAGTCCAGCCATGGTGTTTGAAGCCACGGCAAGCACAAAAAGGAGAGGTGGAGATCAATGGAGAGATGGAGAGAGGAGAGAAGTGAAAGGAGGTAATATAAGGAAGCTAGCGGAAGGTGCAAGTAGATGAAGCAGAAGTAGGAGTATGTGATGAGTTGATGATGAAGATCAGTCTCCAGACTCTCCACCAACCGTAAGTTGGGAAGTCGTGTGTTTGAGTCTAAGAGACGTTAGAGAGTGATATTAGGTAGGAGAGAAATATGGTCTGCCAGTCTGGTTTGGTTGCTTTCTGGCTGCCTGCATGTGTCAATGCTGCTGCATACCGATATATATATCTTCGACTCAAAGGATTTTAAGCCTCAAGCTAACTAGACTGAGTACCGATCCCTCCACGTACATGATATATACCTCCAACAACTATATAATACCCATATGCAATGGAGTTTATAATGTCATGTACCCCTGATCTTCCCGGAAGAATATCAAATCCATTTATCATTCTTTTATTCATCATCCTTTGATGATATTAAATAATAAGTTTACAAGAGAAATATAATAAATATTATCTAATTATCTAATACCACATGATTATCCAATTATAAAAAAATGATAGAAAATTGAGATGACGAGTAGCATTACTCTTCGTAAAATTAAGTTTGCCTCAATTGAAAGACAGAGAGATTCATAAAGTAATTCTATGATAATAATATTTAATATTATTCATTTAATTATACTGTCTAAAATATATTATTTATCGCTAGTTTAATACTATCTGAAATATTTATATGGATAGCAATAAATGTTAGAGGCCTCATTTTATTATATATCAACTTTGAACAAGAAGTACTCGAGAGAATATATCTCCTTCTACGAGCAATGCTACTCATTATTCCATTTTTTATTATCCTCTCATCATTTTATATTATGATATTAAATAATTAGAGATTATTTATTATATTTTACTTATTAGCTTATCATCTAATATCACATTATGAGATGATGAGAGAATGATAAAAAAGATGGTGATGAATAGATTTATTCATCTTTCTACAATAGGTGCTTATATATTAAAATAATTATCTCTCATCATAATTCCATGTAAGAAAAAAAATGCACGAGTCTAAATTAATATAAACACACACACACACACACACACACACACACATATATATATTTATAAGAGAATCTTAACAACATGAATTTAATAGAAAGAGATCTCTAAGTCCGACTACAGCTAGTTCAAAAAAAAAAAAAAAAAGAAGTTCGAGTACTAGAAAAATATGCCTTGCTAGCTAGCTTGGTTTACACTTCTTTTTTCTTTTCTTAAGCTACAATGACTTAAAGAAAAAACAAAAGAAAAGGAATTTAAAAAAGAAAAACATGGCCGGCAAGACAAAAACAAAAAGAAAGGATATTTTGCAATTTTTTTTTTTTTTTTAAAATTATAAACATTTTGAGGTTGGATGCAGTGATAAGCTGTAGTGATGCATAACCACAAAAGAAATGACTTTTTGTAAGGAAAAAAATCATTGTAAAAATTCCAATTTTTATTAATTAATGTAAAATGATAATTTGCAACGATGACAATGAGTACTACATGTCATTGTCCTAGCTAGTACTTTAGCAAATGCCACTTTGGTGAAAGTCTATCCCAACAAAGTTTTTAACCATGAGAGTTTGTCGTTGCAAATAAATTTTTAATCGTCGCTACTGTTTTCTACTAGCTTGTGGTATAATTAATTCGTTAGTATCGCATGATGTTTTTTCGTCAAATATAGACGTAACGGGTATTTTCAGTTAAGTGCGCCTACTAATATTAATTATAATTAGGAAATTAGAAGCTTCATGAATCTGGTATTTTCAGTTATTTTATTGGTTGGCGTTGGGTTGAAAATGAGAGGCAGAAAGAGAGACATGAGAGGAAGACCGAAGACCCCACCAATATTAATATTAACTAAAAAAAGAAGAAAATTAAACAGAAAATTAAACATCATTATTTACAACGAATATCAGTCTAGATTAATATATAGAACGTCCTGCCACCAATATTGACAGCAACTTATAAACCCTCATTACTTTGTATTAAAGGTTGACTATAGATATATATATATATATACACATTAAATATACTATCTTTCTTAATTAGTTAATTAGGTGGCCATAACTTCATCATAATATTTCTCGCTTTCACGATGGAGTACTACCCCTTCATACACAGTATTCAAATTTGTTGGGTTAAACTCCCTTGTCAATTAAGGCCCGGTTTGGTTATGTTAATGGAATCAAAAATTTAAAATACATATTAAATTTATTATTATATTTTTTTAAATTTTCATATAAATTTCAAAACATATTTTTCAAATCCTAATTAATAAAATTAATCTTAAAAAAATATATTATAATAATATTTTATTTTATTTTTTAATTTTTATTTCATCTCATCTTTAAAAATAAATTAGAATTCTTTTACCGCTCAAAATTTTCAAAAAAATTAAAATTCTTTGTTTTTGGTTTTGTTTTTATTTGCATTAAATAAGCATGAAATAAAAGAAAAAAGAAAGAAAGAAGACAACTGATCACACGAATTAAGTTATGTACAAACCTAAGAATGTTCTTTGTTTCTAATAACTAAGCTACCTCGAGGATATTGTAGCTGGTACTTAATCGTTTTTCTTCTTTTATAATATTTTTTCTTAAATATTTTTATTCTTGAATATTCATAAATTTAGTAATTTAATTAACTTAAAAGTAATTTGAAAGGTCCTGTCAGTAAATTTACTGATATTAGTAATATATAGAAAAAAGACCATATATATATATATATATATATTCAGAGTAGTACTCAATAAACAACCACTCATGCATCGCAATTCGCATGCACGATGGATTGCACGAGTGTATGAACTAGTAGTTGATCTCAGTTATCTAAAAGGAAATGAATTAGCTCGTGTTTTAGCTGTTCATTCACTCATTAATTAATCTCATGTCAACTTTAACTGCACAAACTAAGCCACCCGCTTGATGACTATATATATATATATATATTTATCGACCTAAACCAACGTTTTTAATTTGTTGAATCATAACGCATCTTTTGAAAATAAGAGATCAGCCTTGTATGGGAATGATATTGATCGTTGTCAATCTGCATCCGGTACAAAGAAATTAATGGAAAACACATAGATTACACAAAAGTAAACCCACCAACTTGCGTGACTCATGAAATTCATTAGTTCTACTTTATAATAAAGATAATTTTACAATATGACGTACTATATCAAACCACGCTAATTTGTAAATTTATTTATGTATAATCTATGTGTGGCTAAAGTATTTTTTTTTATAAGTAAACATGATTATTTATTGCTTAATATTAATGGGGAAATGCATTCTGAAGATAATAAGCTGAGTAAATTCATCATGCACCATCATCCATTCTTGCTCAACTCAAAATATCAGTACAACTGATAAGGTCGAAGAACACGATGATCAAAACTTGACCCAACTTTTGTTTCTGCATCTGCAAATTGTTCTCTAGAATAGACAGTATATCTAAAGTCCCAAAGCTCTATCCATCAGTCAGCTATGTCTGTCTCACTCAAAGAATAAATATATTCCATTAATCAGTACAGTTCTTGTCAGTCCAATACTGATCTGAAAGGTGATATGGGTTTATTATTCATCCGTTCTTGGACGCTTTGAGGGTTGAGAACTAGATTCATCTGGTTCAAAATCCTGAGAAGCTTCTTGTTCAGGTGCCTTTTCTTTCCCACCCTGCTCCGACGAGGTTTCTACCGACAACCCAGTGTTGGCATTGACTGGTTCAGCACCTGTTTTACCATGGCAATGGTCTAACTGGGAGGTTCTTAGTTCAGTTTTGGCAGGAGAATCCGGAACTGCATCCGTAGATGGAAAATCGGGGTTCTGTGAAGTAGATGCTGATGCCTTCAGCTTGTCCATGCCAGGCTTGCATTGCTTCTCAAACATCATTTGGAGGTACCTTCCTTGTTCTTCTATTCGCAACTGTAGATTCCTTTGAATCTGCTCAGATATTAAACAGAAAACATTACAACATAATTACGGATACAGCAAGCCAGCAAATGGGTAACTAATCTTGAAAAGAGGTACAACTGACATATGCACGTTCCCCACACATGATATATATACAACCAATAAAAATTTGCCCTTGATCAATGAGCATAACAATCAAGCCAACAAAAGTATAGCAGCAAGCAATAAAAATAGCCAACCAAATGTTGAACTGAAACCTAAATTAACAATGAAGCGCCAATCCTTCCCCTGTCAACTAGTTCAATATTCCTCGGTGCCAACACCAACAAGGTGCAGTTCCAATAAAGACCTATGTATGAAAAGATTTCATACCCCAACCCATATTAACCACATCCAAGTGCCTAATTGGGGATAAGATCACTCATACCAATCAGCACCTCTTACTGGGCCATAAATCACTGCAATGACAGGGTAAAGCTAACCTAACACATTTCCAATATAAACTGAAAAGGAAATCCTTTTCTCTATAAGGAACTCATACCTCAAGCTGTTCATGAAGCCGCTTCTGAACTTCAATCTGCATTCGCAGAGCTTCCGTAATCTCGATACCCCTGTTATCCAAATAAAATAGAGTTCACAGTCAATTTAGATTAGCGTGATAAATCGGCACTTAATATGGAAATCATTAGCCATAACATGCACAAGCTTGATATATTTAAAGATCGGCCTTGTTTTGAATGTAATCTAGGCACATTGAATGATCCTTATAGAAAGATTTCATTCCAAGCAATACAGATCTCATTGAAAAAGTGAGTGATCCTGGGTGTACATAACATGTTGCAATAATTTCCTCAACCAAGGCCAGATTGTCAATCATGCAGGCCAAAGGTTAAATGTAGCACACCTTATGTAACAAAAACAAAAAATTCTTTACGTATAAATAAATAACCGACTTACGTTTTCAAGTCGAGAGTTGACATGTCTTCAATCGGAGTCAATTTTTTCTCGGAGGATCCTACAGATAAAATTTAACCAACCATTGTACTTATACAAAAAATAATCATTTAGAATGTAAAACAAGTCAACATCTTCGTGCCAACCATAAGAGACATTGGTAACAAAATAGCACAACTCCAAGCTCAAGAAAGAGAAACAACTGGGCCAATATGAGCAAGGAAGTGTTTATGGTGGCATGATTTAACAAAGGCACCGCCTCCATTGAGTGAAGTTGAAGTGTTCACAACAAATAAATGGAGTGAGAAACCTTTGAATGTGTGTGTGTGTGTGTGAGAGAGAGAGAGAGAGAGAGAGAGAGAGAGAATGAAGAAGCCAAACTTTTTTTTATCGGAAAATGAGAATTTTAGAGATGAGCTAAATATGCATAGCCCTAGTACACGGGACATATACAAGAAAGTCAAGAAGAAGCCAAACTTTAATTGGGAATAAGCCTTGGTTAACTTGAGTTAAGCTGAGAAATCAAAAAGAACAGGACAGAAGATTCTGCGGACGACTCTTAAGCCCACAATATCTACAGTATAAAGCACACAAGCTTAAATCTTAATCTAATGACAAATTCATGATCCCTGAAATGATAAAAAGTACGTCTCACTCTACACTTGGGGCAGCCAGTTATGCCAAAAACTACTTTTTTCTCTCTACCTTTTTTTTCACATCATGCAAAAGCATCAACAAAATGACAAAGAATTTATAATAAGCCTACTGCAAAAAGCATTTACTTCTTTTAGAGACTTTAACTTCCCTAAAAATGTAAACAAGGGCAAAAAATGCCTCCTTAAACATCCCTCCCCTTTCTTCCCAGCAAAGAAAAATATTCAAACAGGAAGGAGCTGATAGAGTAAGGTATAACATCCCACCCTGTTCTTCATTCAAAAAGAAAGAAACTGATACATTGAGGTAAATTAAAGTAGTACAAAAGCAAAAATGGGAACACACACCAGCACACGTGCCCACACAGAAGTACTTGTTACATACCTTCTGAAGAATCTGGTCTGTATCTGGCTGTCCGATATTTCTGCAATTCATGGGGGCAAAATCTCCAGTTACAAGTAAGTTCACATGCAAATGCAGACTTGCACATTATTTATGTAGGAAACTGATCTCATGGTAAAAGAAATAAATCATAATACCTGCAAATGGCTTTTCACATGATAGATGGTCAATCCTTCAACTTTCATGAACTTCAGCACAGCCTTTGGAGTAGCTTCTGTAAAACAAGATTTTTTTTTTTTTAAGTAAGAATAAAGTGAAGCTTCTACAAAACAAGAATTATTAATCAATGGAAGCCAAAACTACATAAATATAGAGTAAGTGTGGTGAGGATAAAAGAGTTACATACTTTCACCACCACCAAGTTTATTGACTGCCTCCACAAAGGCTTCATGAAGTTCTGGTGTCCAGCGCATGCGTGGCTTGGCTGGGGCACTATTTGCCAAGGAAGTGGGAGTAGCAATAGCACAAATTTCTCCAGATGGAACAGAAAGCTGCTGATGAACTTGGGACTCATGTGCTTGAAAATTTGGAGATGGTTTGGACACCTGGCATGCTATCTAAAGAAACAAGACGATAAAATCAAAAGAAAAAAGAAAAGAAAAAGAAACAATGCCTAAATGATTCAAAATTAATCATACTGGAAATTATCTATTTTCCTTATGGACGACTATTAATGACGACATCTTATGAATATCCAACCTTTGGTTCCAAATCTGTAACATTGGTGTCTCCAAGAAGCTCATTCCAATTTGCAACTTCATCAGAAATTAGCTGGTCTGACCATTTAAAAAATTCCTCAGATGGCAGGACAGTATTACACCCACTGCTTTCTACCTGACTACTCTCAATAAAGGTATTTACGGGAAAATCAAGAAAACTTGGAAGTGAATCAGTATTCCAGAAAGCAGAGTTTTCTTCGGCATAATGACTTGATTTTGTGGATTGAACGGGTATCGAATGGGAAGTGTGTGTCAATGGAAAAGTTGCTTCAATAGTTGATGACCGAGAAATAAAAGGAGAGTTTCTTGAATGCTCTTCATGGGGGGAAAGAGATGAGTCATGAAGATCTGATGAATATCCTGGGGATGATGAAAACATGTGACCAGCCACTCCACTATCAGAGGGTAAATGACTTGCATGGTTAAAAGGCTTTTTCACAGGTTTTCTTTCCATATAAACCTTTTGAGAGTCTGGCATCTTTGGATACGTCTCTTGCAAAGGGGCTGGAAGGACTGGTAAAGATGAAGACAGTGCTCCAGACATCCCCATGTCACTAAGCTGCTTTGCACCTGATCTTTGAATTGATAAAGTAGGGCGTGCCTCCATTTGGTCCTAGATCAAAAAGGAAGAACATGTCAATGTGGTCAATGCAATTGTCACCAACTATGTGCCACCTTGTTATGGTGGTTAATAGTCACCAACTAACAATCCACTAAAAGTACCCGGGTTGCTTGATCTTGAGACTCACACAAAGAAAAATGTAATCAATTTTATGTCTGCAGACAGAGGTATTGGATCGATGTAAAATACCACCTAAACCGAGACACACTATAATAAGTGTTGGTACATCTGCAAACATTAGTGCTACATCGATGTAAACTGCAAACCACAATCAAGAACACTGGAGTAAGGGTTTCTTAATGGGAAAGAGGATGAGAAGCTTTCTGTGGACCAAAATTAAGGCAGGTAACACATAAGATATACGAGCAAACCCACACGCACAGATATCTACATTTGAAAATATATGAGGTCAGTCCTTGAACTATGAGTGATAGAGAATAGGTTATCATACACCTCACCATCTCATTTGAGCAATATTGCTTGTGAACTCTGGTCGGATCTTCACACTCATAAATAAGACACTTGCCCTAGAACAACCCATGACCCAGTCACCAGCATATACTTGGAACCCAAGCTTGCCAAACTAGGACTGGATATCTAACAAATAATGCAATTGGAGATTCCCAAGCCTTGTCACTAATAGATTTATGAGTCCCTGGGCCATAAAAACGCAAAATAGTCAAAGAAAATAGTGAAATGGCCAATGTCTCCTCTGCAGATGACACTACATCCAAATCTAGGCTCTCAAAATCCATGATTTTGGCAGTAAAAATTTAAAAGTTATTGGTTTAATTGAAATCTGGGACTGATAGAAATACTTGCAAGCTACAAACATCTTTCATCTCACTTGGAATTTCTGAGGCCCAATATATAACATCTCAACACATTAAGCACAAGGAAGCATAATACAGAAAAACCCTCCATTTCTTGGAGGAAATCAAAGATTCATTCTAATAGAGCGAGGAAGGAAAAAAATTGATACAGAACAATGAGAAAATTGAAGTTCAAGATATCTTCATGATTATTAAATAACTATATCCACCACATAATACAGCGAGAATAGAAGGTCAGCTTTCAAAATACTGACAACTATCATCATTGAAATTCAAGTGAATTCACTGACATTGAAATGGTAAATGATCAAAATCAGAAAATAAAAACATCAACATGCTCAATAATCATGGTCATCATACTCAAATCTACAAAGACCTAAAAATAAGCACCCATCAAAATCAGAAAATAAAAACATCAACATGCTCAACAATAATGGTCATCATACTCAAATCTACAAAGACCTAAAAATAAGCACAGAGAAGACAAACTAGCGATCTTCATGGTAAAACTCCAAATACAAATCATGGACAACACCAGTCAACTGTTTGGAAAGTCTTGCAAGTGCTAATTCTATCAAGATCACTGTCTCCACTATCCAATACATACCTAGACATACTTTCTTTAACAAAGGATACTTAAGACCACTTCATGGATTCTTTATGCATATACATTTACTTCTAAAAATAAAAAAGTTGAACATATGCATTTAATTCTCATGACTAAAAGAAAATTAAGGAAAATAAAGTGTTTTCATAGTGTTGGATGAAAGACTGGATTGCTGAGATTCCATTGCTGAACCCCATTCTACCAAAGAATTTGCACAACTGATTATAGGTTTTCTGATTCCATTTCCAGAATCTAATTTTTCTCGGACTGATCAGTCAGGGGAAGGCTCCAATAAAGTGATTCCATGTCAGCCTATTAGTGGCCCACCAAATGTTGGCATTAAGATTGATTCTCACCCCTGGCCCTGAGAGGTGGATGTTGCCACCTTGCCCAGGCTTTGGAAACCCATCAAAGTAGAATTTCCCGTTACGGGCCAGCCTGTTTGCTGTCTGAGTGAGTCCCAGGTAAGGGGAAGAAGGCCCCATCCATTTCAAGACATCCAAAGATTCATTTAAAAAGAAATGGCAGAGCAGTTAGCCCACTCGAAGTAGTTGCTTTCTCATTCAAATAGTCACATAAACATCTGAAGGCTAGCAACCCCAATGAAGCTGTAACATGCTTTTACATCCTGTTCATTGAGAGACTAAACTGAGTAAGACCAAAGACTGGGATAATTTTTTCACAACCGTAGGTCCGTAGCCGAACAGAAGTTCACTATCATCATTAAAGCACTAGTCAGTCTGACTTCAAAACGACACTGATGATACCTCTATAACGTCCATTCGTAACTTGTCATACACAAATCTATTCGGGTTCCACTAAATAAAAGCTCTCGATAGCTAACTACTTCAGATAGGGCCACACTTCAGTTCATCATAAGCAATCATGTAAAAACCAAAAAAAAAAAAAAAAGAAACTAGCTGGCTCCAAGAATCAAATATCAACAGCACATCAATCCACCCAGAACCTGAAATTCACCGAAATAGCCACGTAACCTCCAAATCAATCCCGTATCACAAACAGTACATGTGCATGAAAAACTACAGAAGGAACAACACATTATCCACAAATACACAAAAACAAAATCAAATATACAAAAAAAAAAAAAAAGGTCACCCAATTCAATTTGCACCCCATAGATTGAAAAACACCAAAAAGTGAATCTAAGCCCAAGTAGATATACCAAATTGAAGATAGCAACCAAGATGACCTTCAAATATCACCCCAAAAAAAAAACATAAATATCAAACGGGTATTATCGAATTCTTACCTAAAAAATCATAGGAAGGTCGGAAAGTTGGAGTCCAAAAGGCTCAGAATGGATTGAAAACCAAGAATTTGAGATCAGCGCGATGAAAAAAGGTGGCGAAGACACAGGCGGGTGCTTTGACTTCCGTCACCGGCGTACCGTGACAAGTGCGCTTTGCGCCCCTCCATTTGTGGCATATTGGCCACTGCATTATAAGGAACAGTATAATTCACACGCGCCATAATAGCGCGTGTAGAATAGTGTAAGGGAATACTGTAACTCAAGTGTTGGTGGAACCTCCATTTGGAGGTTCCTGGTTGGTGGACTGCGAAGATACCCGGTTGGGTGCCCGTGGGGCTCAGATGTTTGCCGTTTGGATTATTTTATTTTTATTCTTAAAAAAAGTGCCCTTTCGTTTTGCTTAAAAGGCCAATGGGATGTGGTGGGGCCCATACATTTTCTTTCTTCTGCTTTCTCACAAAACAAACATGGCCCTGGAAATTTTGGCTGGACAAGTGTCAGGCTGCAGGTGGATAGTTTGCATGGTGGACTTTCAAGTTTCAACTCCAAAAAATAAAGAATTATTGGATAATACACACCCAAAATTAATGAAATTTCCCTTATTTTATTTTTTAAATTCTAGGATTCTTTCAAATTTAATAACATATCTAGTGATTAATTAATGGATATAAACTCATCTCGAATCGGAAAAATATCTTTCAATATAATTTATTAATAATTAAAAAAAATATTGGTCTACAAGAATTATAAAGAATTATTATAAAGATTAACTAGAGATACAATAGATTGAAATTTTTGTATAAAATAGATACGAGGAGATAACATCAAGTGATGTTAATATATAGTTTTTTTTTATATAAAATATAAAAAAAAGTTGGTTATAAGCAACTTTGCGCATTAATATGCACACTCATTTAATGTAATCGATCAAAAATTCAAATTTTAAAATAAAAGATATGATTAGTCAATAAAAATGTATTGATGCGTACATTGGTGCACACTCGTACTTATCATTTTTTATAAAAACACAAATACTTAAATTCTGTAATTTTTATAATAAAAAAATGATTTATTTAAAAAATTAAGCGAGAATATTAGAATCCGATAAATACTCCGGTACAATAGATTATTAGAATCTAACTTGTTAGAATATGGATGGTGAAAGTCTGTTATTAGGATTAAACAAAAATCCCTAAAATTGCAATTTGGAAAGATGAAAATGGTGGGACAAGGTGATCATGAATGTCCACATTTCCACTTCATGGCATATAAAATGCAAATACATTCTACATTTTCCTTCCACCTTTATCCAATCTTCTATTTTCTGTCATTCCAAAGTTTAAATTCGTAATTCCTTGTATTCATATTAGACATTCCACTTGTAAATTCACTACGTGTCTTCTTCTAATTTGTCCTCACCTGATTCCCTTTTGATCAATTTTTAGCAACATCATGCTTCAAAAATCATGTTTCTTTGTTTTTTTTTTATATAATAAATCTTATTTTAAACTTTTTGCATGTAAGATTGTGGTCACCCGGATTCTAGTCCGGGTTAGCCGGCCAGTACTCGGGTGAAACCGAGTTGAGAAACCCACATCGAATAATAAGATTCCTAGTTGGTAAGATTACATTATTTGATCTCTGATCTCTAAAGCCACTTGCAGATTATTCTTCAAGTGTCTATATCTATCTTCTAATACTTCTTAGAGATTACCATGGTTTTTGTATAATACCATTATACCATGCACAATAATATAGAGTTTTGTTTTTTTGACCATATTTTTTTTCTTTTTTTTTTTTTTTAAAAAAAAAGACCATATTTTTCTCGTGTATGATATCAGATTTTCATAACCACCATTATTCATCACAACCACCAACATCCTTGAAACAACAAAAGTATGTTGCAAATTGTGTGCTTCATGCTTTGGTAAATTGAGTGTTCTTTTCGGACCTCCTAAATTAAACTCCTGCCCCCACCAATCAAATAATGCATGCCCTATATGTATATATCGCGGTGAGATTTAGGTTGTGTTTGAGTAGTGGAATGATTTAAGATCACTTAATTATTATTATTTAATATTTTATCACTACTTTTTACTATTATTCACTGTTATTCAATATTTTATTATTATTTTTTAATTACTATTCACTGATCATTTGAGATTACTTAACTATCCAAATGTAGTCGGTATTTACTTGGATCACCATTAAGTAATACCACAATCAGAAACTTACACCCAGATGAAAATTTTACTTGGGTCAAGTCCGAATATGTTCCATGAATTATGATTCTATCCAAATTCCAAACACTATAGTATATCTCCAACTCTCAATTTGATAAGATTAGATTTTAACAGTTGGGATCTTGGCAATGTGAACAAAACTTGATGAATTTCAGATTAACGTCAAGTGGGGTTATTGGGATTAGATATCCCCCAAATACCCTGATTAGATATTTTGTTTTCTTGTTCGACGTGTAATCTCTGCTCTATGATGTTCATATTAGAGGCTGAAAGGATAATTGGTAACAAACCTAAGCCCGAAAGGAGTTAGGCCTGAAGCCTAGAGTCCGAACCCAGATAGCACATGTCCGAACCTGACTGGAAATACAGGAATCAGAAACAGCTCGAACCACGAACTACCACGACTAAAGAAGAAGAGAAGAAGGCAGCTTCGATCATATACTAATGTCAGAAATGAGATTGCTTTACTAGCACGATTTACGGATCCATCTCATATCAGAGTCACTCTTGCATTTATGAATGACCGGACAATCGTCGTTCTGACATGTTTCCTTTCTTAAATGCACAAATACTGTGGACACGCCGCATTAATTACTGAACTGGATAAAGATAAGGCTGCATTTAATTTTTCCCTTCAAAAGGACCTGATTGAACATTGATCGAAGGAAAATTTGATTTATAAGATGAGACTGGCAGGATTAGATTTTCCTTCCCTGGGATGACTGTCGAATGACGTCTCGACTAGTAGATCTTTTTCCCCAAACCGCCTCCTAAGACAAGCACAGGTGACTACCTATAAAATAGACTTGATAAAGTAAAAAAAAAAAATGGTACATTCTGGCTTTTCTTTCTATAGACTTCACGATTCATATTTCCCCTTACTAACTTAATCATCGGAGCGGTCTCGGATCCCGACCACCATTTTTCTTACATTTGCAAGTCTCGGTCAACTGGAAATTCGAAAGATTGAACTGCAGAATACGTCCTTAACAAGAGGCATATATGATTTTTCTCTTCAATTATTTTGAACAATCTGCTATTAGGTTTAAGGTAAAATCTCAGTATACAAAGCATTGGATCTTTTTTAAGATGTTGATGATATTTCATAATAATGGACTTGAACAAGGATGTAGGTGCAAGATTAGGTGGATATATAACTTGTACTTCAAATGAACATGCTCTTATAGTTTGAGACTCATGCAAGATAGTAGATGGAATTGGGTAGTTTGAATGTTCTTTTTGCTGTGGGAGGCCCCTCAAAACTGCTCCATTGATCTCCGACAACGCCCCATATGCGGTTCCTTGATTAGTTAAATGTTGCCTTGCCTTGGATTTGTATCTTTGCACTTCCATAAACTCATCTTCAAGCCCCCTGTGCATATATATAGTTGATTGATAGAATTCTTCAGGATAGGTTCAGGCTTTTACCAGCTAAAATCCATCTTTTGGTACAAAATAACACAAGGGAAACACTTTCTAATCTTGCACTGATAATATCCATCTAGATGTGTAGTTGGCATGGGAGTTTTGAAAAACAAGAAAGGGTAGTAAATCTTCTAGGCAAAAACACTCACAAAAAAACCTCTGTAGCACAAAAAACTTCAGAACAATTATGCATTATTAAATGGAGAAAATTAATAGTCTTGTTACATTCATAAAAGAATTACACAAAACAATCTACAAATTGATGTGTCTTCATCTAATTTGTTAGATCTATTATATATTAAAAGTAACTTTACAATCTGACGAACCACATCAAACTACACCAATTTATATGATTATTTTTCTAAAAATAAAAGTGATTAGATGTTTTTCTTTTTTGAAAAAAATAAAAAACCATATCATTAAATACAATTTAAATAAATATATTTTTTAATGTATGCAAGGCCCCATAATCCTGAATTATATATTTAATACAATGAGTTATTTATATTTTTAAATATTTAATATAATAAAATATTTATTCTAATAATTTTTTTTAAAAGATTATATTAAATTGAGGTACAAAATTTGCATTAAGACCTCATTCTACACAAATTATTGATTAAATACAAATTCAAAAACAACTTATTTATAAATTTAAATAAAATCCCATTTTATTTTCATATAATAATTTATATTTTATTATATTATATATGATTATAAATTAGTTACTTAAATTTCGTCTCAGACCTCAATATATATTGAGCCGGCCCTAGTTTCATCTAGCTATGAACATAAGGAATCACATGATTCAGACTTTGGTGTCACCCAAACCTCTAAAAGAAGGAAGATTTGATAGTAATAATGAGTAAGAACCTCTAGTTAGTTCTCAGATTTAGTCGTGCTTGCTGCTGCAGATAGGAGGAATAAATAGATGATGAGGTTGAGCTTTTCACACTTTCACACCGCTGGCCTTGTCTTCATCCAAGCAAGAACCCCATGCATGGACAAGCAATGTTGAACACTTGATCAGTACACATGCAGAGACGAGCCAAAGTGAGGAAGTAGGGACAAAACCACGGAAAAAGTAAGCTTAATGTCTTTACAGACCTTTAGAGGGCCCTGGCTCCTCATCATCTATAAAGACATTGAGCTTACTTTTCTCGTGTTTTCGTCCCTACTTCCTTAGTTTGGCTCGCATGTGTACTTATCAGGTGTTTCAACATTGGTTGTTTATGCATGGGGTTCTTGCTTGGGATGAAGACAAGGCCAGCGGTGTGGAAGTGTGGAAAGCTCAATCTCATCATCATTCCTCTTATCTGCAGCAGCAAGCTCAACTAATTCTGAGAACTAACTAGAGGTTCTTGCTCATTATTACTATCAAATTTTCCTTCTTTTAGAGGTTTGGATGACACCAAAGTCTGAATCATGTGATTCCTTATTTTCACAGCTAGATGAAACAAGTTCGCGCGATTTTGAAGCCGCCTACCAGCCCCACACTGATTTGCTGAGAGCTCTTGAGCACACATTCAAGCTTTTCCATGAGATCAAAGACAGGTCTTAAGATCTTTTTGATTTCTTCAAGAAAGGAAACACTTAGATCTCCCACTGTTGATAACCTTATCATGGATGGACGAGTCTGGTACTAAGGTATGTATGTTCATCCACTACAATGCTTTTGTGTCATGACTTGTCTTTGAAGATCATCATGGGGTATAGTGATTATAAGTTTGGATTGGTAGCAAACTTAATTGTGTTAAGTGAGTTCATCCATGAACAGAGATAGACAAAAGGAAAATTCATGTTGCCACAACTCATGGATGATGTTCCTATATGAGGTTGTATGTTCAAAATTTTTTTGAAAAAATACTCTAATCATAAAATGATAATACAAATATATTCTCATAAATTGATGTGGGTTTGATGTGAGTTATCATATTATAAAATAAAATAAAAAAAAAATTTGTTTCGGTCTCAAGAAGTCTCATCAATTTGTGAGAGTACTTTTGTGTAAATCCCCTAAAGCACTCTTTTTTTTTTCCCTTGTTGCCTATTTGGTGATGCACTATGTAGCAAGAGTCTAGAAATGCGGGCAACATCGTATTTGTACAGTTTTGGACTAGGGAGTTAGGCTTAGATTTGGTTCTTAATGGGTATGACTACAATACCATATGCACTAATTGAAGTATTTCCAATAAAGGTTTAAAAGGATTGGCCCAAAAAGAGAGAAGGAGAGAAGCTTTTTGCTATACATAAATATAAAATGTTATAGTTTGTAGTTTGTGGAGAGGAATATTTTCGGGATATCTGCATTCAGATATGAACCTAGTCACCTTCTGCCTTAATAGATTTTAGATTCAATTTAAATAT